>CARXXK010001019.1:8317-367414 GCA_949089665.1 Macrosiphum euphorbiae
TTCCATTCTTGGTATAACATTTTTGGCAGTCAAAAACGGCACTGCAAGTTCAAAGTTATGACATCATCCTCACTTTCTTCCGACGAAGAGAAAAAAATTATTTCACCAACTAATTTTAGAGCTAGTCCTACTAACTCTAGTTCATTTAAGTCACCCATTAATAATTATAATTGTAGAATTAAATAATAATTAAAAATTATTTCGTATGGATCAGTGACCTGTGGAAGTGGAATAACGAGATACGTGATAAAGCATAAAGTGATAACGTCCTATGTCACAATTAGGGATGCCCGAATAATATCAATATTTTAGAGGAAGATATCGATATTTTTATATCGATATTTATAATTCAATATATCAGTCCTGTCGATATATTAGTCTCGATATATCGTAAAACCCGTTTTTCCGTAATTTTTTTTTTTTTTTGTAAATGCCATAATACGTCATAAACATAGTAGATTTAGAAGAATTGAAAAAACATAGATAATATCGGGACTTAAAATTGGGAAAAAATTAATGTGCATCAATACACCTTGACTTGGATAATATACACGATAAGATATAAGATATATAAATTTAAGATAATTTCTTGGAAAAAACCAGCTTCATGACATTGCATTATGGCGGCAATCTGTTTTCAAATTATTTTTAGTTTTTAGATTATAAAAATGATTGAAAGACAGAGGACTTTTCGACTGACGTTGACTAACATTTGACTAACCTTGTCAAATACCTAGTATTTATATTTTATATTTTTGCGATTTTTAAGTTCCTATAATATTGTCAGCAAATTTAACTAAACAGGAGTTGTTGGTTTATTTTAATAAAATTGACCAGTATAGTTATGTATGCAAAAAATGTAACAAACCATACAAAACACCTAATGGAGGTATTGGTTACTTAAAAACGCACTTGGCTACACATGCGAAAGACAGAGAAGTACCAGGAAAAATAATTTCGCAGACAATTTTGAAAGGAAAGAAAAGAGCACGCACAGATAATGAGGATAACGAGGATGATCCTCAAGATATTAACACTGTAATTGATGAAAAAACATAAAATCCTAATTAATTATTAAAAATAGCATTTATATAAATCTTTATTTAAAGGAACCTAACTGTAGCAAACGTTCAAAAACTCAACCAACTCTACCTGAATTTTTTACGCAAATGACGTCTATGGAAAGTAAGTGAAAAATATTTTTATTTTAGTGTTAATATTGATTAGTAAAAAAATAGTTTAAACAGTTTTTCTTATGTATTACTATTTTTTAAATATTAAGTTAATTGTTTTTCTTTAGGTGGTTCAAAATCAGAAAAAGTTACAAATAGCATAATATATTAAAACAGTGGAAAATGAAGGGTTCCAAAATATGATCAAGACAATATGTCCATTATATAAACTTCCTAGCCGCAATACAATTGAAAGAAGAATTAATGATATTTATGATGTAATTGCTGGTGATTTTCGAAAATCATTGTCCACAGTACAATATGTTGCTGTACCTCCCGATGCATGGACTGAAACCATGCAAATGAAGAGCTTCCTTAGTGTTACATTACATACAATTGTAGAAGCTCATCTGGAATCAAGTAATGTTTAATTTATATGTTATATACATTCAAGTGTTAAATAAAATATTAATATTATATTTACATTTAACAACATTTTTAATTAATTTTTAAAGACAATTGGCACTGTTGAATTATTTCAAAGTCACACAGCCGAATACATTTGGAAAACATTGATGGAAACTTTGTAATACTGGAGTGTGCAAAAAGAAAATGTTGTTGCGTTTGTGACAGATAGTGGTGCTAATTTTAAAAAAGCAATAATAAATTAATTTACTGCCAACAAACATATTCCTTGTGTGGCCCATACTATAAACCTAATGGTAGGAAAATGAAAAAACACAGGAAATTAATGTCCAGGACAAAAGAAGAAAAGAACAAAATCATTTGACTACATTAAATCCAGGAGACCAAACAACCAAGTCCCTCTTCGTCCAGTCGAACTCCACCGGTGGCCCGAAATATTTACAAAGTACCCACGCGGTTTTGTCAAAAACTCAGATTGCTTTGCCCCAATTTATTGTGTGATACAACAGTCATGACCCAACCAAGTGTAGAGATGATTGAATGAAAGCAGGGGTCTTAACTACCCGAAACCTGGATAATGCTCCTGTGAAAAATATCGCGGTAATGACAACCGGAGCTCAATCTGTATTATGGAACGATTTTGTATTCCTGAATTCATACCTCTCCAAAGTTCCGAGGAAAATCAGGCCCCACAAGGCTGAAGCCATCAATCACGCCCGAGTTTTTCTTAATTCCTATTACCAAGGTCAAGTGGAGGAAGCGGGTTTCATAGAAGCCATGTCATGTTTGTGGTTTTATACTACGGTTAACGGGCATTTTTTGATACCTGAGGGGATGTTGGGAGACGATACATGGACTGCTGCAACTAATGTGGCAAAGCTTTCATCGGATGTGGTGACCAAGCCATACTTTATGCCTCAAAAAGGCGTCCCAAGCGGAACGGACAAAGCCTCCCAGGTGAACTTTGATGGTCCCAAACCCGTCTCAATGAGCGAAGAATGGATGTCACAGTTCTACTCTGTAATGTGGGACATGTTAGGTAACACAGATGATACCGACACCGCAATTCACATCTTGTCTTTTCTGGCTGGAACTTTATGCCGATTGGTTGTAAAAGATCCTGCATCTGTCGAACTGCATATTGTGCAATTGTCTAGAGACAGATTCAACTCAGTGTTTTCTATGACACACGGTTTCTCTAATTTTGCGCCTCCCAACACCGGAATTTATGATTTCTGGGAATCTTCGTTACGAAAATACTCCCCTCAATCCAACGTGGTGCTGGCTACTTTGGTAGGAGCATTGAAGTTGGAATCTGATGACGCGAACTCAGATGTGAGAGGAGCATTGAAAGCCATATGCCTCCTAAGTCTGTCAGGAGTGGGATTAGGAGAACTCAACTGGGCCCAAAAAGCCGCAGAAGTGTGTAGGGTCTCTTTATGTGAGTTCTTAAAAAGAATTTCCGTCGAAGCATTCCACGAGATTTGTCAAAACATCTATAGTTTTCTCCTTACAGTGAATAACAGTGGAGACCAAATTTTCTTATTCTGCAAATTGTTCGCTGACGGTGCATACTCAGCCCTGTCTGCCAAAAATAATCCTGATTTTGCTATGACATGTGCAGCTATAAGTCCACGCAAACCATGATCATCCCATATGGTCTATCCCCCAATTTTCTCAGTTTGGAGTGCATAAGGAGACTGCAGTCACCTTCTCCACTATCAATCAGAGGGCTTGACCAAGACCAAACTTGTCGGTGCACCAGTCAATGCTTTTGTTAACAAATTTGATGACCTCAAGCGGGCTGTGAAAGATCAAGAAAAGGAAGAAGCCGAACAATATTATGCATCTGCTTATAATTACGCCGATCCTGTTGACAATAACCCCCCTCCTAGAATCTCTGCGATGCTCAGCGTGGAAGTTTAACTCTTCTTGCTCACACTCTCTCCTCATGTAGTACACCATCTGGGCAGAACCATCAAGGTTTAAAGATGAATGGTAAAATTGACATTTAAGCCGTCCTTCATCCTCAATCTAAAATTCCGACAGAAACGCGATTTTCTTCAATATTAACCAAAAGTTAAAAGTGGAGGTGTCCTAGCAATTATGTCCAAAATACGAGAAATAGTAAAGTTTTTAAAAAGAAGTTCCAAGGCAAGTGATTCCTTAAGAAAATGTCAAAAATTACAAGGTAAATAAAAATATTATATTTAAAAAAATTTTACTATAAGCATAAATATTTTGTTCAGGTACAATTGAAGGTAAATACTTAGAACCAATTTTGGATGCTAGGACGAGATAGAACAGTTCATTTTATATGATTGAAAGGTTTTCAACATTGGCTATTTATTTATCTCAAGTGCTTCTTGAGTTAATGGTACTGATATACCAGAGATGGTATCTGTCTCTGAATTTAACTGTTTAAAAGAAATGTGTGCTTTATTACGACCTTTTGAACAGGGAACTAGGGAACTTTCGACAGAAAAAACAGTAATGTCCAGCAAAATCATTCCATTAATTGTATGTGCAAAAAATGAATTATACAGCAAGGCCCTACCATTACCATAGCAATACAACTAAAAATAAAGCTGATCGAAGAACTGGTGTGGAGCTTATGAGCAAGGTCCAATACTTTCAATTTGTACGATATTAGACTCTTGTTTTAAGGATATGCATTTCAGGAATCCTTTAATAAATGCTAGAGTTCAAGAAAACATATTAAAAATTATGGATAATGATTATAATGAAATTATTAATCCCACAGTATCAGAGGAAACAATGAACCCTCCAAGTTGTAATATAAATAAATGAATGCAAACACAATTTTTGATTCAAATATAATATTAACTTTTTTTTTGATATTTATTGTTCGTATTGTATTAATTATTTTCACAATATTTTCTTTTCAACATAATATTAACTGCATAAAGCAGTGTACAATTCAAAATACGTATAACAAGGAAATAGGTTTTTGACAGTATAAGATTTTTTGACTCACGGTTTCCTGATTATGGGTGGAATTGCTGGTGGACTGTTCAATCTTTGAGCACACGTACTGGTTGAACTGAATGACGGCTCTCCGTTGATGGACTGCAGTCGAAAGTGGTCGTCGTAGAACTAATTGTTTACGAGATGCTTCCCTGGGTTGTTGATTGATATGGCTGGTCGGCGGGTAGGTACAATAACACGTCCTGACCAGCGACGAGTAGGTACAATGATGCGGGCGGCGTATACACTATACGATTTGCACTGTGGTGCGTATGTGTGAGTGCGTGTTTACGACGATTTACGTGTTATAATAAGAATTACGGCGGCGGCGACGTTGAATCCGGCGACGACGATTAAAAATGAATAACGGCGTGTAACTCGTTATTCACAACAACTTTACCAATAATATTCGGTCGGCGGGTAGGTACGACAACACGATATATTACGAAGAACAATATTACGAATTACGGCGGCGGCGTTTAAATACGGCGGCGGCGGTAAAATGACAATATTGGATAACGGCGTGTGGCTCGTTATTCACAATAAGTCCATGAATATTATTACTCGGTCGGCGGCGACGGCTCGATCACGATGTAATAACATTAATTACGGCGGCAGCGTTTCAATACGGCGGCGGCAGTAAAATCTCGTATTGGCTCAGTCTGACCTGGTTTTATCCATGTCCAAGCTCAATAGGAGACAAAAAACAAACTGTGACGACGGCGACGGTTAAATTACGGCGACGACGGTAAAATCTAGTATTGGCTCAGTCTGACCTGGTTTTATCCATGTCCAAGCTCAATAGGAGACTAAAAGCGAACAACGGCGGCGGCGACGTTTAATTACGGCGACGACGGTAAAATCTCGTATTGGCTCAGTCTGACCTGGTTTTATCCATGTCCAAGCTCAATAGGAGACAAAAAACAAACTGTGACGACGGCGACGGTTAAATTACGGCGACGACGGTAAAATCTAGTATTGGCTCAGTCTGACCTGGTTTTATCCATGTCCAAGCTCAATAGGAGACTAAAAGCGAACAACGGCGGCGGCGACGTTTAATTACGGCGACGACGGTAAAATCTCGTATTGGCTCAGTCTGACCTGGTTTTATCCATGTCCAAGCTCAATAGGAGACTAAAAGCGAACAACGGCGGCGGCGAACTGTGGCGGCGGCAGTGTCGATAGCGGCGTACTGGCTCGTTTGACCTGGTATACACCATATCCGAGCTCAGCAGCGAGGGAATGTTGATTTCGGGACTGCTCCCGGGGTATATTTACTGGCTGTTATTGTGGTCGCAGCAAATAAGAACTCCGGTCGGTCATAGTTACTTTTTGATGTGTTTGTTAAACTTAGCGATGTAGATTCATCATGTGAGTGGCGTAGTCTCTACTTTAGATGTCGCCTTTTCTTCTGGTAGTATTAGTTTCATTAACTAATTAACATGAAACTGTTAATTAGTATAATGAAATGTCTGTTCGTGAATATTACCCGGTGGCGCGCTATCTGTTGTCGATATGAGGCTCTTGCTTCGGCGTACTCACGACAATTAGTTCTGTTGTTGTCGACGGGTTGCGCACCGGTGTCCGGCGGCGGCGGTCGGCTATTTCCTGGTTTCTCTACTACACAGCGCACGAGTAGTAGTTTTTGTAAACGTTATACAACGAAAAATAACATCAGCAATTCTGTCTCATTACAAAGTAATCACAACCAATATGACTTATGGGGTCTTCATAAAACATTGGAACAAAGGTGATCAGATATAAGATTAACTCTTAATAATTCAAGAGGTGAGTTAAATCAATACTAGCACAGAAATGTCATCAAATTAAATGAAGATCCTTTGGATGAATGGGAAAACACAAAGGTAATATATCCTAAGCTGTACAAGTAGGCAATAAAATATTTACTGATTCCGGGAACATCTGTACCATCCGGGCGTTTGTTCAGTAAAGCTGGAGAAACTGTAAGTAAAACCAGAAATCGATTGACGGGCAAACATTTGTCAAAGCTTCTATTCTTGCAGTTTACCGATAAAAATCAATGGGCTCATATTTTGTAAATTATATTAATTGTAGGTTAAATGAATTGAATGCGTCGTTACTAGTTATGTTACTTAATGTGTGATTACGTGAATTATTGACTATTCTACTTGTATTATTAATGGCATTTTTAATTTGTAACAATGTATTCTGTAACTGACCGAGTCTAAGTGACTAACAAGTAACAACTTAGTAAATAATATTGTAAATTATAATAATATTTACATTATAAGTTGAAACACTGGAAAGTAAATAATGAAAAAAATTAACTGTTTTACTGTTATCACTTATCAGTTATCAGTCTGTAGTTTTATATCGATATTTATCTTTCGATATATATCAAATAACGATATTGGTTGTTGTGATATATTGATATATCGAAATTAAATTCAGTTTAGGCATCCCTAGTCGCAATGATCGCGCACGAATAATTTGCGTTCGTCTTGAAACTTACGTGATATTGCTTACTACCGCTTATCTCAAGTCGAACCGTTCATATACGGTATTGTTAACGTAAGCACTGTAATCGCCAAATCGTCCAAGACGAAAGCACCCGATGTTGATGATAGTTGACGTTAATTACACAACATAAATTCTCTAGTCCAGAGATTAGTTTGTGAACAGCCGTCAGTCGTCAGTCGTGTAATGGGATTACGCAATATCATGTATTTGCTCATAATAACAACCAGGAATGGGATTACGCAATATCATATATTTGCTCATAAAAACAACCAGGAATGCGACCACACCCAAAAGTGTTTTCGACTAAGAATACCACTTTCATAGTCGTGGGGTCCATATCAAGGACGACTGTACACGCGCCGCTCACTTCAAAGGACGCCGCCACCATATATATAGGGGACAGCGAGACAGCCAAAGTAGATGTACCAGAGCCGCCAAGACCGAGCGAGCCGTTTAGCCACCAGCCATTACACACGACTTACATGGAGATTATCGACTACTACAACGAGTCAACTCACGACGCTGCAATTCACCACGACTATATTAATTATTATTGGTTTTAATAAATTACAATTGATTTATATTTAAATTGACTACATTTTATTGTAAAAGTGCAACAAGCTTTTGGATCCCTGAAGGGCCGCATGTAACAGTCGTTTTCCAGTGTTTTTCAATTGTGTTTCTCTAAAAATATTGTCGTGAATTTATAATATCATGTGTTCAAAAATAAGATTTAATGTGTTTTTATTGGGTAACGAATGCAGTCAAATTACTGGTGGAAAATTGCCGTCCATTAAGCAGGTTTTATTAGTTTTTTCCTACAATTTACAAGTTGTTAAAATAAACATACGTGAAAGTCCTCGTCTCGCTGTACGTGAAATAGTAATATTTTGGGAAAAAGCAAGAATTCCTGTACAAGAAATTCAGCATTGTATATATAAGCTTGAAAAATTATATTATGAATGGAGAACAGTTCAAAAAAATTCTACAAAAAGAACCGAATGTCAAATTAAAAAAGAAGTGGTGTTCACCTCAAAATTGGATGATTTATTTGACATTGCACATGCGAACGCATTAAATATGTTAGGTAATCATTTTTTACTATGACGCATTATAGTTATAATATTTTGTTCAATTTAAAAAAAAAAAACATTTGTTATTATAGGTGTCCAGGAAGATAGAGATTTTTTACTTCTCCAAAGGGAAAAAAGACGGAAGGGCTATATGATGGGAGTTGATACTAAATTGTTCCAAGCTGAAAAGTAAAAGGCTAATAGATTAAAATCATTACATGAAACATCTAAACGTTCAAAAACAGAAGGAGAAAAATTGAATATAGTGGATAATGAATATTCTAAATACAAAATATATAAAAAATATATTTATAATATGAATATATTCTTTTAAAACAAATTTTCAAAATAACTACATAATTTAAATAGTTTTTTTTGGCAGATAACAAAATAGAACTGGTTTCTTCTTCTTCTGAAGAAGAATGCGGCGTTGACTATACTTCAGAACCTGATAGTGAAATGTCTATACCTTCAACAAGTACGATTAACTCAGTTAAACGAGGCAAGATTGATTAATGATCGTCCCCTCATGGTTTTGGATCGTTGCAAAGTTATTGATCGTTAGGCTAGGATAGTATATACTCCGGCCGGAATAAGAACGTACCCGGGCTGCGGACCAAAACAAGTTTGTTGCGCGCAGATCATAGTTATGACTATAACTATATGTTTATAACTATGACAAGGTTGCGGACGGGAAACCGGTCGCCGCCTGCGCGACGAGGTACGTTCTTATTCCGGCCGGAGTATAGGATTTTGCATTTTTAAATGCACTTTTCAAGCACAAAATGTGATTAGGTCATATACGAGTCCAAATATATAGTTTTTATTTTGCTTTGTTTGCATTTTTTGTACTTTTATGGATTTAGGGTCATTTTTTCAATTTTACGGGCATTTTTTATACTTTTTTGAAATCTAGGTAATATTTTTATACATTCTCATTTACGCTAGATGTTCTCGATAAAAGTTTTGAATTTGTAACAGAAATAATATCATATTTAATATTTAAATTATAGAGATAGTATAGAGAATAATCTTCGATACCGCGAGTTATCTTAATCGTTAAATTAAATGACAGTGATGTGGAGAGTACAGTGTGTAGTAGTGTGTTAATACTCGTTATCGATAATAAAACCACTTATATATTACAACAATAAACTTCGATACCACGAGTTATCTTAATCGTTAAATTAGATGACAGTGGTGTGGAGTGTACCTACGTATGGTTTCGTTAAGTACCCATACGAGCAAACGACTTCTATAACACAACCAATGTATTCTGAGTACGGAAATTCTAATTTTAATCTAGATCTGTGCAGGGCATTTTTAAGTGCAAATATACCGTTACATAAATTATCTCATCCTATTTTACGAAATTTTCTTGAAAGCTATACAAAAACAAACAATTCCGGACTCGTCTACATTAAGAAAAAATTACGTAAATAAATGTTACGAAGAAACTATGAATAAAATAAGAACATGTGCCTCGGGGAAAAAAATTTGGATTTCAACAGATGAAACTTCAGATGCAGCTGGTCGATATGTTGCTAATTGGAACGTTGGAAATTGGTCATCCAGGTAAAACTTTCCTTTAAATTCCGAATGCCTGGAAAAAGCTAATCATGGAACAATTGCTAGATTTTTCGATTAATCTCTTTTACTTTTATGGCCTAATGGAGTAAAACGTGAAAATGTACTTTTATTTGTAACCGATGCAGCTCCATACATGGCGAAAACGGCCAGATATTTAAAGCTATTGTATGCAAATATGGAACATGTTACGTGTTTGGCTTTCCCTTTAGTAGACGAATTCATATCAAATATGAAGAAAGTATTTTTAAAAGCTCCATCTCGTACTCTTATTTTTAAAAATTTTGCACCCGATATACCTTTACCACCTAACCCTGTGATAACTAGGTGGGGAACATGGATAAACGCATCTATATTACTGTGAACACTTTAGTTCAATCAAAAATTAATAATTATAATGCTTCTTTCGGGCAAAAAATCTTTTGGGCATTTTTAAGGTAATTTTTAGGTTATTTTAAGGCCATTTTTTTAGGTCATTTTTAGGTTATTTTAATGTCATTTTTTTTAGGTTTTTTGGGTCATTAAAATCCTAGCCCTATTGATCTTGATGCAGTTCACATTCTTATGGCAACTGCTGAAGCATTAGGACACGATACTTGTAATCTAATAATTAACCGAACATCTATTAGGCAACGTCGACTACAAACAAAAATATTGCAGTTAAATTAAAAGAAGATTTCAAAACAAATTCTAAAGCCATTGTAGTTCATTGGGATTGTAAACTTTTGCCTACTAGTAAATTTATTCAACATGATTGACTTCCGGTTATAGTAACATTTCAAGGCTCCGAACAATTAATTGGAGTTCCAAAATTAGATTCCGGTACTGGTCAAAATATGGCAAATGCTGTGTACGAATTATTAAACGATTGGGACCTATCTAAACGTGTGAATGCACTGTGCTGTGAGACTACGCATCTAATACAGGAAGAATGAATATGGCTTGTATTTTTTGGAGCAGTTACTAAATAAAGCCTTCTTTTATTTGCCATGTCGTCACCATATTTATAACTTATACTACGATCAATATTTGAATTGAAAATGACCAATTTTTCGGGTCCAGATATTATGCTGTTTAAACGATGCCAGCAAGCTGGAAAAAATTGACTCAACAAAAATTAACAATTGGTACCGCAAACAATGATATCAAATTAAAAACTATGGACGTAAGTAACGATATAATAGAATTTTATACTCGACAACTACAAAAAAATCATTACAGAGATGACTAAATCAGTGGCGGTTTTGGCATATAATTTTACATGAGGCGGAAAAATATTAAATAGTAAATAAACTATTACTCTAACACAGGAACAAATATGTTATACTATACTGTATAATACTGTAACTGAGTGTAACTACGTCATGGACAGACGAATATTTCACGACCAAAAGATAACAGACGTGCGACACCGCGACGGCCGTCTGGCAAGCGCAGCCCCCCACCTAGCAAGTAGCGCGGATGCATACAATTAATGTACCGGCGGTCCCGGCGGCGTCGGCCAATGTTTATAATATCGTTGAGCGGTTGATATTAGTCGCCTCTGGCGGCGGTCTGCGCATGCGCAATTTACACTATTTTACGAGCTTATATGTGTGTGCGTAGACGCACCTCGCATGCACTAACTTAGGCGACGGCGGCTACCGCCTCTCGCCTCTGTCGATCTTAACGCTTTAGCGCTGGCGGTGGCGGCGGCGCCGTGCCGGGCCGGACGCAATATTAAATGGAAACTATTAATATTATAATAGCTCGTAAGTTACGTTGCAAGCGACACGCAGGCCATCTTGCGTTCGCAGTTCGCACAAGTTCTGTACAAAAAATAATATTCAATATTTGTTGTTATATATATAAAATATAAATGATATCTAAAATAATAAATATCAATAATTAATTAATTAAAATTAAAATTAAATTAATACGATTAAAATTTAAATTAAATAGTACAAAATACCAATAAAACCAAATATTTTTTATTTTCGTAAAAATTACAAGTGAGGCGGTGCCTCACTTGCCTCACCCCCAAAACCGCCACTGGACTAAATTTAATAATCATTTATCATTTAAAAACTTAAAAAAACTTGTTTTTTTCAATTACACATAAGAATAAATTTCTTTTAAATACTATATTTTTAAAAAAAAAACAAATTAAAATTAAAAAAAAACAAAACATTCTTTTTTAGTAATTCAGACTGCAATAGTAACTTTTGTACAATATTTAAATAATCATTTAAAAAAATTAAAAAGAAACTTGCTTTTTCAATTACACATAAGAAATAACTTTCTTTTAAATACTATTTTTTTTTTAAAAAAACAAAATTAAAAACAAAAACAAAACAAAACAATAGTAACTTTTGTACAATATTTAAAAAATTTAAAAGAAACTTGTTTTCTTTTTAAGTACACATAGAAATTACTTTCTTTAATACTTTTTTTTTTAAAAAAAAAATAAAATTAAAATTAATAACAACTTATTTTGGTAATAGTAACTTATATAAAATAGTTAAATCATAATTTAAAAGGAACATTTAAAGTGGTTGCTCACATATTTTTTGTTCATTGACCAAAATTTAAGTTGACTACAATGATCATCGGTCAATTATATTCCCAGCACGACTAAAGACTCTTTCTGATGCTACGCTGGTAGCTTATACACTTAATAATTTTTTAGCAGTCACTGCAAGAATAGGAAACATACTATTATTTAATGACCACCACTTTATTGGATCTTGTTCATATGAAATTTTAGGAAGTTGAAAATAAGAACTAATTTCTTTTGAAATGTACACTACAGGTGTAAATTTGAGTCTTGTAATTGTTCCTACAGTAAATAGACAAAACAATAATAATTAGTACATTTAGTAACATTATTTTAAATACTAGAGACGTTTTAATTAAATATTTACCAAGGTTAAAATATTTGTAAAAAAAGTGGCAAGTGATAGCTATGAATGGTTTATTGGCAACAGAAGTCCAACAATCTGTAGTTATTGATAAAAATGGAACTTCTGACAATATTTGTTCAATCTTTAGCTTTGTCTCTTTGAATAAATCTGGAATTATTTTATTAGTCAGAGTACTTCTGCTTGGTAATTGATAACTCGGATTTAACGCTTTTGTAAACAATTTAAATACTTCTTTGTCTACAATACTATATGGAATCATATCTAATGATATATAATATGCTAGAGCTTTATCTAGTTTTAACTTTGTACATTTTGGCATAGATTTGAAGGTGAATGCAGTTATGGAAGTTTGGTGGACATGACCACTTTTACTAGTTTACTACGTGCAGCTGAAGTTTGTTCATCTGTTAGACTTGTTTGAGTATCACTTGATTCATTTTTAATATTACTGATATTATCCATTGATAGGTCGTGAGTAATGGTTGAACTAAAAATTTAAATTAAAACATAAAATGTTAATAAAATACTAAAAACCCAAAAATTTAGTAATAAATTCATCTTTAAAAACAGGTAATTATTTTAAAAATACAAGTTGGAAATAAAGTTGGAACTTACATATCTAGGCTGTGTCTAAATCATCATCTATGTCTTCTGTACCTCTTTTAATCTGTCTAGTTCGTCATATTTATATTTATGAACCGATTTCAAGTGATTCCAGAGATTTGTGGTAATCGTACCAGAGTTCGACAAGCTTTTGAGACAGATTTCACACTTCGCTCTTTGACCACATTCAGACTTTTTAAAAACGTTCCACGCTTGACTCATTTTGATGACTAAGCTTTAAATTCAAGCCAAGCTGCTAAGTAAAAACTAAAGACGAAACGGCAGTCGGACGCTATAACATGTGCTCACTGCTTAATAACACGAATACGTGAAATCAGTTTCAGTATACTTACCTAACCTAACTATAACAACTATAGACTGTATTATCATTTATTATAATGTTGATAGTCAAAGTATGGTATAATATTTTTACCTTGGGCGACCACGGTTAATTTTGATACCGTGTTCGTTAAAAATGTACAGTCGCGTTTCGGTTAATCGGTAATGCGATTAATCGGTGGTGAATACATTTTAAAAATAGTAATCGATTTAATCGATTAATCGATGCTTCAGTCGATTAATCGAAACAATCAAACAGCCTTATGTATACAACTATTATGACACTGATGTTTCTAAAATAGTTCTGAACAATTCTGTGGAAATTTATGGTATTTGTCTGATGAAGCAATAGGTTTTTCATTTTTTGATAATAATGTATCTGCCAATTTAAACAAAAGATGGTTAAAGCTTTAACTTCAAACGATGGCTCAGATGGAATAATGAAAAAACTATAAATTAAACCTCATGAAGTGTCATCTTTAGTTACAAAGGATTTGAGTCATTTTTGTAACGAAAAATACAAAAATATTTTTTGAACGTTTCGGTATTGATACACATTTTTTACATGATGAACCGGAAGAATGGATTAACAACAATGCGTATAACGAGGGAGCAAATATTGTAGCCCATATTAATGTTGTTAATGATACGGCAGAAAGAGGATGAGCTACTTGAAGAATACAACAGCATTTTAACCAAAGATGAAGAACAGAAAGATATATACTACTACAAGTTGTCAAAGATTATAAAATGAAGTATCCTGACGGTAACAAATCAACACTACAGTAATATTATGTTATTAAATATTAATAATTATAAAAATATATTTTATCAGTTTAAGCTACATTATACAATTTTTATATGGGTACTACATTTTATTTTAGATATAATGTGTTAACATTTTTAGTTTTTAAAATATTCACGGAAATGTTAAAAAAGACAGTTTTTACACTAAGGTACATTATATCTCACCAAAATTAAGATATTTAACAAATTACAGAACAAACCTTTTTGTAAATGAAGTTTTATTTAATTTATTAGGGTAAAGTGGAGTAATTGTAAATAGGGGCAATTGAAAAAAAAAATTATATAAAATTACGTTATCATTTTTTTTACATTTTAGTCACAACCGTATGAAGGTTAAACGGTTTTGATATTGTGTATTGGTTTAAACTCGAAAATTTGAGGTTATGTGATGATAATATTTATCATTTGATAACAACTTTGTTTTGTTGTCTTTCTTATTGTTTTTATAATGCATATTATGCATGGGAATCGTGAAATACGTTAATTTAAATGTTTTTATTATTTACATTTTCCACTAATAAATTTATGATAGGGTAAATGTAAATTTAAATTCGGGGCAATTGAAAAATTATTTGTTATAATTTTTACAGTTAAACACATTTTTTAATTGGATATTATTTATATTTAGGGTTCGTAATTATAGAAAGAAGAAGGCCAATTCCTAAATACACCATAGAACAGGTTCTTAACCGGGGGTCCATGGACCCCTTGGGGGTCCGTAGATGGTTGCTCAGGGGTCCACGGGGTGACTGTGAGTTTTTTTGGATTACGCGAAAATAAATTTGTTTTGATAGCGTTTTTAAGATAACATTAATAATGTCTTGCCCGCATTCTGCCACTAAGCAACAATCTAGTTGTGCTTGAAAATTAATTTGGTTTAAATTTCATTCAATTATTTAGATACTACATTTTCGAAATCAGAAACATGGATACACAATCCTTTTCTAGTGGAATTAAATACAATTAATGATTCAGAACTCGTTAAAGACATATTAATTGATTTAAGATCAAAAGAAATGGCACACCACGATTTTCAAACAAAAAATTTAATCGAATTTTGGTGTTCATTGACAAAGGCTTATCCGCGAGCTGTAACCATGGCAATGACATTTTTGATTCCATTTCCTACTACCTATCTCTGTGAGTCTGGATTTTTTTACAATGGTCACAATTAAAATAAAGCAAGAAATTGATTGGATATTAAGGACAATATGCGTTTTACTCTGTTCAATATGGTCCCATATTTCAAGGCAATATTACAATCAAAACAACAGCAAATGTCACATTAAAATTGGTTTTGGCTATAGAAAAAGTGATAATTACCAATAATTGAATATAGTATTAAGTCTTAGATTTATCATTAAAAAAAATTAAATATTAAAATAAAAATTTTATTTACCTATTTATTTATATATTTTATTTTTTTCTTGGAGGGGGGGTCCGTGATTATATTTTATACTTCAAAGGGGTCCATGGCCCAGAAAAGGTTACGAATCTATGGCATAGAAGATGTTCAAAGCGCAGTAAATGCCGTTAATGGATGACGTTATACATATGCTCAAGCATCTGATGAGTATAAAGTGCCAAAATCAGTTATATTTCAGAGGATTAAAGGACAAAAAACTGTGATGAACTGCCTGAAAGCTGGTCGCTCTAGTGCATTAACTACAGAGTCTGAAAATATCATTGAAAAATATCTATTAGCTAGATCACAAATGGGTCAAACATGTGATAAAGAAGAGTTGAAGGATCTTGTATTTGAGTATGTTAAAGTAAATAATTTTAAAACCCCCTTTAAAGGTGATAGACCAGGTGATGACTGGTATTATTCTTTTATGAGACGACACCCTTTATTAACATTTAAAAAACCAGAACAGCTTCAGAAGTTAAGGAAGGATGCTAGGAAGCCTGATATTATTTATAATTTTTAAAGTAAACTCAAAGAAGTTTATACAACAAACAACATTTTGATGGTGAGTTCATATTTAACTGTGATGAAAGTGGTTTTCTAACTGACCCATCAAAGTTAAAAGCTATTGGGGAAAAGGGTAAGACACTTAGTCGTGTGTCTGGCGGGTCAGGTAGAGAATCAATATCAGTTTTAGACTGCAATTTCTGCAAATGGGTCTTTATTACCCCCCTTTATTGTTTTCAAGGGTGGTGCATTCCAAGCACGTTGGACTTCTGAAAATGCTTATCCTGGAACTCTTTATTCAACATCTAAAAACGGCTGGATGGAAGAACCTTTAGTTTTCAACTGGTTTGAGACTATGTTTGTTAGAAATATTGAAACATTAAGAATTACAAAAAAAAAACCCAACCAAACTGCTGTTTTATTATTTAATGGTCATTGTTCTCATATAAGTCTGCGTATTTTAGATTTGGCAATTGAAAAAAATATAGTTTTGGTAAAATTTCCCAGTCATATTACTGACGGACTACAACCATTAGACAAATGGGTTTTTGGCCCTCTAAAAACAGAGTGGAACAAACTATTGATCAAGTTTGGCAAGCAAATGGTAGGAAAATGTATTGGTCGATTAACAAAGGGTAAATTTTCTGAAATTCTAGGAACACTTTGGTCAATGTCGATGAAATATGAAAATATAGTATCTGGATTTGTGTCGACTGGTTTATTTCCTCATGATGAAACCAAATTTCCTGAGAGTGAATTTGATCCCATAGACTTAAAAAATTACTATAAAAATCTACATAATGACAATTCTGAAGAAAACAATGCAGCATTAAATAATGAACATTACATAGATACAAGTGATACAGTAAATCCAAATATAGAGGAGCCCATACATTCTCCACTGTCAACAAGTGTTCAAGCATCTTCCTCGGGTATCAGTCAAGAAGTTTCATTTTCTAATGATATTGAAAATACTTCTTCCAATAGTTTAATTCCTAGAGATATTGTAGGAATTTTTTTAAATCAACTTTTACAGTATAAACAACAAAACTCTACTAACACTGACGTAGGTAAGACACCAATCCCAAGACTGAAGACTGCAAGGTATGGAGAAGTGTTAACAACATCAGAAGTATTAAATAGACTAAAGGAAGCTCAAGAAAAGAAAAATATGAAAAAGCCAGCTGGAAAACGTGGTAGGCCAAAGAAACTAACAGAACACATTGCAGCTACTACAGTAGAAACTTCTAGTGAAGAAGAACTCGAACTATGTAATTTATCAATATCTTCAAATAATTTCAATGACAACCCTCTTTATGTAGAAGAAGTAATATACCAAACACCCGAATGGCCCTTGATTCAACCAGGGGTATACATTTTGGTGGACTTCTTAGGTGGTAATCGTAACAAGCACCATTATAAATATGTTTGTTGTGTTGTAAGTGTAGATGATGATGACGGAGAGATAATAGTGAAAGGGACGAAAAAAGAAAATGAGGAAGGAGATGAGTTCTCAGTTGTGGAGAATGATATGTCTACTATTGATTTAGAAATGATCCAAGCAATACTACCTGCTCCTTCCATGACAAAGAAAGGAAGGAAGTTGGTTTACAAATTTCCTGGTTTTGTCACTGTTAATGAAAAGTGATTTTAGTTTTAAGATGTTATCTACTTAAATTGTTAATTACCTACTTATCAAAAAACTGATAGAGTTATGATTACCTTTGTTATTTTAAAGTTTAATTTGTATTAAGATGTTAAGACTGATAAAATAAAGAAACCATGTTAAAATATTATATTTTGTTTTTATTCACATTTGCCCCAAGCATTTTGTTATTTAAAATGGGTGATTATAATTGTTATTTACAATTACCCCAGTGACAGTATATGATATGGGGCAATTGTAAATATGTGTATAATTCACACTTGAGACTTAAAATGATCAGGCATCATTTTATTTCATATTGCCCCAGTACAATTGCATAAAAGTCAATAGGTTCAATTTCATTCATTTACAATTACCCCCAAAAAAAATCAATTAATTTTTTTTATGGGCCAATTGTAAATGTTAAATTAAAAATTGAAAAATTTATTTTTTGTATTTTTTCAAATGAAACCTTATATTTTGAAGAGCCCTTAATTGATATTAAGCACAAAAGCAAAGAACAAATAAATAGTACGAATAATATTCAATTTTCTTAATAAATATTGCATAGTCTATTTACAATTACTCCACTTCACCCTATTTATAATAAATTTCAATTTGACCAACGGTTTATGACATAAGTACAAAAACTTCAACAATTTTGAAAAATGTAAAAGTTTAAACTTTAAGTTCAAATAGGCACGGGCTAACTTTGTTCGATTGATTCAATATTTCGTGTAGTTAATTTTTATATGTATATACACTGTTTTAGGAGGTGAGATGAAAAAAAAATTGTTTTTTGAATTGTTTTTTTTTTCATCTATAGTTAAGGACCACCCTAATGGTACCTAATATTTTATCATTAGGTGTACTATATATATTTAATCCTAATGGCTAATATTACATTATTTTAAATTGCATACTATTTTATTTACTTTATTATGGTAAGTAAAAAAACCAATAATGACTTTTCAAGCTATTATTTTTCTGGGTTTTTAATGTAATTTGTGAAATACAATAGATTGTTTCCAATTTAACTAGTAAATTTTATAACCTACATGATGAAATTCTATATAATGGTAAATTATGATTTTAGAGAGTGCGGTAGCCTATGATACTACAAGTTCTAGTTCGTCAACCACATCATAACCTAAAATAAATAAAAGTTTGCCATCAGCAAAGACTAAAATAATTGGTATAAAAAAAATACAGTCCCCCAACAATGTAAAGCTCCATTCAATTGAAGAAAGCAGCTATAAAAAAAGGTACAATTTCTTTCGTATTTACTATTTACATAAATACCTAACCTGGTAAATCGATTTTTATTTTAATTTTCACAATTTCTAACTTCTTATTTTATATTTCTAGCTCCATATTCGTCAGGCATTAAAAGGAAGAAACAGTGTCCAAATTGTGGTTGTACGTGTGCTTAGCTATATTTTCAGCCAAATTCATAAGGCATTTTTATTAAAAAACATTGAATATTGTTAGTTTCAACTAAGGAATGTATTTCTTAGACTCCCAAATATATTATATACGTTTAAATGTATAACACTATAGTATTAATATATGTTAAAATGTATATACTGTGCTTGAATTGAGGGGTGCGTACATCTGTTTTTTTTTAAATATTTTTTGTGACCCTTATAATTATACCCTAATCAATAAGATCAGGTATCTTTGGGTTAAAGCATTTAATTTTTTTAATTTTGTATGCCCCTTCTATTTTTTTTTCAATTCAAGCACTGATTATATAATAATTTATTAGTATTTAGTATACTCTTTATTTTAATTCCAATAACAAAAATAAATTATTTGATTTTTACCAATTTTACCTAATGTATTTTTACTAATTATAATTATATATTCCAGATGCCCAGATTCAAAAACTGTTGTTTCTAAAGCTAATTTGGAATCAGTTAGAAGAAACATTGAACATAGGATTAAAGAGGAGGCAAAAATCACTAAACACCTGTTTACAACAATGTTGGAGATATTGACAAAATACTACAAGATGAAAATATTATTGATATATCCAAATTTAACTTGAAAGACTTTCAAGATTTTGATGCTGAATTAAAAACTAATTTAGAATTAGTTAAGAAACTATTAAAATTATTTTTAAAAGCTACAATTTTATTTTATTCGTAAAACTATTGTTTTATCTTTTAGAAATGTCTTATGGTGTTACATATTACTGTTGGAGATAAAATATCCGACAATTTAAAAGCTGTTATTCCAAGGATAATATCAAAAGATGTACAGCTATTATATAGTGCTTTTGGAAGGGAGACTAATGGATGCAAAAAAATGAACTTTTCTGCCACACTAACATACAAATACTTATTAGGTATATAATATTGTTCATATTTTTTTGAAAAATTATTTGTTTTATTAAATTATTTATAAGTATTATTCATTTTTGTATTTCAGAAGTCATAACTACCAAAAACCCTAATCTAAAAGTCAAGGATATTGGTAGCCAACTTAGCCGTTCGTTTTCGGGTGCCAAGGATCGTGAAGGTGGGAAGAAATAAAGGCATTTTAATGATAAGGAATGCAGCCAAAGTACTCAAGATAAAAATGAATAAAATAATTTTCCAAATAGAGATATTTGGTAGCTAAAAGTTAATTATATTTATAAAATGTATGTTTTTATAAAGATTTTGAAAGAACAAAATATAATAAAAAAAGTTCCATATTGAATTATACCTTATAAATTATATTTATTTGTAGATTTTAGTCAATTGTTTATAGTGACAACATTCTATTAATTTCATAACCTATTCTTTATATAAATATTTATTATAGGAAGTATTATAAATTGTTATAAATTTATCATAATAACATTCTATGTTGGCTCAATACATAGTTGACCAGTGGCGTACCCAGGATGATGCCAGTATAGGGCCAGCAATGGTAGACCAGTAAAGAATACTATAATATTATAGTGCCCAGCAATGGTACTTAGTAATGCACCAGTAATGTTATTTAGTACTGTGCCAGATGCTATAGAGCAGGGGTCTCCAAACTACGGCCCGCGAACAAGTTTTAACAGGCCCGTGGCCCGCATAGGACGCATAGGTAAAAAAAATTATTTCAAAATGTATTTATTTTATATTATATTTATACCTATTTATTTTTATTTAAGTATATTGTAAAGTAAACTAAATTTTATACAAAAATATAAAATAAACATATTATTTATATAGGTACCTATATTATCATAAAATTAAAAATTATATGTGTTAATAAACTTTTGGCCCTCTAAGAGAATTTGATTTTTTTTGTGGCCCTTGAATAAAAAAGTTTGGAGACCCCTGCTATAGAGTATAGACCATACTATGCCAGTACTTAAAAATCAGTACTGGTCCAACTCTGAAAGTCAGTATCGAATACCGTTATCATCCCAGACTTAAACTGTACGATGCCAACACTGACTGCCAGTCGCGTGCCAGCATTAGCCAGTACTTGCGCAGTAGCATGCCTGTTGTGAATTTCCGATTGGGGATAGACACAAAACAAAATTTAAAAAAAAACCAAACATCATTGTTAAATCAATACGCTCCGCTCAGAATCTAAAATTTAAGTTTTTTAATTTTTGCGATATAGACATTCAATTGACGGAACAATTTATGTTGATGACGGTTTAGTTATCCACGAAATATAATCCGTGTAATTACGTGAAGTGGAGAAACCGCGGTTCCGATGGATGCAAACGCGTTGTCCATTTCGTGAAACGTACAATAACGAGATGAGAGACATTACATTTATTTAATATACAATTTAAGACAAATGATGTACTGACTACTTATGACTCATTGTGTCCATCGTGATATAAATATATTATAAAATTAGCAAGAATTCGGATACAGGATTCACCCCGCTGGGTGTATATAGTATATGTCTATATGTCCTATCACGGCTGTCGGTATCATTAAAGGATCTTAAAGGTATCTTAACTATTATAAATAGATCACTGCAATATATTTTATTTTATTTAATGAAATAATTTCAACCTCTGAAGCCTATTGTGTTAGACCACTTGTGTTCAAGTGGTGGACTTATACGCATCTCCTGTTTTAAGCCAACGTTTCCATATTAACAAGGCAATTTTATTTAAATATACGTTTCGCATTGTAAATGGACGTAATTGTGACTAATAGGTCGAAAGAAGTCTATGCCCATGATGGATTTCGATATATATTCGATGGGGTGAGCGCAGACAATATCACAAAATACTATAGATGTCGCAGAAGGGATATTAATTGTAAAGGACGAATCCACGTAAATAACCGACATGTTTTAGTTAAGGGAACCCACGGTGGTCATGACGAATCTCCCGTGGATGTAGAGGTAAGTTAAATTATAATCAATATTAAAAGGATAGATGTTTTATTTTATAGGTAAATTCTAATGTTGTATGCTTGATTAATCAACAGTAAATATTCATTGTCATTAAATAATTAAATACTACATTATTTAATTTTTTACATGTGCACGTACCTATTGCAAATAAAAAAAATTGTAAACATTTTGTTTTGAAATGATTTAAAAAATGTATATTTTCTCAGACTTGCGTAGTATTCCGAATACAGTATTCGGCAAGCACGGATTATATGGGGGGCACGGTCCCGGGGTACATTGATTTTGGGGGCCCATCTTTATCCCAAAATTATATTATTTTAACGCGTCTTATACAGTTTCAAAAACATTATTATTATTTAAGTAAGTAGGTATAGTAGGTAAATTATTATTATCAATTATAAAATAAAATTGTTCCACATTTTATACCACGAAAAATTAATATACGTAAATATTTGCAGACAATTTTGTTTAAGTTTTTTTTTTTTTTTTTGAGCATTTTAGATTACCGATTTAACTATTTAAGTATACAAAAAGTGAGTTATAAAGAAAATAATATTTAGCTCTTGTAAATTAGGTATTTCAGTTAAAAGTATTAATGCATATTAAACTAAACTTTAGAGGACTATACTTAATAACCTAGCGAATCAAAATTGATCACTTGACTGTCAAAATATTCAGAAAAAAAGTTTTACCAGAATCCATAAAAAAAAAAGTGGTTACCATTTTAAAAAATAGAGTCGATCTTATTATTAGTGCAACTGCAAGTTTAAAAATGTATAAAAATTGCCTGTTAAAAATAAAGAAACGCGTCTTTTTTTGTTTTAACGAAATTCCATATCATCGATTCTACATTGTTAAAAAAAAAACATATGATACCTACATGCAGTATATTTTTTGTATAGTAAAAAAATGATACAATAATATGTAATGATACAATTATTTTGAAGTTAAAGTTGAAAGGGGGCCCACTAAGTGTAAGATCTCCGGGGCCCAATTGATCCTTAATCTGGGCTTGGTATTCGGAATACTATATTTTTAATACTTTTTGTGAAGTATTCCAAATACTCAGGAATATTACTATCATAAAGTAGGTAGTCTAATAAATATTCTGAATCCTTTTTTAAAGTATTCGGAAAATGTATTTGAAATACTTTTAAAACTACCCAAGTCTGTTTTTTCTATAGCATAAATGTTTTTAGAGGTTAGGATTGTTTACTAAATAAATCTTCAAAAGTTATCTAATCTATATTTTAATTATATGGCATCAACAATATTGTAGGACAAAAATAAGAGCTGGTGATACAATGGAAGCCCCTGTAGCCCGGCTGTAGCAATTAACCAGTGTATAGGTAAAATAAATATTATAACATATTACTTACAAAATATTAGTTTATTCACTAAAACATAGTATAAAAAACACTTTTCATTTATACTTTATAGTAAAATATCATAGCATTATATTGGAGCCAATATAATAATATTATGCCAAATATGAATACAATAGTTGTTTCAGATTTTATTTATTTACTTTAGTTGAATGTACAATGAAATTAATTATTGACTAAGTAATATTTTTCTTTTTATGTCATTAGGATAGGTACTTATTAGTTATTAATATTTTACAAATTAAATTTTTTATGTAAAATTAATTTAACATAAATATTGTAAATATATTTGCACATTATTATTATTATTAAATATATGTAATATGGTTTATAAACTATAATGTATTAATTTGTTTAGATGGGTTATCCGTTGCTTGTAAAGGATCTATAAACACATTAAAAAAAACTGTGCAACGAAAGACGTCAAAATGGGCCACAAATTCCTGTTGCTCCTTGACATCATTTGAATTTTGAATTGGATATCCCTGATAGTTTAAAGGAGTATGAAGTTGAACCAGGAGTATTTGAGATTTTTTTAATATGTGATACTGGCCCTAAAAATAATAGAATTCTTTTATTCAAAGAGGTTTAGAAGTATGTTCTTAAATCATTTTGATAGTATTACCTCCGTCTTAATAATAAAAGCAATTAATTTTTAAGAATTTCTAATTTTTGGATTCATTTTAGATATTATCAACATCTGAACAATGGTTTGTAGATGGGACTTTCAAAATAGCCCCCATATTATTTTCTCAAGTTTTTGTAATATTAGGATGTCTAAACGGAGGTGTACATCCATGTGTTTATGCTATATTGCCAAATAAAAGTCAAGCAACATACAACAATTTGCATGTACAAATAAAAAATGTATCGCCAGGCATCAACGTATTAAGTGTCTCCGTGGACTTTAAATTAGCGATCCACAACGCGTTTAGGAACGAATTTCCTGAAGTAGAAATTCGTGGGTGTTTTTTCCATCTCCTTCAGAATTTGAAGAAACAAATCGGAACTGCAGGATTGATGGCGTAAGCTGAAATATACAATTTTATATGTAAACAATGTAAAAATTATAATTATGTATTTTTTTTTTTAGTTCTTTTAGAAATAATGCAGATTTTAATTTATACGCACGTATGATAACTGCCTTGGCTTTTGTTTCTCCAGTAAACGTTGTTGAAAGTTTTGAAATGTTAAGTGAAGAGTTGGAACGGGTAGAGCCTACATTATAGCCAATTTTAGATTGGCTGGAAATGTATTATATTGGAATATTGAGAATAGAAGGTGTGAGGAGGGTAACAGCATTTCCGATTGAGACATGGAACTTGTACTATAGAGTTCTTACTGAACAAATGGTAAGGCATAAAAACTTTTTATAAATAATCTTATGTTTCTATACAACAGTAATAAATTATAGTAGTAATTATTAAAAAATTATTCATTAACATCAAGTTAGGAAAATTACTATGAAATTAATTAATTATAATACATTTTTATAAAAAAAATTGAGCTCAATAATTAATCAATACAAAATGTATAGTATTAGTGTAACATTTGCACTGTATTATACACTTATTTATTTTGTTATACTTACAATTTAAATGGAATATTCAAATTTCAAACTCATATAATATAATATAAATTATACACAATTGTAGGTTGTGTAAGATGATATAAATGATCTAAAACCTTGAGAAATTAGCATCTTTTTTGGTTTAAGTATAGATTGTTTCTTTATTTAATAATGTATCATGGGAGGCATACAGTTACAATCACAATCACAATATAATATAATAAATATACAATATTATACATACTTAATATAATAGGCCTGATTCAGAACAAGTCAAAGTAATTACAGAATTAAAAAAACCTAGTTGTAGAGTGAAGTTGCAAAGAATAATAGGAATGTGTAATTATATCCGTGAGTTTGTTCCAAATATGGCCACAGAAGTAAGTCCATTAAGAGAGAGTTGCTAAAGAAAGATATACTGTGGGAATGGAAAATGAGGCACGAGGAATAATTTACACAACTAAAAAAGGTAATTGCAAAACCACCAGTGTTAGCACATTTTGATCCTAAAAAAGATATTGTTATTCAGAGTGATGCTTCAAAAGATGGGCTGGGGTGTTGCCTGATACAAAATAAAATATCTGTCGCATTTGCTTCAAGAAGTTTATCAGAAACGGAGATTCGGTATGGGCAAATTGAAAAATAGTTTTTGAGTGTAGTTTATGCATGTTCTAAGTTTAGACACTTCATTTATGGTAGAAAAATTGTAGCATGGACTGACCATAAGCCATTGGTATCAATAATGAACAAGAATGTTTCCGAAATACCATGAAATAGATTACAAAAAATGAGAATAAAATTGTTCGAGTATGACATAGATTTGGAAAGTATTTACCAGGGAAAAATATGCACATTGCAGATTTGTTATCGAGAAACTATATAAAAAGTAACGAGGATACCAGTGAATTTGACACTTTAGACATAGTGCATAGTGTTAATCGTTACAACCCACATAATGGTATTTATGACTTGCAAAAAGAAAATAGACAGGTCAAAGTTTTGAGTAAAATTCTTGTTTATTGTCATTATGGCTGGCAAAAGAGTAACCGTATTGATACCAATGTTAAATTATATTTTAATATGAGACGTGAAATAATAGCTAATGATAATGTTTTTTATTACTATTAAAAAATAATAATTCCAAATAGCCTGAGACCTTTAATCTTGAAATTTCTTTATGAAAGTCATTTAGGAATAACCAAAACAAGGATGAGAGCTATAAAAATATTTTTTTTTTTTTTTTTTGCCAGGAATGCTGAATGAGATAGAACAATTTATATTGAGGTGCAAAACTTATGAAACGTTTAGGAGCGCTAACAAAAAAAATACATTGTTGTTACATGAAATTCCAGAGCTGCCGTTTGAAAAGATAGCTGCTGACATTATGACTTATAATTTAACTTACTACATAGTTGTAGTGGATTACTGGTCAAAATGGCTAGAAATAAGGTCAATCAAAAATAAAACAGGAACAGCAGTGATAGCAAAATTTAAAAAATATTTAGTTACCATGGTATACCCAAAACACTTATTGCAGACAATATGCCATTTAATTCTTCAGAGTTTATAAATTTTTCGAAAAAATGAAATCTTGTAGTGAAAACTTCTAGCCCAGAATACCCAAGAAGTAATGGATTAGCCGAAAAGGCAGTCCATATCTCAAAACAATTGTTGAGAAAATGCCAAAGTGAGAGAGTAGACTTGGAAACAGCTCTGGTAGAATATCGCTGCACTCCCATGATTGGACTTAAGAAATAGAATCAGAAATATTAAGTTCAATATTAAGTTCAGGTAGAAAGAGATCTATATTATGAATTTCTTGTTGGACGCCATGAACCACCTCCATAAAAAAAAAATACGTAAAAGCTTCAGACCACATTTTAAATTTAGTTCAATATTTCAGATACCGTAATATTATTGAGTATTTAAGAGGTTTAGCTCATAATTTTGTAAGGGACCATTAATAAAAAAAAATATAATATTCACTGTTTTCACAATTTCTGCAAAAAATAAAAATTCACAAACCTAATTAAAGTTAAATAATAACCAAGGATAAAAACATACTTATTTTATAGATTAAATTGGATATCCTTTATTGCCGAGAATGAAGATTCCTGTAGATACCTACATTAAACAATTTGTCTAAATATTAAATTTCTTATTTAATAAATACCTATTTCTAGAGTAGGTAGTCACAAACATAATATATACCTACTTTAATATTAGTGGCAATAACTAATAGGCGACATGATGAATTAACCTAGCCTTAGAATTATATAGCAAAAACCTAAAGAAGTTAGCCTCTTTTAAAGATCTTAATAACACCTAATTACATAAGTAAATAGGTAATAATATTGTAGTGTATTACTATATGCCACATGGTCATAAATTATGAATATCCGAATAAAAATTATAGAAATATCAAATATGTTACTTATCATACCCAATAATTATAAGTTCCAATCTAATTCTAAAGATGAGTATGGGGAGCTTAAAAGGTCATTAAAATAACTCCAAATTAATATTGTATTTATATCGAATATCGATGGTATATTGGTATTAAAAAGGAACAAAATCATGTGGCTTGAATTTTGAGTTACTTCATTTATACCTATTTGCACGAACTACGATATACAGGACTGAACACTATAGGGCGGAGTGGGTGGGTGATACGTTCAGAAAATCTTGCTCGTCGGTGAATTTGTGAATAAAGCGCCATCTATTAACATCAGTAGTAACTACTACAAAGTTCTACATTTATTTTTAGAATAAAATACAATTATGACCTAGATTTTAGAGTACATTTTACCAGTCATCTTACTACATCTTAGTTAATGTATCTAAGCTGCTTAGTATATTATTTAGTAAAATATTTTAAAATTATAATATATTATTTACAATGGGTCGATTAGGTCAGGGGCGGATCCAGGGGCGGGTTGATCGGGGCGATCGCCCCCCCCCCGTTCTCTCTAAAAAAAAAAAAACCATGTGTGTTACCAGTACGCGCGCGGGAAGTTAAACTTCTTTTGAATGGTACACGTGAGTGAGTGAAAAAGAAAGAAAAAAATATTAATTAATTTAAAAATTGAGAATAAGTATCCGGAGTTATTTATTATTGATAGTTTTATTATTTTTTTTATATTTTTATTCGACTGATCGATGGATAATTGTTTGTAGTATTGTTTTTATCCAGACAATAGATTTGTGAGTGAATACTAATAATAATAATAAAAATAAATAATAATCGATCATTTATTATTCATATTAATTAGTATGGCCCGATTATAATATATAATACTAGCTGATCCCGTGCACTTCGTCGCCCTTTAAATGTATCAACTCAATATGAGTTATGACTCAAACTTTGTTCAATTCGTTATTCAATATTCGGTGTATGGTGTTCAAAATTTATCTTATCTTTTCCGTTGCCCGGAATAAAAATTCTGAATCGCAGCAGTACATTATCAGGTAGGCAATCTACCTGCGGTAGATCGCGGACCCCGTGCTGTTTGTACGGAAGTGTATGATTTAACTCTAAATTATCAAAGTTATACCAAGTTTATTTTGATATAATACGATGGATTAATATAACAAATTTGGTTGCTCGTAAAAAATCACAACTCTTAAAAAAATTATGATTGTTGAACTCCTTTTGGGTGTAAGTGCAACTCAGCCACCCTGGTAGGCAATGTTCAATAATTTGATTTTATGCAAGCTTGTACCTGATCTGCCCGAATAACAAATGGCAACCAATAAATAAATGCTAATTTCTAATGTAGACTGTAACCAATGGCAACTGTTAATAAATAAAAATAAAATTTCCAATTTCCATCTTGAATCTCAATGTCGCTGTTTGAGCTCCTATTTAAAATGCGAATTTCGAAAAATCCTTTCTTAGCGCACGTCTACATCATAATAGCTATCTGTATGCCAAATTTCAGCCAGATCCGTTCAATGGTTTGAGCTGTGCGTTGATAGCAGTCAATCAGCTTACTGTTTTATATATACAGATATATATATATATATATATATATATTATAATATATAATAAAACAACATTACCATGACAATATTTATTTATTTACGGACATGTACGCTTTCGCGTTCGTACGGCCACCCGTTCGTACGCGCCGCTTTTCGCTTTTTTTTTCCTCACTACCGTGCGTAAAGAAGTATAACTTCAAAATAAAAAAACACACTTCATTGTAAAATCAATACATTCATCGTTCATTCAGAATATAAAAGTTTACTTAAACGGAATATTATAATACATAAACTTCTATTCGAATATGATGAACATCCAGGATCATTTAAGTCATAAACATATCTATCGTTCAAAGTATTTTGGGTTTCTTCAATATCAACAGTTTAAAGTAAGATTTATGTTTCTATTTAAATTTCATATTTTGTTTTTCAACCGCTTGATTGATTGATCTGAAAATTTTTCTTTTTGAAATTTTTAACGTCTCCTATAGTGGCATTTGAAAAGTCTCTCTGTCGATAAATTTCTATACATACACTCTCAATTGTTATGTATTTAAAGGGGTCAATTATGCACAAGTCCAAAAATTGTTGTCTAAGTTCTAAACATCCTCTTTATAGTATGTGTTCTGAATTAGAATATTCTTCCAACTCTTATTTGAAATTAAATGTATAATTTTGATTTGTCGTTTCGTCATGCCAATTTATAAAAGCTGTTCTTTGTTTCACTATCATCTAATTATAGACGTAATATGATTTGTTTGGTAAAGGTGCTATATAACTTTGATTTTCTGGAGTATTGACAAAACGTAGAAAGTATCCTTTTTTTGCTGCTATAAGTCGAAATGTTTTTGGAAAGTCAGCTAGCTTAAACTGTACAAAGTTATGGCTATCGATTGGTATGTGCGTTCCTGTATTTTTTTGTGCTTCGTAATCGAAAAATATATAAGTCGGTGTGAACGTACAGCCTTTTCGTTTTACTGAGGATTGTTCGTTACAAACACAGGCTTCCACACATTATTCTCCTTTCTTATTTTCCGTTGCATAAAATATTCATGTTGACATCATTTATATTTTCTTGTTTACAATTATGACATTTACCATATCCGCAAACGCTATTGTGCGTGTCGTCATTTCTCTTTACGATTAAATTACATTCACCCTATTTATATTCTGTATCGCAAACTTTTTTAAGTTTTCTTAAACATTCAACATCAACACGCACTAATAGTCGCACACTTGACAAAATTTTTTTTCTTTTCTGAATTTTTGGATATGATATTCTTCGTTTATAGCAGTTTATAGTATTTTATCATACTTTTACATAATTAATTTTTTCCGGTCTCATCCAACAATTGAACACACAATTATCGTCGGTGTTTTCAAATGTTATATCATCTGAAAAATATTAAATATTATAATACTCTATTATAAACAAATATAATATAATTCTTACTTATAGCTACAGGTGGTGTTGGTACTACAGGTACTGCTGCTGTTCATTAATGTTTAACATACCTAAAATGGAACAATACTATACTATTTCAAACTTGAACACCGATATCACTATAACAATTTATTGTGTACTTAATTTCATTAAATAATTGAATTTTTTTTTCGTAATATCGTAGAATGGGTGCATTACAACCATGCATATACGATTGCATATACTAAACTCCTTAAATACGATCAAAATGCTTTAATGATAAAAGTTAATAAAATCGTTATTTCGTTTATTTACATGCCAGTGTCCGCATTATCTGATAACTATAGGACGATAAAAGTAAACGCAAAACGCGAGAAACAGAAACTGAATGCGAACGTTGGCTATCAGTAGCCGTAGTGTCAAGTCGTCCGTAGTACTCCGTTACTCCGTAATCGCGCGTGTTTTTAATTAAATTCAATGCATTCCAATAATAAAAATACTTCACCTCGAGACCTCAACCTTCCTGACACTTCAAAGAAAAGAACTAGCAGTGCCGCTCTTACACCTCCTCACAATAGCAAAAATAGATTCTCTCCACTTTTAAATCTACAAGACACCGGTGAAACGAACAATACCACAGAAAACGACAGTACTCAGCAACCACAGGTCAGACCTAAAATTCCACCTATATATGTTTATAATATTTCCGATTACGAAAACTTTCATACTTCTTTAGATAATATAACATTTGACAATTTCTCCATTGTTTGACAATTTCTCCATTGTTAACACAAAATCTGCCCTAAAAATTAACTTAAACTCGATTGATGACTATAGAACCGCAACTAAACATTTCGACGAGACCGAAATTGAATACCACACATATCAGCTTCCTGAAAATAAACAACTTTCGGTAGTCATTAGAAATCTACCTGTTAACATAACGGAAGCTTGTATTTACAATGAACTTCAAGAACTCAAATTGAAGTCGCTTCAGTCACACGCCTTCAAAACCAGTTCAAATCGCCAATTCCAATCGTAGCAGTTTTATTATCAAAATCATCAACTGAAATATTTTCTTTAAATAGACTTCTACATTGTATAGTTATAGTTGAACCACGCAAGCCCTCCAAGGACATCCCACAATGCACAAATTGTCAAAGATTTTCCCACACCAAAAAGTTTTGCCATTTACCATCAAGGTGTGTCAAATGCGCGGGTGACCATCACTACAGTCAATGTCAGAAACCAACAGACGTTCCTCCAAAATGTGTTAACTGTAATAGTGATCACCCAGCTAATTATAGAGGGTGCACTTTTTACAAAGAAATATCAAGAACCAAAAATAAAAATAAAACTAGTACAAATCCGTCCCATGGAAAAAATCACACAAACACAATACCTCACGCAAATACTCAAAACACACATTCAAACCAAGATAACACTAATATGCATTACACATATGCCTCCGCGTGCAATAGTAATAGTAATAACAATAATTATAGAGGCAAATCAGCCAAATCCACAGATAACGATAATGATTTTATGAAAACTCTTTTACCACTAATTAACACATTTGTTACCCAATTAATGCAGAAAATAATACAAAACCTGCCAGTCATCATTAACAGCTTAAACTTAAACACCAATGGAGCTCCATAATACTATATTATTAAACTGGAATGCTAACGGTCTTAAAAATCAAAGAAATACATTACTAGCTTTTCTTAATCATCACAACATACATATCGCATGCATTACTGAAACGCATTTGTCGCATACAGATAAAATTAAATTCCCTGGTTACAAAATTTACCGCGCTGATCGTATTACACAATCTCGCGCCATGGGCGGAGTGGCTATTCTAGTACGGAACCAAATCAAACAACAACAATTGCCTACACTCGTTCTGTCGTACCTAGAAGCCGTAGCAGTTTCCATTAACATTAACAATAAGTATATAACGTTCGTCAGTGCGTATCAACCTCCTAGTCGCCAAAAGCTTATCGCAGACATTGAAATAATCATGAACTTAGATAACTCAGTTATAATTGCGGGCGATTTAAATTCTAAACACATTAACTGGGGATGCCGTGTTACAAATCCAAATGGCTCTAAATTACAAGCATTCATAGGAAACACACCTTTTACAATATCAGCTCCAAATACACCTACCTACTTCCCAACAGATTTAAACCGTTTGCCCGACATATTAGACATTTTAATAATTAAATCTGTCCCATTTGTATGCGTGCACGAACCTCTCATCGAACTCGACTCGGATCACATACCTGTTAAAATAACGATTAACTCACCCTCTCTTTTTCGCTGTACAAATAACTCATTAATTAAAGGAAAACCAGACTGGATTAGATTCTCTAACCATGTACAATCTAATCTGAAAATACCAACATGTGTACCTACCATTCAAATAGCAGAACAAACAGCTGATCATCTGACGGGCGTCATAATAGAAGCCGCTCAGTCCTGTTCTAACTCCGTACCGCAAAATATACACAGTCCTGGCATCCTACCACACTCCATATCTTCACTTATTCGTCGTAAACATTTAGCCAGGCGCACCTGGCAAAACCATAGGAACCCTGCAGATAAAAAAATACTAAACCTACTCACCAAAGAAGTCCAAGCAGCTTTACAAAATTACCGTGTAGCCTCATACAATAGTTACCTGTCTAACATGCGACCGGGTGAATCAAATTTGTGGAAAGCAACAAAAAGGCTACTAAACCAAGCTACCAACACCATTCCTCCTCTTCGCACTGATGCAAAACTTGTTATATCCGATCAAGAAAAATGTGATGTTTTTTCAAACATGCTGTACAATACCTTTTCTCCCAACCATATCTGTAATCCAAGCAATGACCTAAGAGTAAAACACACCTTAGAACTACCAAATTATGAAGTCCAAAATTCCATAAATTACGTAACGCCAAATGAAATCAAACAAATTATTAATAATCTCCCGATCAAAAAATCACCGGGTCACGACAAAATTACAAACCTTATGCTAAAAAAATTACCACCGAAAGGACTAGTGTTTATGACCACATTATTTAACTCTTTACTGCGTCTTGGCCACTTTCCGCCCAAATGGAAAGTTGCAAACATAATACTAATAAAGAAACCTGGAAAGGACAAATCCATTCCTGACAGCTACAGGCCAATCAGCCTCTTATCTTCAATTTCAAAATTGTTTGAAAAAATCATTCACACTAGACTTCTTTTCTACTTAAATGCCATAGATATTATACCTAAATTCCAATTCGGGTTTAGATCAAATCATTCTACGGTTCAACAATTACTTAGAATAACTGAACACATTAATACTGCATTTGAAAAACATTGTCATACGGGAGCTGTATTTATAGATATTTCCAAAGCATTTGATAAAGTATGGCACGAGGGCCTACTTTTTAAACTAAAATCCATTAGTACTCCATCTTACTTATTCAATATTATTAATTCATTTTTACTTAACAGGCAGTTCGCTGTTAAAATAAATGATAACACCTCAGACCTCATGCCTATATCTGCTGGTGTACCTCAGGGCTCTAAGCTTGGTCCCATACTATTTAACATCTACGTATACGATATCCCCCAGTCACCTCGTACGAATATTGCCCTCTTCGCTGATGATACTACAATATTCACCGAATCACGTAACATTGAAGCATTAACCACAAATCTGCAAGCACATCTTGATGTAATATCTTATTGGTGTAAAAAATGGCGTATTCAAATAAATGCGTCAAAAAGCACAGGAGTTATTTTCAGTCTTCGTCCTTACCACTTCCCTGAACAATTAACATTTAACAATGTAAATATACCATGGAGCTCGACAGTTAAATACCTCGGTTTGACATTGGATAAACGGCTAACATGGCAGCCCCATATCTCTTCCAAACTTCAACAGGCATATCAGCGCCTTTCTATGTTATACCCTATTCTCAATAAAAAATCTCCATTACAGAAAAAATGCTCTCTTCTTATATTTAAACAAATTCTACGTCCACTTCTCACTTATGCGTGTCCGGTCTGGGGGAAATGCGCGACCACTCACATCAATAAAATTCAAATTTTTCAAAATAAAGTGCTACGTATTATTTCCAACGCGCCTTGGTTTATAAGGAACGTAAACCTACACAAAGACCTTCAGATCCAGGAAATCACAGACTTCATTAAAACCTCATCAAAAAACTTCCATACCGCACTGCTCAGCTCTCCTGGCTCACTTCATTATCAGCTCCATGTACATCCACCTCAACGCAGACTAAAACGTGGACGTCCACATGACCTTCTGGTTTAAACAGCTCCATATACAGCAGCTGTTGCTACTCGTAGCGTCAACTTAAGTTATACAACTTGCCATTTATTATCTGTTATACCTTTATATTGCTATTATTATTGTTAATATTATTATTATTAAGTATTATTATTATTATTAAGTATTATTATTATTATCATTTTTATTATAATTACTTAATTAACTTATCATATTCAAAATGTTAAAACGCAACTTATAATTAATATCAATAGATGTAGATAGCCATGGCTAGGAACATCTTATATTATAATAAAAAAAAAAAAAAAAAAAAAAAAAAAACTAGTCATATAAATTTATTAATTAATTTTTTTTTCTTATACAAACTTAATATGGTACGACTATGAGAGAAGTTCCACCCGCGTACCATAATATTAAATATTAAATTCAATTTACTCACCATGAATACTTTTGATGCAACGTTTGACACCATTCGTTTCTGGTAAGTAAATTACCACAAATAATACACTTAAATGATTTAATGCTATTATGACGCTTTAAATGCCTGGTTAAAGTGTTTTTTCGTGAGAATGGCCCGTTCGCTTTTTTTCCCTCACTACCGTGCGTAAAGAAGTATAACTTCAAAAAAAATTCATATCCATATAAAATTGTTGAGAATACCCGTAAATTGTTTAAGCGCCCGTCGCTGGTTACCGATCAATGACCATAGATAATAGATATAATAACATGTTTTTGACGTTATCAAGAAATTGCATGGTTTGATTAGATTAAATCGAAAAGGGGTCTATTTTTAGCTGATTTCTGTTGAAACTCCAGCAAATGTCCTTGTCTGCTATCAGTACTATCGCCTATCATGTAATCAACTAGATGATTCACAATTTTTCGTTTAGTGTAAAACGAGCACACGACTGAAATCACCATCGTGTTTTATTATTATATATTATATTATTATGTTATAATTAAAATATTGTCAAATGGATAAAAGAAAAAATTCTCTTTACAGTTACTTCAGTAAAAAATTACGTACTGAAAATAAAGTAAGTATTATTAATCTACTACAGAATTATTAATATTAATATTAACTTTTTACATTAATATTTAATACAGTAGGTACTATTATCTTAATTTATAATATTTTGTTTAGAATCTACACAAACTATTATAATTATAAATGAGTTTACTAAATAGGTACCTATCATTTGCTATTAATTTGTAAAAAATAATTAAAACAACTTAATATAAACAGTTTACAAAGATATTGGATTAATTCAAATACCTATACCTATTAGTTAATACCTACTCACTACATATAAATTAAAATAAAATTCCACTCATATTTCACAATAACATTATTGAATTTTTATTTTCTTACAGTCCATAAATTATGATAATTCAAAAGTTAGTAAATCAGATGACCGAAAAGAACATAATAGTTGTGTAACTGAAAATTCTAATTTGGCTGACTCAAATTTAGACAAGGTATGTTTTTAATTTATGATAAATTAGTTAGGTAGGTAGGCACTTCATAGATACAAATCATGTAAAATAACATTTTGAATTATTGAATTATGGACAAATATTTGAGTATTATAAATTATTAAATAGGTATACTATGAAATATTTGTATTTTTAAAGTAATATGATGTTTGTTTCAATTTCAGCAGATGACAAATATTTTTGGTGATATGTATGATATTAGTTCATATTTAAAAAATAATATCACTATTGATGAAAATACAAAATATAAACTGTTAACACAACATTGGAAGCCTCCAAAAAATTTTGATTTCCCTTACTCCAAACATATTAAAAAGGGAAAAGAAGAAAAACGCTTTTTAAGAGTTAATCATTTGGAGACATATTCTTGGCTTGTATATTCTAAAGAGTCAAAATTTTTATATTGTTTAAATATTTTTGTTCACACAAATATTGGGTGTGGCAACAAAAATCACATGCCATTGAAGACTTTGGTAACTGAACCACTTATTCATTTTGCAAAGTTATTAGGAAAACAAGGTAATTTAGAAACTCATGGAAAAAATCAATATCATATCAAAGCTATTCAAGATGGACAAAATTTTATAAAAAGTTTTAGTAATCCAAAAACGGATATAATTAACCAACTAGATAGCCTTCGCCTGAAAATAGTCAAAGAAAACCGAGAACGATTAAAACCCATAATTAAAACAATTATTTTTTTGGGAAAACAAAATATACCAATTTGAGGTTATAGAGACGATGGGTCTATTTTTGATAACCCTGATAAACCATTGGGTAATGAGGGTAACTTTAGAGAATTACTTAAATTTCGTATGGAATCTGGTGACTTATTACTCAAATCACACTTTGAATAAACAGGAGCAAACGCAACTTACATTAGCAAAACCACTCAAAACGAATTAATATTTATTATAGGTGATTTAATCCTTCAAAAAATACTGACAGATGTAAATAACAGTCCTTTTTTTAGTATCGTGTTTGACGAAACTACTGATATGGCACACATTTCACAACTTGTATATTTAGTTATTCGGTATATCAAAGACAAAATTATTCGTGAAGACTTTATTGGTTTTATTAATGTCCATAGAGAAAATTTTAATTCAAATGATGACGAGCCAAAAATGAGTGGAACTTTAATTGGTGATACAGTTTTAAATATTCTTAAAAAATGTTCACTAAATCTAGATAATTGTATTGGTATATCTACTGATAGTTGTGCTACAATGGTTGGTTTAGAACGAGGAGCTGTTACAACTTTACAAAATGATTTAAAATTTGCTGTCAAGTGCCCATGTTTTAACCATGCACTAAATAATTCTTTGATAAAAGGATGTAAAGTACAGAGTATCCAAAACACATTTGGAACTATTTCTGAAGTTGTAGCATTTTTCAATTCATCTGCTAAACGCACTTTTGTTTTGAATAAATATTTGGGACATTCTTTGTATTCACTATGTCAAACTAGATGGGCAGAAAAACATGACTTCATACTTCAGTTTTCTACATCTTTGGTAAAAATTGTAAAATCATTGGATTGTATTTCTGAGTGGTCTGACACTGTAACATCTTCAAAAGCTCATAATCTTTCAAAGTCCTTAACATGCTGTGAATTTATTGTATCTTTGCATTCAATATCTAATATATTTTCTGTTACTTCACCCATTAGTCGCTAATTGCAATCCAAAAATCAAGATAAACCCTCTGCAACTAATATCATACAATGTGTTTTATCAACATTAAAAACAAAACGTCAAAATAGCATTGATGTTTTTGCTGAAATATTTGAAATATGTAAAAGTAATTTTGATGAATTGAATATTTCAATTACCTTACCTAGACTAGGTAATAAAATGTTGAACAGAGCAAATCCAAAAGTTAAAAGCCCTGATGAGTTTTATCGAATTGCCATTTTTTTACCATTTATTGACAATATAAAATGTGATTTAGCTAACCGATTCAGCAAAGAAGTTGTTGAAATATTTGATCTTGATTTGTTTCTGCCTAATGTTATAGCAAAAGTATTTCTCGACAAATATATTCTTGGCAATAAAGTACAACATATTATGGACAAATTTGGAGAAATTTTAATTAAACATTTGTCTTATTCAAAAGATAGTATTAACATTAAATTGGCAGGAGAAATAGAATTATGGCATGAGTTTTGGATAAATAAAAATAAAATTGAGTCTGGTGATATTCCTAAAACAGCTATTGATTTACTTGAGTATTGTGAAGAATTATTATATCCATGCATTTCAATTTTGATACAAATATTATCTGTGTTACCCGCAAGCACATCATCTGCTGAACGTTTTTTTTCTTCTCTTCGGCGGTTAAAAACATGTACAAGAACAATAATGGGAGAAGATAGATTAAATGGTCTTGCTTTAATTCACACTTATAAAGATGTAAAAATTGATATTGAAGATGTAATTAATATTTTTTCTAAGTCATCAAGAAAATTAAATGTTGTGTTATAAAAATGTACTATCTATACAATATATATAATATATAAGTAATATGTTATATGTATATGTATATAAATTATAAAATAAGAAAAAAAAATTATGTGTATATTAATTATTAATTTTTGGAAGCAGCCCCTATATTTACGTCTATGAAATACTACTGCCCCCCCCGTTATTTTTGGCTGGATCCGCCCCTGGATTATGTAGCATTATAAATTGTTCAACTCGCAATTCCAAAGTGACACCTGAACGTGTAACATTATTTTCAGTACCAAAAGATGACTACTTAAAATCTCAGTGGATTAATGTAGTTTGTGCGGGTAACAACAGAGAAACTAATGTCAAATTTGTATGTGCCAAACATTTTAAAACTGAAGACATTAAAAGGACATAGGTATTATGGCTCTAAAAACTTAGGCTCTGAGATAAACAATGCTGATGTAGAGTAGTATAACAATTTGATACATTCAATAATTACTGTTTCTATAATTAAATAATAAAAAAAAAAAAATAACTTTAATCTATACTTATAGGAAATTGATTAACAAATTACTTGTATGTAATTATTTAACACAATTACTTAATACTTATTTCTAGTCTTGGGCTCTACGTTCACGGCCAGAACTGAATTTTGGAGCAGTTCCTTCTATTTTTGAAACTTCACCCTGTCGGCTGTCACACCTCAAAATTATCATCAAATGTAGCTTTGTGTAGATATCCAGAAGGAAATGTTGAAATTGTTAGTATCTGATTTTTCATTTTTGCTAAAACTGTATATAGGTATAACCACATGAGAACACATATGTTCATATAATAATTGTGGTGTCATTAATTAATTAAACAAATTTACTTTAGGAAATATTTGAAGATTTTGTTAAAATAGTTCCTACAATCGATTTGCCTGTTGGTTGGACACATCATTTAGAACATAATGTTGTGGCATTTTGTTTTTTAAAATCATATATGAGTCAAAATCTTTTGATGATGATTGAAAAACAAATTTTAATTAAGATTGATTGAAGTGTAAAATATTACTTCACTAATAGAGAACTAGACATATCACATTTCACTTTCTTAACCAAACATTTTCCAACAAACAAATCAGACATTGAGCACTCTATATTAAAATTTAGCCAAATGTCAACATGCATTGGTGGACCATCAGTTGACGATTATGCAGGTAACAAAACATGTACTTACCTAGGTATAATAGTTTAAAATATTTGATTTGTATTAATTTAAACTATTATTGAATTTATTAGGAATTAGAATAAAATACGCAACATTAGATCCAGACAATGTCTGGCGTAGTCTTAAATGTGAACTCCATACTGATAATATGTTTAAGCAAAGATGTAAATTGTGTGTACGGCTAATGAATATTTCAAGAGCTATGAAATCTAATATTCAATTATCGTTGAAATTAAACAGAAAAAAGAGATTAGGTCCAACATTAACACCTACAAGAACTGAGACTCCTAAACACTTATTTAAAACTAAACATAACACACAGAAATCTAATTTGAGGTAACATTATTTTTTATTATTTTGAAAATAATAAACTTGTGTATATACTATTTATCTTTAAACACATTCATGGAATCATGAATTATAAAAATTATTGTTTATCAGGAAAGATAGCATTATTCAAACTTTGAAATTAAAATTTAATGAACTAAAAAGTAAAATGGAATTAGTGTCAAATTCTTATGTGGATGATTTGCATAAAAGTATGAATGTAAATGAATCACAGTGTTTTGATTAAAGAGATTATTAATTGTAGTAAAGTAAAAAATGTAAAAGGACGTCGTTATTCAGAAGATTGGTTGTTATTAATTATTAGGTATGTATGCTGCTTTATATAAGGTAGGTATAAGATAAATTTGAAATATAAATAAGTATTTTATGATTTTATTCATTAACTACTTTACTTCTTTATTTATATAGATAGGTATCTAGGTATTGCATGTTTATTTAATTAATATGTTCTATAGGTCAACACGTACTTACAAGTTTTTACTTGTCCAGCAGATATTACCATTACCATGAACAAAAACAATTAGAAAATATCTGTCTTTAGTAAAATCTAAATGTGGATTTGATAAAGATTTTTTTCTTCTCTTAAAAAAAAAAAAATCCCTGATGTCAAATTCTGAAAAGCATGGGATGTTAGTATTCGATGAAATATCTCTCAGGGAAAGTATAAGCGTAAATACAAATACTCTTACCTATCAAGGTTTTGAAGATTTTGGAAATGATGTTGAGTATGAAAAATCGGATAAAAAAAGTAACCATGGCTTAGTTTTTCTTTTCCAAAGTTTGTGTGGAAACTTCTCTCAGCCTATCGGAGTATTTGCAGCACACGGAAATGTCAAAGGTATAATAATATTATTAAGCAATTTATTAAAATAATGAAGTTTATTAATATATCAAATACTAATTATATTATACCATTATTATAAATTTAATTTTAGGAACAGTTTTAGCTCAACTTATTATGAAAGCTATTATTTTGCTTGAAAAAAGTGGTGCATTTGTTGATGGGCTTGTTTGTGATGGAGCAGCCACTAATAGAAAAATGTGGACCATTTTTGGAGTTAGTCACATAAATGATAATGTAAAACACTACTTTACTCATCCGTTAATGGATGATTGAAAAGTGTTTGTTTTTTGGATGTTCCACATCTGTTCAAAAATATAAGAAACAGACTTCATGATAAAAAATATTTAAAGGTCTAATTTTGTTTACTATATATTACAGTTTAATTTAATTTTTACAAATACCTACTAATTTTTATTATATTTACCTTTTAGATAAGTCCTGAAAAAAATTATGTAAGTTGGTAAAATTATATTGAATTACATAATTATGACAAAAATCTTCCAGCTATCAAGAGAGTATGTCCTAAATTAACAGATAGACATCTATTACTTGATAGTTTATCAAAAATGTCTGTAAAATTAGCCACCCAGGTAAGTATAGTACTAACTTTTCATTTGATTTTCTAAACAATTTTTTATTTTTGCAGGTATTCAGCGACTCAGTTTCTGACGGACTTAAGTTTTATAGGGAGCATCAAAAGATAACTTGTCTTCAAGGAAGTCAAGAAACTGAGCAGTTCACCAGAAAAATAAATAGAGCATTTGATGCCTTAAACAGAAAGTATCCGGCTGAAGGGATCAGGAAAAATAGTGCTGATATTGAGGTTTGAATTAATAAATATATATATTGTATTATATATAAAGTACAACTTTAAAATATTTTTTTAGGTATTAAAAGAAACTTTGATATGGATTGATGACTGGGAACAATGTGTAATCGATGGTAAAATTACTAATGAAGAATTTTTAACCAAAACTACAGTAGAAGGTATTAGAGTTTCAATTTCTTCTACTATAGACCTAACACAATATTTGTTAAATTAATGTGAGTTTAAGTATGTTCTTAGCAACAAAATTAATAATTATCGTCTTAAAGTATGTTAACATTCTTTAAAATACCTACTTGTTAACATGTTTGTGACTAAAAATAAGTATTGTTTTATTGTTTTAGCAATTATTTTGTATGATACGACAGGCAACCGGCCCTAATGACCATCCGCCAGCTCCTACGTTTTTGCAGGTTTATATAATGTTATCTACCTATTCAATCCTGAAACCCCCAAAAACTGGTAATTGTAAGATTCACCATTCAACATGCCCCAAAATAACTATATCTGATATATTTCAAAGTGAAGAAAGCCGAAGAATAATTAAGAAGATATATTTAGAGATCATGATTATTCATTAGTAGGTACCAGTTAAAGACTGTGTTACATACTATATATGTGGATAATTTGGTCGTGTGTTCAAAAAACGTACTGCTTGTGATACTTGTCTTTTACCTTTTAGTGAAGGTACCTAAGTATCAAATATTTTATATTTTTTATTAATATTCAGTCTTGAATTACCTATAATAAAATCATATTTTATTATTATTATTTTATATTAACTTTTGGTTTTAATATTATTTTGTACATTTTGTTTTATGCAACCAAGGTAATGCATCTCACGCTCAATCAACATTAACAAACATAAAATCAAGAGGAAATTTAGTTCATCCAAACTCAACAATTTATACACTCATTTCAAATTTAGAAAAGTCATTTGAAAACCACTGTGGGAGTCCAAGTGCCTTTGATGATACTGTTAATGATTTTTTGGAAAATAATAACAATCTCTCCTTTCCATGTAGTGAACATAAAAGTGATATTATGAGTTCTATAATTGTATATTATGTGACCATGAGAATGAGACAATATTCTTGTATGCATAATAGAGAACAGCAACATAAAAGCTCTAAAAAAAAAAAGTTATTCCAAATTGGTGACAAATTGATTGTAAAATAGGTATAGAATAAATTAATAAAAATATAAAATAAACTTGAAAAAAAATTAATAACCGTTGTGACAATTTCAATGAAAAAACTGGGGGTGCTGAAGTCTCTCTATTTTTTATGTTATCTTATGGTAAATGGATACCTGCAACGGCTGTAACCCGTACAATACCCATTCAATAATTACAAATTTAATATTAACTAAGTAAAGCCTAAGAATATGTAAGTGCAAGATAAATATATTATTATTTATTTAAAAATTAATTAATAAGCGCAAAAACTATTACATTATACAAGAACATTTATTTTTATAAAATTGAGTATTGTCAGTATCGATATAAATTAATTGATATTTTTGCTTAAAGTTAGTTCACTCTAACATTATTCTTCTTTCAGTTTGAGCAAAAATACGTATCACTTCTTTTATATCAATTATATTTGTTAAGTCCTTTTCTATATACAATATAGACAAATCTGTCAATCTCTCTTGACCCATTGATACCCTCAGAAAAGTTTTTATTTTTCTTAGGGCCGAAAATGATCGTTCACAAGTAGCTGAACTGATTGGAAGTGTCAAAGCAACCTATAATACAATAAAAATTATTGAATTGTCTAAATTATCATAATGGAACAAAAATATAAAATAATATTTAACAGTATTAAGTACTTGTAATAATTTGTATAAATTTGGATAAACATGTTTTTCAACTGATTTCTTTAAATCTTGAATATCAAATTTTTGGTTTAATGTTTTCAAAGAATTTTGAGCTACAATCATTTCAGCCATTAATGATTTAATCTCAATATTTAACCCTTAAGAGGACGCCACACCCGCATGTGTTGTCTCCGTCTTACAAATGTACAACATAGCAAAAACTCTTTTGCGAGGGACAACTTTTCTCGCACCATATTTGTTGAAGAACTACCAAATTTTCACAGCACTTAAAGAAGAACTTTATCTGTGCAACAGCGTGCTCTTTTTCTCAATAGCACCATCCAATCATTTTTTATAAGCAAATTAAAAAACCAAATGTTTAGAAGCAAATAACTTGTATTGTATATATGTTATTGAAAAAAGTTTCAAATTTGTTGCACAGATAAAGTTCTTCTTTAAGTGCTGTGAAAATTTGGTAGTTCTACAACAAATATGGTGCGAGAAAATTTGTCCCTCGCAAAAGAGTTTTTGCTATGTTGTACATTTGTAAGACGGAGACAACACATGCGGGTGTGGCGTCCTCTTAACTTGTCAAGCATTAAAATATTAGAATGAAAATTTTAAAGTAGATATTTTCAAACTAATTTAAGGTCGCTGAATTCAAAAATGTTGTCAAAAAAAATATAGGACTTGAAAGTTCAAAGTTATGAATTGTATCTTAAAAGATACATAGCCATAAACCAATACTAATATTCATGTATCTAAAAGGATACATACTTTTAAAATTGATATAAAATAAGCATTATTGCATATATTATTAGAAACTTTACATAAAAGTGATTAACTGAGTTGATTCTAGTAACACACTAAAATTTGATGAAATTAGCAGTTGAAGTCAACGAGTTTGATCGGCTTTAAATTTCCAAAAAATGATAACAAAAAACAGTTATTACTTATTATCAATCCCAATCATCATAGAAACGTTATCGTAGTGTACTCACGTGGGAGATATGACATTTATCAAAGTGTACAAATAATAAAAATAAAAATATTGTACATCGGATTCCGTACAAAAATTCAAAACTTTGTGTATCCAAAAAGATACAATACCAAGTTTAGGGTTAATAAATCTTGAAACTTAACGGAACACCACAAACAAATTAACGAATCAAACTTTAATATTTTATTTTACTCGTTGCTCAGAGATTCTCATTGCCGTGGAACTGTGGTAGACAATAAATACAAGCAATTGTCAATTGAAAAACAATAGTCAACGTAATAAATAGAATTATTTATTTACATTATCAATGATAAAACCATAAGAGTATAACACGGTACTACAGTTGTAGTACATCCATAGATATTATTAGAATCTTTAATATCTATGAGTACATCGGGGTTAGTCACACTGCAAATGCGGCCGTCCGGGTTAGGTTACTACACTAAATGCATTGGATGATTTTTTTTGGAAATAAATCAAGAAAAGTATAAATGCTGCGATTAAAACTTTTTCCTGGATAGAGTTATTAATGAGCATGGAAAATGTTCTGTAATATTTGGTTGTATATATTTAATTAGGCAAATTATTCGCCAAGGAGCTACAAACATCAATTCAGGTGCTACATTTCAAGTATTCCCATCAAGACCTCACAGTAGACAACTCTTCATTATACAAAATCAAGTAATTTATATTTTTATCGATGTTGAGTTATGGTAAACATATTAGTCTAATAATACCCATTGTATTTGCTCTGATGGAATCAAAAACGGAAACGGCATACACTATTTTATTAACAAAATGCAAAACACTATTTCCATTTTTACAACCTACAAGTGTATGACTAACTTCGAAGTGACATTATATAATGCATTCCGGGCTGTTTATGGAAATGCAGAAAGACATTCTTGCTGTGCAATATGTACCTAATTATATTAAATAATTATTACATATTTAAAACCTTCCATGTTAGTCTGTTTGTATTCTTTTTTATAATATACCGGTTACCATAACAACAATTTTAAACCAATGGCAAACAATAATTATTATTACAATAGCTTCAAAAACCATGGCAACCATTTATAAAGAAAAATTTCCATCGGAAATCTAAAAATCCCTGTTTGAGCACCTCCCGGGGTGAATCCTCTCCCCTTTTAAATTAGTCTATCTTCTGAACTAACTATCTATCTGTGGCGAGCCATGGCTTCACCACAACACTCAATAACTATTGTCTATTTGCACATAAATATCTAACTAGAAGGTTATGACCACAAATATAAAATACAAAAAATAAAATTGTTGAATAGTTAGGTATATCCATCAACAATGGTACAAACATTTAATTCCATGTAAATTATAACTGTATAACTATAAATGATATAATATACCGAATGGCTCATTATGTGTATTTAAAGTAGTAGTATCTAGTTTAGGAAAATGTTGGAGAGATTGTTCTAAAAAAAAAAATATAATTATTTGTTTAAGTATATAACATTTTAAATTTCTGCAATTGTACCAGTTGATTCTATATCTGTTATTGTAACTGAAGTCGAGGAACTTGCATGTAATAGATCATCAGGACAGGATTGTTCAATGAATGTTTCTGATTGTACATCTAACAAAATAAACAAATTAAATCAAATTAAATTTATATTAATACACAATAAATGTAATTAATTATACCACAGAACAATATAAAATATTTTATCAACTTACCATTGCTGACGATTGTATCATTTGTATCTTGGCCAGATTTTTTAGTGAAATATTGGTGACTGGTGTAATGTTTTTTACCCATAGGTACTGTTCTAAACAGAATAATAACTTGTTTCAAAAACTGAAAAGTAGACAATAACGCCTTATTGACTTTTGAAATTTTAAGCACGACTCCAAAATTTACGCTGTATTATTACTGTAATAATAATTCAGAAACAATTATTCAAACAGCTTAGTTAGCATGATGTTAGACCCTTGTTTACCCGTCTTCGGAAAACGTTTACTGTATAATCTCTTCTTTAAAGATCTTGCCATCTTGGTATGACGTATAGTGTTTATACTGTCTAATCATCCGTATTGGACTTATCACAAAATATTATTATTATTTTGGTCACAAATCACAATAATAGATAGTCTATGTTCGTATACATTTAAATAATAAACATCGAATATATTTTTAAAATCTAAGACTGTTGAAATATACAATTAGTATTAGTATTCAAACATTATTAATATTAGTATTCAAACACACGTGCGTGTACAATGTCGTGTTATTACTTATTATATTAATGCTAAAATCACTAGTACGTCAAGCTTCACTTTCAACAGACTTTTTTGGGGTAGCGAAATGATACCCTTGCTACCCCAAAAAAATTTCTTGGGTAGCAAAGATACCCTCCGATACCCCTTAGTGAAACCTGTACTCAAAGCGTTAAATATTGAATCATATAATGTATGCCTAGTACGTGCTCATGATATGAACAACATGGTATGATCGCAAAACTCCAGATTTGGTCCGAGTCCGTCCAAGTACGTCACTTTTTTACCAGTATTTTCAAATTGTCATTAATTGATTATAATTTATAACTATACACTACGCCACGTCACGTGCTCATGGGCGTCATTTGGTGGGAGGGGGTGCAGGGTGTACATTTGCACCGACTTTTTAAAAAAAAGCCTTTTTGGCCTCCCATCAATAAATATAAGCGCCGATATATTCAGTTGTTGTTCATTAAATATTTTTTAACTTTTATACGTTTTTAGTATTTAAAAAGAAAAATTTATTGTGCTAATGTGCATTATTTCAAAAAATGTGATCCGACCATATTATCATAAATTATATTATTGATCGACAAGCCAAAGAAAAATGATAACAAAAACAATATTATCCATGGCCAGGTTGGGCAGTATCAAAGATATAATTCAAGGTGGATTGATAAGGTGTAAACACTTGTATTATACCCGTCTGGGTTCCGGGAAAGAATAGACCCAGAGTATTCCCTGCTAACCGTAAGAGGCGGTTAAAAAGGGACTGGATGAGGGCAACAGCTTATCCAGTATTGGATGCAGGTGGAGGCCAAAAGGGCTAGTACAGCTGCATACCAAATAGCTGTAGGCGATGATGGAAGACATCTCCACGACTACAGTACTGCGATGTGGAAGGAAACGGGAAACCAAAACATTAACATCCCTAGTATTTGCAGAATGAATTGCCAACTCAACGTAAAAAATTCCGGACGTAAAATAGTCTCCCATTCGGATGTCCGGGTGGAGACTACTTTGAGAGATGCAAAGTGGAGGTACAAAAGAATTGGTACCTGGAATGTAAGATCCCTTGGAAGATGTGGAAAATTTGAAAATCTTAAGCTGGAAATGAAAAGATTGAATATTGACATACTTGGAGTAAGTGAAATAAGATGGCCCGAATGTGGTGATTTTTGGAGCGATGAATATAGATTTGTTCACACAGGTTCAAGCGATAGATACACAGGAGTAGGCTTCCTGATGAATAAACAATGTGGTAAAAACCTTATGAGCTATTATCAATGTACTGACAGAATCATCATGGTAAAAATTAACTCCTATCCAACAATAACAACGATTATCCAAGTATATATGCCAACAACAACGCACGATGACGATGAAGTAGAAGAAGTGTATGACAAAATAGATGAAGTTCTAAAGATGACAAAAGCTGGAGAAAACGTCATTATCCTAGGAGATTGGAATGCATCAGTAGGAGAACAGAATGACGGATATATAGTAGGAAATTATGGATTAGGGAAAAGAAATGATAGAGGCGAGAGACTCATACAATTTTGTACACAACACGAGCTTGTGCTAGCAAACACCCTGTTCAAGAACCATAAACGAAGAAGGTACACATGGAAAGCTCCTGGAGATATAGCGAGGTACCAAATTGATTACATTATGACAAAACAAAGATTTAGAAACCAAATCAAACAATGTAAAGCATATCCCGGAGCAGATATAAATAGTGACCATAATCTCTTAATCATGGAATCAGAACTAAAATACAAAAACATTAAAAAGAAAAATAATATTAAGAGATGGAACCTACAGAAATTAAAAAACGATGAAATAAAAATGACATATAATAAGAAATGTAGTGACACTCTAATGACAGTCACACCAGATAATAACACAGTAGAAGAAAAATGGAAGAATATTAAACAAATACTAAAAAATAAGGCTGAGGAAGTTTTGGGATCACTGGAGAAAGAAGCAAGGAAACCCTGGATTACGGAAGAAATTATAGAACTAATAAACGAAAGAAGAAAATACAAAAACCAAAACAACATAGACAGTCAACAGAACTACAAACACATCAGAAATATAATACAAAGAAAAGCAAAGGAAGCCAAAGAAAAATGGTTAGATAACCAATGTACTGAAGTGGAAGAGTACCTAAAAAGGGGAAGAAGTGATCTAGCTTTCGAAATTGTGAAAAAACTTTTCTGCACAAGAAGAATGAATAGAAATGCACTGAAAAGTAAAACGGGTGAGATACTTATAACAGCCGAACAAAAGGTAAACAGATGGAAAGAATATCTAGAAGAATTGTATGCAAACCAATTTAGTGGAAATGTCCTAGAAGAAGAGAACTGTGCAGAAGATGAAGACAAAGGAGACTATATCCTCCAATCAGAAATTGATTTTGCTATAGAAAATCTTAAAAACAACAAAGCATGCGGTATAGATAAAATCCCAGCAGAACTAATAAAGTGTGCCGGTGAAGAAATAAATAAAGAACTTGGAAATATATGCAACGAAATGTACTTAAACGGGGAAATAATTGATGATTTCAGAAAAGGCATTATAGTAACAATTCCCAAGAAAAAGGGGACAATGAATTGTGAGGAATATAGGACTTTAAACCTCAACACGCATGCTTCAAAAATAATAACAAGGATAATAAAGAATAGAATAGAAAAAGCAATAGATGCAAACCTAGGAGAAGATCAATTTGGTTTTAGGCGAAATATAGGAACCAGAGAGGCGACCTTAGCGCTAAGGATAATGATAGAAAAACAGATTAGACGAAACAAAGAAACCTTCATTGCTTTTGTAGACCTGGAGAAGGCTTTTGATAATGTACAATGGAAGGAATTATTTAAAATATTAAAAAGAATCGGAATTAAATATAACGATAGAAGATTTATCTATAATATGTACAAAAGCCAAACAGTCATAATACAGATAGATGGGAAAGAGCAAGAAGCAAAAATAAAAAAAGGTGTAAGACAGGGCTGTATTTTGTCACCAATGCTATTCAACTTGTACATTGAAGAGGCAATGAAAGAATTGAGAGAAGAAATACAGAAAGGAGTGCGAATAGGAGGAACAATGGTGACTGCCTTAAGATTTGCGGATGACATAGCTTTTTGTGCTGAAAGAGAAGACGACCTGCAAAATACCCTAGTAACAATAGATAGAATACTAAAAAATAAGTATGGAATGAAGCTGAACAAAAAGAAAACAAAAATTATGGTTTGCAGTAAAACTAACCCGGTCCGACTCAACATAAATATCGGAAATGAACAAATAAAGCAAGTGCAACAATTCACATATCTAGGAAGCAATATAACAGAGGATGGTCGCAGCAAAACAAATATAATCTGTAGGATAGCACAGGCGAAAAGAGCATTTCAAGACAAAAGCCACATATTAACTACCAATAGTGTTAGCCTGGAAATAAGGAAGAAATTCCTAAAAAGTTATATTTGGAGCGTAGCGCTCTTTGGATCCGAAACCTGGACAATAAACTCAACGGAAAAAAATAGGCTAGAAGCCTTTGAGATGTGGTGCTACAGGAAAATGCTCAAAATACCATGGACTGAGAAGGTAACGAATAAAGAAGTACTAGACAAAATAAAGGAACAACGACAAATATGGAAAAGTATTCAATCAAGAAGAGGCAAGATGATAGGACATATTTTAAGGCATGAGAGTTTATTAAAGAAAATAATTGAAGGAGATGTTGAAGGACACATTGCAAGAGGAAGACCAAGAACAGACTACATGACACAGATAATGCAGGATACGAATAAGGGAAGTTACAAAGACCTGAAGGAATTGTGCTACGATAGAGAAGCATGGAGAGCTGCAACAAACAAATCTACGGATTTATAACAAAAAAAAAAAAACTTGGCTTATTAGTTGATTGAAAATATTACACCAGTTTAGCTCACCGCTAGATCGCGTTGCCTACCCGATAGAGGAGCAAAAATACCCAGCTTCGTATGCAAGATTTAAAGAAAATTTAAGCAAAACACAATAAATTACCAGTGTATTTGTTAAAATATGAATAAATTATAATTTTTTAACCACAATAAAAAATGTCTATTATTTATGAACTATCTGGAGTCACAATTTGCTTTCTGATTGGTTTAATTGGTGGTAAAGAAAACAATATAGTAGGATCACAAATAAATACAAAATACAAGGCATTGGTGCTTGCATTAATTCTTTTGTATCAACATCAAAATTATTGATTAATGAAAAATCGTCACACTATACTAAATTTTCATTTAATTTTTATTGTTTTGTTAATATAAATTTAGAACATTATAAAATGACTAATTTATGTTTTGTTCCTGGGTGTAATACTGGTTTGCCTAATGACCGAAAGTGTTATGAAGGTAAAAAGTATCCATCCAGATTTCATCCACCTGAGGTACCTTTGTAGACAAATTGTAGTTTGAAATATTAAAATATTAACTATTGTATTATTGTTTCATATTTCAAAATACTAATCAGTTAAAAAAATATTATAAGTAATAACATATAGCATATTATAATACTGATGTAGTGATGTCCAATTGTAAAAAAAACATAACAACAAAGTGTCAGACCATAAAAAAAACGAAAAACGTTTGAAAAAAATTCTAGATTAGTATAAACATGTATAAAATATATAATTTTCTAATTGTATACCTATATCCATAGTGTAATAACGAGTAGATAGTTACTTCAAGCCACAAAATTTGGACACATCTTAATTATATTATATAATTTATGAATACAAAAATAGCTATTTTACATTATTATATTATATATTTATATGTATTATTAAATATATCATAACTCATATACTATAGGTATACCATATTATAACGCATTTCTACAAAAAAAGTTGAAAACCTTAATACATTACATTTAAATCACATATAAATATTAACATTTCTTATCCTCTATAGGGTAGGCAGCGAACCTAGCGGCATATTTAACTGGAGTAAAGTTTTCGATCACTTTATCTAAGACGGGCGGGTGGAAGTGTTTACACCTTATCAATTCACCTTGATATAATTGTTTCTTTTATCATGATACATAATTTTAAAGTATCAAGTATCATGTATATATTTTTGTCAAAAGATACAAGATACTATTATTGTAAGAATTTGAACTGAATAGTACCAAAATATTTCGATTTTCGATATTAAATAATTTCGTCACGGATTGTATTTTTACGAAAAATATTGCCCAGGTGCAATCCAACCGAAATTAAAGATAACAAAAAAATGTACCACACAATCTTATGGGCGATTGTAAACTCCGCCAGAATACAGGTTAGATAAAAAAGTAATCAAAGGGTCTAATGTAAACTCCGCCAATTTTATTTTCTTACCTGTTCACATTGCCACATGCTTTTTCATATTAAATACGTTGACATCAATTGCGATGTCATGCGTCAAAATTGATAAAATTGTCAAGGTTATATCGATTCATTTATTAATATTTAAAAATAATTTTATCTTTATAATATCTGTAAACAGTATTTCTAATGATGATATTGTCGGCAGTAGGTAACTTACGTAGGTAAACTTTGACGAAATAATCATTCGTAGTCCGTAGTGTTCTTCGTGTCTCCATGTCTATATTGAACGAAATATGTCCGAACAACGTTTTGATATTAAATTAATTACTGGCCAATGAGGCAATTTATTGGTTTTCTTAAACAACTTTAAATATAACAAAAATATAAAATACGCGTCTGGTGAAACAAAATGGAGGTGCAATAACAAAAATTGCAATGCATTCATAAAAACTTTTAGAGAAGAGCAACATAATATTACTTTGACAAATTCGTCAAGTGATATTCACATTACTTCATAGTTCATGCCTTCCAATTTCAAACAAAATGCTAGAAAGACAAGAAATAAGTAGTTGTGTAAAAAGAAAAGCAGTGGAAGATATTCGTGATGAACCATGAAATACATTTCAAAATTAAATAATAATAAAATATATTTTTTCTTATAGGTAGGAAGCTAAAATATTAAATATTGATATATTTTTTTTTATAGCTAAAATATTAAATATGGGACTAGAATGTTGTAGCAGTACTATAAGAAACTCACCAAACTTAACTTCGAATGACATGTCATTGGTAAAAAGAAATATGTATAATGCACGTAGAAAATTAATGCCACCAGTTCCAACTGCACGCTCTGAAGTTATCTCATCACTTATTCAGATGGCACCAAAAACGATTAGAGATGAAAGTTTTTTAATTTTATCTGATTTAGATAGTGAGATTATTATATATATTGTATTGCAAATTTAGAACATTTATGTATCTCAGAAACACTGTATGTGGATGGCACGTTTGATTATTGTGTTAAATGCTTTTATCAATTATTTACTTTTCATGGCTATTTTAATGGACATTATATTCCACTTGTTTTCTGTCTTTTAAAAGATAAAAAACAAGAGAGTTTTATTAATTGTTTTAAATCAATCTATGAAAAATGTTTAGAGCTAAATGTAGTTTTAAGTCCAACGGAAATAGTTGTTGATTATGAATTAGCAATTCACAATGCATGCAAACAAATATGGCCTAATGTTAGTTTAGTGGGGTGTCGATTTCATCTCAGTCAATCATGGTGGAGGGCAATTCAAACTTTGGACTGAGTGTTGAATATAAAAGTGAATCTGAAATAAGTAAGTGGCTTCGTCTATGTTTCGGATTATTGTTTTTACCTCCCTAAAAAGTTCCCGGTGTATTTGCATTTACTTTAGAAACAACCATGCCATCCGACCAAAGAGTAATTAAGTTTTCGAATTACTTTGTTGACAATTATATAAGCGAAGACGCAACTTTTCCTCCTCATTTGTGGGCTAATCAAAGTGCAAATTTAAATCGAACTACAAATGATTGTGAATCCTTTCATAGTCATCTAAAAAATTCATTTTATAAAAGTCACCCTAATGTTCATATTTTTAGTAAAGTTCTTATTGAATTTCAAACCCAAACTTATATAAAACTAAATGGCATATCTCTAACACTATATGTGTTTGTACTTTTCCTATCCAATACTGCGTAGAAATATAATAACTTATTTTATTAATTATATTATTTATATTAATATTTTATAAAATAGAATCCTAGCATATTTTACATAATAAATTATATTTAAATTTATTTTCTTAAATGTAAATGTAAATTCATAAAGTAGATATTTCAACTCTCTAGATTAGTTATTTATTAATAACATAAGAATGATTTTACAACAGCTGAATGAAAGATTTCCAGAGAAGAGCAAAGATTTGTTTAGGCTGTTTGAAATATTTGATGCAACTAGCAAAAAAATTTTTAATCCTAACTGCCCTCATTTAATATTCTTTACAGACCAATATAGTTACTTTCAATTTAATGAGTCAAACATTTTATCCGAATTTCCTTCTGCAAAATCCTTGAAAAAAAAAAATAATGAATTTGAATTTGAATTTAGGTGACATTATTTCCTCCTTAAAAGATTTTCCATTTGCTTTTTCAGTAACATTAAAAATAATATCTTTAATTCGAACTTTACCGATAAGTACGGCTTCAAATGAATGATTTTTTTCTTCACTTAAGAGAATCAAGTCTTATATTAGGTCAACTATGGGAGATGAACGCTTAAGTGACTTATTGATGATTAGTATAGAAAAAGAAGAGGCCAAATTACCTAAACAATGCTGTAGACATATTTGCAAAGCTGAAAAATCGAAGATATCCACTAATATAATAAAAGTACTAATTGTATACTGTTTTAAAATAATAAATGTTTTTATTTGTATAACTAAATGGTTTGTTAATAAATTGAGATTAAGTTGTTAAATTAAAGTAGCAAGACGAAAAATGTAGAAATATGAATTAAGTGGACTGTTTCAGTTCCCGATTTGAGCATGAGTACCCATAAAATAAATGTCCGGTTTTATTAAACTAGCTAGGTATATTATATGTTTTGAGTGCGGGGAGAACAAATGTATAGCCGTATAGGTTTAGGTTAGGTTTGGTATTTTATACACATACATGTATTTATAAAGTGTAAAGATCACATGGTAATGTAACCATAAAATACATAAAAATATAAATACCTACATTAAAAGTACATATAGTTATTAAAAAATGGTAACAATTATGATGTTTTTATAATAATATAAGTGACATTAAATTAAATAAATTATAAAATATCCTAAAGTTTTAGTACTAACTTGACCCCCCCCCCCCCAAAAAAAAAGGTGCCTATGTGGCCTGGTAATTGTTTTAAATAGCCAGCAAATATTTTGGCACCAACAATAAAAAAGTTGAAATGACTCCCCACACGAGCTTAACGGAGGACCTGACAGTCAAAAAGTTACGATCATACCTTATTTTTATATCATGGTACATGCTAGTACTTAATTTTTACTCTATGATTGCTAATATAAGAGAAACTATGAGCATCATTAAATTGTTTCTTATCATAGTTCGTTGGGCAACCATACTATCTTTAATCGTGGTTTTAAGGGCTGTTTATTGTAGTAGAGTTTGGCCTCCTTATAGAGATATAGGTACACTAGTCTTCATGTTAATAAAAAATATATTGAAAAATAAAGATGGTCAAATGGACTGATAACCGATGGTAATTGATATTAACACTATATTAGTATCTATAAGGGTTATCCAACTATCGTCTGTGTCTGGTTTTATTTCTATAAACTACTTAACAACTTGAGTTTTTTAATAAACAAGCAAAACCATTCCTCATTTATACTTTGTATAGGGTGGGACACTAAAACGTCCGATTTTCAATGAAAATCTATATTTAAAGTCGGTGCCACACCCTATATATTAAGTATTATACTTCAATGTATGTTTCAAACCATGCCACTTCAGGAAAAACGCACTGCACAGCATAAAGAACTTGAAAAAGCTGTGCTGATATGATCCATTTAACAACGGGTATTAAACTTTTTTACTTGTCTATAGCTGGTAATATTTCGCAAACAAAAACCAGCTTAAAAAAATGAAGATAAAAAAAATTTCAAAAACTACATCTTGGATTGAGCGTTTCCGACGACACAATAATGGTTTTAGCAAGATCTCAGGTGAGTCATCGGCATTTAATACTGAAATTTGTTCTAATTGGTTGTTTAACATTTGGACATCTCACAAATCGGGTTATTCTGATGACATTTATAATGCCGATGAAGCAGGCATTCTTTTCAAATTAACTCCTGATAAAATTCTTCACTTTAAGGGTAAAAAGTGCTCGGATGGGAAACTATTCTAAGAAAGAATAACAGTACTAGTGGCGGCTAACATGACTGGAACTGATAAAAGGAAACTTCTTATTATTGGAAAGTCAAAATATGTGCACTACCTATGTCGTCGGAGCACTGGATCAGGCGACAATTCGAACCGTCGGTGATCTTCTGGGGACGTCGGCGTCGTACTAGGCAATAAGCACGTGGCTCACCGAAGCATTCGCCACATCCAATGCTGCCAAGTACCAGGAGTTGGTCGGACCCGGAGATTTAGGCGACCGACTACCGTCGCAACTACTCCGTGACATGCGCGGTGACCTGCCACCGTTCATAGGCGAAGAGGCACTGAAGGAGTTCTGGTTCCAGTTTTTTGCATTCATTGTACTAGTTCATGTTACCAGCATATTTTGGCCGCTACATTTAAAATATTTTTTAAAAATTTGTATGTAAAATTGAAAAAATTAAAAATTTTATATTTGTTATTTGAAAAAATCAAAACAGCCATTTTGTTGATATGGTTTTTAAAATACATTCTCAAAAAAAAAAAAATGTAAAATGTCCAACCATTTAATTTCTATGATTTTTTGAAGTTTGCATAATTTTATAATATTTCGAAAGGATTTTCGGGATTCGACTTCGATATTTACTTTCTTGAGTTTTCCATGCAAAAAATTCAACTTATCACGAGTAACGACTGTGGCGAGTCACCGCCGCATAATTTCACCCGGCGTCGGTTGCATTATAAGACGGTTGGTCACAGTCATGGCTAAATAACTAGGTATGATCACATAATTACCAAATTTGGTTCAATGTGCATTCATGGAAAAAAAGCTAATTTATCATTCTTTTCATTTAATTATGACGTCAACCGGCAGTACATTTTTAGGGCACTGCCAGCCGTTTTGGCGGGTTCGGTCTCCGTTTAAAACAGGTGTCATAGGACCACAGGCGCAAATAACGTTTGGAATTTTGGGGGGAAGCCTTACTTTGATAATATTGAATAAGCTTAAAACTAAATGTAGGAAATGTTTGGGGGGGGGGGCTATGGACATTTTTGGGAGGGCTTAGCCCCTAAAGCCCCCCCCCTTATTTGCGCCTATGCATATGACATATTCACATCATAATATCGACAGTGTATCCCTTGACTTAATATTAGGTTAATAGATTGTTCATATTGTATTATTATGTATCTAATTTAATATATCGTCGGTGCACAAGAATAGTGACACAACTCAAAAATTGGCATTTTCGAGATTATTATAAAAATGCATTGCAAAATACCCATATATTTATGTGCAAGAACGACATTTTTGATGTTTCCAAAATTCGCCGCAAGATAGCTGTAGTGTCGTTATTCCCTTATCGTATAATCGCTAGTTTGTAATCACGAAAAGTGACACAAATCTAGTTGTGTTCCGACAGTCAAATTAACATCATTATTTATTCTCAACTAAAACGACACAAATCCAAATGTGACACTTTTTCTAAAATTATTAATAATCGTTATTTTGAACAGTGACACAATTCAAAATAGGTCACTACTGCTTAACAAGTAAGAGGAATTTATATAATAATTGAATTACTATTATAAACTTATTCAGACTTGTGACACTTTTCTTGAAATAGTATCAGTTATAATTGGAGTTCTGTCAGTAAACGAGTTTATTTTTTGGCTTTATAACAATTATATTATAATTTATTAAATAATCATAATAATATAATATTATGATATTATTACATTTATAATTTCTTTTAATTTTATTATCTTATTGGACTTGGTATTAAATTATAAATAGATCAAGTTAAAAATAACATGACGTCTGCTGGAAGGTTGAGATTGCTAATGAAGTTGGTGAAGGTTAAACAAGATGTACCCAATCTGACTACAGATATAGTTGATAAAACTACTTTGTACGAAGTGAAAAATGACGAGAAGTCTCAATTATTGCCAACAGGTAAATAATGATCATAAAGCTTATTCTATATTTTTATAGGTGCTATTTTACTAACATAATTAATATTATGTTTATGGGCATCATAATTTTTATTTTTGCGAGGCCAATTTTCCTAACACTTTTGTTACCATGTTAATTATTATTATTAGATGTTTATTTATTATGAACTATGAAATATTAGTATTTAAATTTGTTTATGATACTCAAAAACATATAATATATGATAAGTAGATTATCCTTGTATAAGAAATATACCGAGTACCTAGCGTACTTTTTATACTAGATTTTTGTAATAATTAGTTATTTAAAATCTTGAATAAAAAAATATTTACCTATTTAATATACATCGCATTGTAATTTTTACCATTAAAAAAATGGAGGAATTTATTTTAATTTTGCTTAAAGCACGCGTGGGCAACGGATAATTTTAAAATTTTTTTTTTTTTTGTTCTACAAAATAGTGTGGCCTGCGGGCGCCAGGCAACCTCTGTTCATTTTTTTTTTATTTTTAGAAAATACATTTGTCAATCCTACATCTTCTGACGAGTTTATTACTTTACAAAATGTACCACCTTCATATTTTGAACGGAACCACAAACATAATGCCGTATTAGAGAAAAATGAAATAACCATTATTGGAGAGGCTGATAGGTCATCACCACAGGCTGACGACAACAGAGAAAGTAGCCTAAATGATTACGTAATGTCTGAGGATGAATCTATAGGATATAACAATACAGATGACAGTGATTTGGATCCAGACTATGGCGGTGAGAATTCCAGTTCATCGTCGACGTCGAGTGATGGAGTTCCCAACGAAGAAGCACCCTCAGAAGTTGAAGAAATAAGAGGGAGAAAACGAAAGGCCAAACCAGAGCAGTGGAATAAATCAATTAGGAAAGCATGCAGAAATCATGGGAAAAAATACAAGTATGTCAATTCTAAAAAAGAAACCAAGGTTGTTGAAGATAAAGTAATGGGGCCACCATGCAAAGACAGCTGCACCCTTCATTGCAAAACAAAAGTGACCGAAGACCAACGGTTAACTATTTTTACTAATTATTGGGCACTAGGCGATTTACAGAGACAACGTAACTTTCTGTTATTAAGTATGGAGTCAGTTGAGCCTAGATATAGGTATGTTCGCGAGAACAGCCATAGACAGAAAAACAATGCATTTTATTTTTCTGTTAATGGTCAAAAGATAAGAGTATGCAAGGCATTTTTTAAAGCGACACTTTCCATATCTGACAGGCCAATTAGAACAGTTTTAAACAAAAGCAATGATAAGACCATCGGCATGATTGACACTGAAAAGCGAGGAAAACATGGCAAGCAAAAAAAAGTTGATGAAAGCATTAAAGAAGCAGTACGTTGTCACATAAAATCCATTCCTAGGATGGAGAGCCACTACTGCCGAAAAGATTCCGTTAGAGAATATATTGGAGGGGACAAGACTCTAGCAGACTTACATAGGGACTACCGTGAAGAAACTGAGGCACCGCAATATGCTAACTATCTTATGTACTCTAGAATTTTCAATACGGAATTTAATATCGGATTTCATCGCCCAAAAAAAGATCAATGCGAAGACTGCATAAAGTATCAAAATGCTCCTGAAGAGGAAAAAAATACACTGAAAGATAAATACGATCGACATCTGGTAGAAAAGGAATTATCTCGTGAAGAAAAAAAAGCTGATAAAAATAGTGAAAATAAAAATTTGATTGTGGCAGTTTATGACTTGGAGGCAGTTCTTCAATGCCCTCGAGGAGAGGCGTCCGGTTTCTACTATGTATCCAAAATTAATGTATTTAATTTTACACTTTACGAACTGAAATCAAAAAATCCTGACGTTTTTTGCTACGTATGGGATGAGACACAAGCAAAACGCGGAGCTAATGAGATTGGAACATGCGTCCTAAAATACATCGAATCATTGAAGGATAGAGAATCAGTCCAGAATGGGGAGAAGTTAGACGTAATATTTTACAGTGACAACTGTTGTGGTCAGCAGAAAAATCGATTTATGTTGTCGATGTACCGCTATGCTGTAGAAAAATACTCGTATATAAATTCCATAACACACAAGTTTTTGGTAAAGGGACACAGTCAAAATGAGGGTGACTGTGTGCATTCGGTAATTGAACGTACTGTCAAGAAATTTTTAAAATCAGGCCCAATTTGCATACCAGCGCAATACATTACATTAATTCGTGGTGCAAAAAAAACTGGAAGGCCTTACCGGGTCAATGAAATGAGTTACGACTCCTTCTTTGATTTGAAGAATTTGGCCGAACAATCTCTAATCGGAACCAATCTGAAGGATTCAAATGGCGAAGTCATTAAAATAACAAGTGTGTCCATGTTTCGTTTTGAAAAGGAAAGTCCTCAAAAAATTTTATTTAAAACATCTTATTCTGAAAAAGAATTTTGTGAGATCCATTTGAAAGAAAGACGATCGAAAACCAGAAGTACCATCAATGAACTAAAACAGCTATATACTAGTAAAATAGGGGCAGAGGCCAAAAAAACAGGTCTACTGAAACTACTAGAAAAAAATGTTATCCCAAAATCGTATGCATTTTTTTATGAAAATGTGTAATTTTTTAAATATTACGACTTACAATAATTTTAATTTATGACGTTCCTAAATTATAGAACAAATACAAGGCTGTTATTTTCATGTTCTAATAACTTATTTAATTTTTATAATACTAACGAAGTTCCTAAGTACAGAACAAGGCTGATTCTACTGTTATTTTATTTTTATCAATAAAGTGTTCAATTTTTTTTTATTATTTTATTTCTATTAAGGTTTATAAATATTTTAAATCTTTTATATAAAATAAAGGGTTGTTTATGGCTTAATTTATATTATATTTGTTGTTTTTATTGTATTTATTAATGGCATTGTTATTAATATTTATATTATTATGATAAAATATCACGAAGTGGTGATATAATGTTTTCAGGAAAAACGTCATAACTCACAAGAGGGATGAAAATAGAACAATTTAGAAGTTTATTCTTTATTTTATCAAAATAAACTTGTTATTGTTAGGATGAAAGGTAAATAGTTTTATTGATTCCAAAAAAAAATTTTAAAATTTTAACGATCCTACACCGTGATGAGCTATACAAGAAACGGGGAATCTTTAAACCGCTGTACTGGAAAATCTACTTTTTTGAGTTATGTCACTATTCTTGTGCACCGACGATATATATAATTTATATAATATTATGTACTAATTAGCAATTATTCATATCAATAAACAAAGTAACAATTTGTAAGTCATTATTGTTCTTGCTTTCTTGGTCTTGTATTGTTGTATATTTGAACCTTGCAGTCCTTGTAGTATTATTATTTATTAATTTACAATGTCTTGGTGTACAGTAAAATACTGTGAAATAAATAAAAAAAAGAACCACAAAGATTCTAATGTACGGTTTCATAGATTCCCAAAAAATCCAGTTTTTGAGAATAAATGGATTTTAGCATGTGGCAAATCAAGTGTGAATGCAAAGTCTGGTAAATAATATAGTCTTTAGTAGGTAGCACGGTTTAAGATAGACTGGTTGCGCGTCGAACGAAAAAAAGTGGCATGAGAAAGCGCTTACAAAAACTTACTGGCACATAACGCGATATAGCGGTAATATTCATAATCTATATTCTATAGTATATTCCTTTCTGGACGGAATAAGCTCCACGGTTTTTTTATTTCACAAAATCACTTTTTAATTTTTAATTATCAAATAAACCTTGATTAGTTGATTATTATTTAGATTAAACAGTCCTAATGACTAGTTGAATGTTGAATGACATTAATTTAAACAGTACCTATTAAATGATTGAGTTGTAGATTTAATATTTAACACAGTGTATATTATATTATATTTAAATTTAAATTTTTAAAATGTCTAATTATAACTATTGTTGTATTCGTAAACCTCACGAGCAATCCAAAACGTAATTTGGTGTTCCAAAAATTGAAAGCGAGCGTAATAAATGGGAAGAAAGTTTAGGGATGACATTAAAAAAATCTCATCGTATTTGCCTACAACATGACCACTATATTTGTAATGTACATTACAATGCGTATGAGGCAATATTCATACATGGCTAATCAACAAACAAAAAAACAAAACAAAACAAAAAAAAAATTATCAAAATTAGTTAACTCCTAATCAAATGATTATTTATACATATTAAATATGTATATTGTATATTTTAAATTGGGAGTTGTAGGAGGTCACGACACCATTTCCTTTTTAGCCTGCGCCTTGGATTTCCTGAGAGAGTTAGAGAGGAGAGGTTTTTAATAAGAGGATTTTGGTGGGATAGGAGTCGCTTACGGAAGCGCGAGTAAAAGAATTTGGCTTCTTCGTTGATGGTTTTCATTTGAATATCATTATGTAATGTTGGGTTTGAGACGTACAGTGGTGCATTGGAGAGTCGTCGAAGAGCTAGGTTTTGGAATACTTGTATTTTATTGATATTGGATTTTTTTGCTGAACCCCAGAGCTGTATGCCATAAGTCCAAATAGGTTTCAGGAGGGTTTTGTAAATTAGAAGTTTAACTTTTAGATTGGTATTATTAATTCTTCATATTAGAGGATTAATTAATTAAATATATTTTTAAGATTTCAGTATTTTACAAGTATTATTATTATTATAAATTCTTAATCATTTACTTATCCAACTAATTTAAATTGCATATGTCATGTTTATTCTTTTTGTGTTAGTTGTAATTTACTATTTAAGTATCTAATTAAAATAATATAATATATAACGAATTTATTTGGTTGATTTATTTTAAAAAAGATTTCCTATAAAAATGTGTTGTAAATATGTACCTAGTTAGTATGTAATAAAATTAAACAACGTTAATATTGTAGTTCGTAGAATAGTAAATGGTTGACAATGTGCAAAGACCTAAAGTGGAAGAGACACTCAGTGAATAATATTGAGGTTTGAGATACCTAGAGAGATTAAAAAAAATTTAACAATAGTCATAATTAAAATCATTGCAAAATAAAATTACTGTTTTAGCACGATTTAGTAAAACTTATAGGCGTCAACGCTAGATGGCACTTACTGTCAGTCAGTTTATGTTAGTACCATGCAGGGTTGCCAGATGTGGCGATAATTCGCCAAAGTGGCTACATTTATTATCACTTTGGCTAATGAATATAAGATTTGGCGACTGGCGATGACAATGGCTAAATTTTTTTAAAAAATGGCTATAAATTGGCTACATTTTGATATCAGATTTCTCATACAAAAAAACAAGAAAACATTTTTTTTTTTTTCAAATTTTAAGTCAATAGATTTGTATAAATATTATTTATTATTATTTATTTATAAGGCGGTAAGCGGTACTATAGAATTACGATGTTCTATGATTTAAACTGTGGTGATTAGTGAGTTATCAATGATATGTTATCAACAAAAAACGATGTTTTGGCGCCTTACCGAACTTTATCACCGCTTTGGAGCTCAACATCGAAAATTGATAGTGTGTACTGTGTTCCATCCAGCAATTAATCCACCTTGCATTTTATTATTTACTATCATAGAAAATTATTTAGACTTTCTATGTTCTATGAATTATGATTTTATTGTACTTTGTGGTTCGGTGTTATCTGATTCGACCAATAATAATAAGTATTTTAAAATTGCAGACTACAATAAACAGTTTACACCATTAACATAGTTACATTTCAACATTTGATCACTGATTATAATATGAAAATCATGTAGTATTTAATATTATTATTATCCGTGAACTGCTGACAAGTGACAATTAATATTGGTGTAATTGAGTAGGTAATTAAAACGTATAGAATGGGTAAGGCAAAAAATGCAAAGTTGAGAAATTATCGGAAAGAATGGGAAAAGTGTTCATGGGCTCAAGGTAAATAATATATTAAAATAGGTTCATTATTTTAAAAGGCTGCATAGGTACCTACTTGTAGGTATTTGTCATAAATACATTTTTTATTTTTAAATAATATTAACTATACCATTATGTCTTAGACCAACGTTATATTTATGCTTTTTGGATAATATTGGTTTAGGTTGGTTGTGTGAAGCAGACAAAGATGCAGATAATGTCAATGAAGCATATTGTAAAGTTTGTAAATCATTTCTGAGAGCCCATCAGACTGATCTAAAAAAACATGGTAATGGCAAATTACATATGGCAAAAATGAAAATGATAGTTCCAGAATCTAGCCAAAGTAAAATGAGTAACATTATTATTATAACAAATGAACAAAAAGAAATTGACCTAAAGTTGGCACTTTATGTAGCGACCCATTCTTCTATAAGGAATATGGACCATTTGGCAGATATTTTAAAATCAATAGGAAAAGGTTCTCCTCTGACAAATTTGAAAATGCATCGCACAAAATGTTCTAGTATAATAAAAAATGTTATTGGCCCTTCTTTACTAGAGAATGTTGTAAACGATTGTAATGGAAATCCGTTTTCGTTAATTGTGGATGAGTCTACCGATGTGTCTGTAATCAAATATTTATGTTTATGCATTAAATATTTTAGTGTTCAGGATCAAAAAATTAAAATTCAATTTTTAGGCTTAATTGAAGTGGAAAAATGTACAGCCGATTTATTGTATGAACATATCTGTAAATATATTGATCGTATAGGCTTAAATCTAAAACAGTTGGTTGGGATTGGAACTGATGGCGCAAGTAACTTATGTGGTAGAAACCATTCTCTTTTTACTCTACTTAGACAACAAATTCCTAATTTACAAATAGTTCGATGCATTTGTCATTCTCTGAATAATGCCATTTCCAAAGCTGCTGATGCATTTCCAAGCCACATAGATTTCATCTGTAGAGAAGTATTTAATTGGTTTCATATTAGTCCATTAAGAAGAGCAGAATATAAAAACACATTTGACCTATTAAATACAAATTCTAACGGTAAAAATAAAAAGTTCCATCAATTTCATCAACTGTCCGGTACCAGATGGTTAGCTCGTTCCTATGTCGTTAATACAATTTTAGAGCATTGGTTGGAATTAAAAACACATTTTGCATATGTTGTTCAAAAAGAAAAATGTTATATTGCTCGAGTTTTGAATGAAATGTTTCATGATGACATTAATTATTTATATTTTATAATAATAAAGCCAATATTAGAAGAGTTTAATAGGTTGAATTTAACATTTCAAAAAAACTTTGTTGACATTGGAAAATCGTATGATGATATATGTGGACTATTTATGTTTTTAGCAAAAAAAATAATGAAAATATCTTCCACTTCCTCTGATTTTAACAGTATTAGACAAAACATATCTAATGAAACTGCTTATCTTCCAGCAGATAAATGTAATTTTGGTATACAGTACTATCAAGTAATAAATACACTTAAAATTGTATCTGATACTAAATATGTTGTTGATGTTAAAGCACTGTCATTTATAAAAGCTTTATTATTTGAATTAGACAAAAGACTTCCAGATAATTTAAAATTATTTCAAAAACTTCAGTATTTTTCTCCAAAACAATGCCTCAATCAATTACATACAAAATTTTCCAATTTACCATTTATTCATCAATTTCTTGAACCATCTATGTTTTCATCTTTAGAAGTACAATGGGAAAACATCATAAATATAAATTGGTCTTTTCATTTATCTGAAGAAGAGTTAGATGATAGTTATGCGTTCTGGGCTAAGCTATATTTTTTTAAAGATGCTGGTGGATCATTCATTTTTAGAGATCTATCTGAGTTTGTACTGAAAGTATTATGTCTACCTTCAAGCAATGCAGTTGTTGAAAGGGTATTTTCAATAATGAATGCTATTAAAACCCGATCTAGAAATAGAATGAACTTTTCTATGTTGGATAGCTTATTGAGAATTAGAAGTACTTTTACATCAAAGACTAAATGTTGTATTGAATTTTCACCCACAAAGTCTATGTACGAGAAATTTAATTCCAATATTATGTATTCAAAACATGAAAATGAATCTGTTCCAAGTTTTGAAGATCATTGTACCGATGAAGATAATACTATAGATGTGTTTTATGAAATTACATTATCTGACAACCAATATTAACAAGAAACTTGATAGGTACCTACATGTATTATAATATATTACTTATTTTTATTTTTATTTTTTAAAAAGAATATAATGTTATTTTGTATTAATATTGTACTAAGTAGTACAACATATTTTGAAAAGATACTGTATTACCTATATCTTTTTTTTTTATTTTTTTTTTTTAATGAAAATAATGTTATTTTTTATTAATATTGTACAAAGTAGTACAAAATATTTTGAAAAGGTATTGTTTATTTTACTTAAGTAAATTGTTTAAATTATGAAACTATTTAATTATTAACTATTTACAGCTCCTTATTATCGTACTAGTTATTACTCACTACCATCACATGGGTGAATATTGATTACAATGAAATTGACACCGAATAACGAATGTGTCAATACTTTTATTTTAAATTACGAGTCCAACTGTCCAGTTTTAAAAAGAAGGGGTAAAATGGTGATGATAAGAGTAGGGATAACAATTTTGGTAATAATTAGAATATATGGTTGGCGATATTTGGCTACTATAAAAAAATGATTTGGCTACATTATTATTGGTATATCTGGCAACCCTGGTACCATGCATAGTCACTTGGTCAGTAAGCTTAACATACGTCGATGCGCAACCTGTCTATCTTAAACCGTGGTAGGTAGTATTTATTATAATATATAAATTTTCTGCTTTGATAAATAGTAAGAAAATAATTGAAAAAAAAAAGAATATTGTCAAGGCTAAACCATAATTTTATTGCTCCTAAATTCTAGCTAGAATCTATTCAACTCATTTTGAGGAGAACTGTTATGTAAAATCTTTAATTGAAAAATTGTTAGAATATTCTCCCCGTCATAAAAGAAAATTAAAACTAGATGCTATTTCAACAATAAATGTACATGGTCCAAGTCCAAAAATCAAAAATCTTGATTTTAAAGTTCAATCAGATGCTGGTAAATTAATTTTTTTTTTTTAAATTAAGAATTTTTTATTTTAGAATACCTATATTTGTTTATAGAAATTTGTGATGACAGTTTAAAGCAGTGGTTCTCAACCTTTTTACTACCCCGGACCACTTCGATAATATTTTATAGGTCGCGGACCACCTTAATTGTACGAAGACCTTTTTTTTGTTCATCAACAAGAATACACAAAATTAATCAAAACATGTTCATTTTTATTACTTTACTATATACTTATTACTATATTACATTTTAAATTATTTTTTAACAATATATTTATAAATAAAATATTACATTTTCATGAGAGCGTTGTGCTTGTTTTGTTTTGACAATTTTATCGAATCTTGGTTATTACTATATTACATTTTAATGAGAGCGTTGTGCTTGTTTTGTTTTGATAATTTTATCGAATCTTGGTTATTACTATATTACATTTTAAATTATTTTTTAACAATATATTTATAAATAAAATATTACATTTTAATGAGAGCGTTGTGCTTGTTTTGTTTTGACAATTTTATCGAATCTTGGTTCCACTGTAGTTGTCAAAGCCACACGTAAACTATGTGTGGCATCGAGCCTATTTCTAGTTTTGGTTTTTATGTGGGTCATTCCGGAAAATCCAGCTTCACACAGATATGTCGAAGAAAATGTTACATTTTAATGAGAGCGTTGTGCTTGTTTTGTTTTGACAATTTTATCGAATCTTGGTTCCACTGTAGTTGTCAAAGGCACACGTAAACTATGTGTGGCATCGAGCCTATTTCTAGTTTTGGTTTTTATGTGGGTCATTCCGGAAAATCCAGCTTCACACAGATATGTCGAAGAAAATGGAAGAAGAATTTTCATTGCTTTTTCAAAAAGCACGTAATAATCGTCCTTGAGTTCAATCCATAATTTGGTAACAGACATTGTTTTAAATTTAGATTGTAGACCAATATCTGATGATATCTCTAACAAAAGTTCTTGTTCTTTTAAACACAATTTATGTTGAGAGTTTGTTAAAAATGGATTTTGTACCCATAAATATCCGTCTCGTGGATCTTGATTCACTGGATAATAATCTTCAAACGTATCATACAATGATTGCAAATGATTTTCGATAGTTATTTTGATATTACTATCGATGTCTAACTCTTTAGTTTCTATAAATAATGAAAAAGATTCAAACATCTCATAGTTTCTTTCCTGAATACGCGTTATCCACAACTGTATTTTTTTTTAAATGCATAAACTTTATTTAACATGGTAAAAATTGTTGTGAGTGGACCTTGTAAACTTAAATTAAGGGTATTTATTAAGTTAAAAATATCAGATAAATAAATACATTTTGCGATCCATTCAGTATTTTGAATAATTGAAATGTAATTGCTTTTCTTTTGAATTAAAAATAATTCAATTTCTTTTCTTAATTCAACAAATCTATTCAGGACTCTACCACGGGATAACCACCGAACCTCTGCGTGCATCAATAAATGAGAATGTTCAGATCCCATTTCCTCACATAAAATTAAAAATAATCTAGAATTTAAGGCATTACATTTAATAAAATTAATTATTTTTACTGCCTCAGTCAATACTTCATTCAAATCTGGTGACATTTTTTTCGCAACTAAATGTTGTCTATGTATAATGCAATGTATATGAACAAAATGTAAGTTTGCTACATTTTTAATTCTGGAAACTACACCAGAATATTTCCCGGTCATACTTGCGGCACCATCCGTGCACACAGACACACAATTTTCAAAGTTTAGTTGGATTTTTTTTATATATTCATTTAATCGTTTAAATACTTCACTCCTTGTAGTATGTGAAGGTAATTCACAACAACACAATAAATCTTCACACAATTCTGATGTTTGAAAATCAATAAAACGCACGTAACATAGCAAAATTGCTTTTTGAGATACATCAGTTGATTCGTCAAGTTGTATTGAAAACCATTTCGAATTAAATTTTGTTCTTCGATATCCACAGAAATATCATTTATTCTTCTAGAAATCGTGTCATTAGATAAAGGTAAATCATTCATTTTTTTAGCAGCGGAAGGCCCTAAAAGTTCACTAGTAACATCAAGTAAACAAGGTTTAATTAAAGTTTAACCGATATTATACGGTTTTTTCATTTGGCTATACGAAATGCTACCAGATAAGATGCTTTAACTAATGAGTAATTAACCTTAGAAATGGTAGACATAACTTTTTTTTGAGCCGTTAACTCTTTACCTTTTCGAATAAAAAAGTCTGTAGGTTTGTTATTAAATTCTTTATGCTTTGATTCCAAGTGACGAATAAGTTTAGCAGGTTTCATTGCTTCATTAGATAAAATCACAGAACACAATACGCACTGTGGTTTCGGTATGTCGTTAGAACCAGAAGAAAAACAAATAAATCCATACTTAATATAATCATCATTATAATTACGAACAAATGTACCTTTTTTCTTCTTAGCTGGTGGTTCAATGATATCATCAACGGATTCCGAAACTGAACTAGTGGCAATATCATTATTATTTTTTTTGTAAAAATTCAATAAGTTCGTTTGTTTAGAATTCATTTTTATTAAACAGAATAAACGTAGTACCGCCGCGACGTCACACTTGCAATTGAAAGCCGAATCAATAATGTAGATACGAAACAAATTGGTGCGATAGTATACGGGTAATATAATATACTATAAAATTCCCAACACTATACTAAAAATAGTTCAGATAACAATACAATACGGAACGGCATCTCTTTAATCGCGGACCGGCGGTTGAGAACCACTGGTTTAAAGGACCCAAAACTTACTGAACTCTATTCGATTCTGGTAAAATTGTAATTATTTTAATTTAGTATTTTTTTATTTTGGAAGCAAATTTTTTTATAGAAATTAATGAAGACCAAGACCTTTTAGATGATAGTTTAGATAATTTTTAATGAATTATATTCTAGCCCTAATGCCAAACAAAATTAAATAAACTAATTAAACAATATTATTCTGTTTAAGATACAATTGTGGGTTGAATTCATCTATAAAAAATAATGTCAGTGTTACAAAAAATGATGACATTGAGAATATTGAAATTATTCCTTCAGAAATAATGACCAAGTAAAATAATAGCCTAATGAAGTTATTAATAGATTAATACAGATATAAATGCTAATTATTGGTAATTATTTAGGTATAACGAGGCTGAAAAAGAAATTTCAAGGTATAATGTATATTATTAATAACCAAAAATAGTTGTTAGCTTTGTGTGTTTTTACTAAAAATATTAATTGTTGGCATTTTTGTTGTTGTGACCTATACATAGATGAAATTAGTATTCAAATATAAATATTATATGCAGCATTTATTGTCAGGCACTCAGGCAAATGTGTTATGTTAAATTATATTATATATTTATATGTGCATGTACGCTAACTACCAGTGGCATGCCCAGAAAATTTCAATGGGGGAGATATATGTTAATATGTTATACATTTTTTAGTAAAAGTACATTTAAATTAAACATGATTATCCAAACACAAAAATTGCCAAACATATGTACATTCATGCACATTGAGTATCGTTCTACAATTAGAATTAATTTAAATAGCCAGTCACTATACACTATTGTTTAAATAAAATGACAACATTAAACTAAAAACATTTATAACCTTTATTAAAATAATTAATATAAAAAAGAAAAATAATTCTTAAAAATAACTTAATTATTCCAAACGAAAATTTAACCGCCCGTCCGTATAGTGAATGTTTAAATTAGCCAATGGGCAATAATTTATTACTGATAATTTTAAAAGTAATATCCATATCCAATTATATAATATATAATAAACATTTTTATATGTCTATGGTAATATCTAATAAGTTGAAGTCAACAAAAAAAAGCTAATGGGGGGATATAACCCCTAACCTCCCCCCCTCCCTTGGGCACACCACTGCTAACTACTAAGAAACTAATAATATATTATATTAATATAGTTCAATTTGGAAGTGGCCAACTGGTGTCATATCAAAATATAATTGAAGTTAACTCCTTTACTTTTTTAATAAATCTTTGATAAACTAAATTAAGTACCTACTAAATATATATTATCTTAAAAAAAAATTACAATTTTAAATTTATTTTGTCTTTTTATTTTGAAGGCAATTTATGTTTATGTGAAAAAACATACATAATTAAACAAAATAGTTAAAAATAATTAGTACATTAAAGGGGGTTTGTTTTCATAACTCCAGGTATATTTTTATGTGACACATGCTACATGCATGGGGCATTGTATATAATATTATGTAGTACCGTAGTAGAAAGTGTGTAGAAGAAGTAGTAGAAGTGTGTCACCGCTATTTTCGGGAAAAAAAGCAATATCTTTTACCAGGTGCTGAATAAATAGATTAAGATAAAAGTAGTATATTTTATTAAATTATTTATAAATATACCTAGGTCTTTCAACCTTGAGACGGTGGGCAGCTACTTTTTCTGTCGATAGAGGCTTATTGTCAAATGTTTTTACATTGCTAAAGTCTAAAGGTTAGATTTTATAATTATGATATGTAATTTGTTTTATAATAATACTTAATTAATGATATAAATATTTATTAACAGGTGAATCAATGAATCGAAATGAAAAAATAACAGTTATGTCCTTCGATAAGACTTACGTTTCTCATAAAATTTGTTATGATGAGCAAACACAACAAATTATTAGGCCTCATAAGAGTGTGCAAATAGTTATGGCAAGGGGTTTGTACTTCATTATTTTACACATCAACAATGTATTATGTAACACAATTGTATTAATTTTTTTTAAGGGCTTTTAAGTCAGTGGAAACAACCACTCCTCTATGATTTTGACACACCAATGACCAAGGATATTTTATATAATATAATATCAGAAATGCATAGAGTTGGATTTGAGGTGGCCGCTATTGTTAGTGACATGGGACCCACTAACATAGGGCTATGGAAAACCTTAAAGATAAGTCCATCTTCTTCTGGTTTTAATAATCCTGTAACAAATAAAAAGATTTATGTTTTTGCTGATGTTCCCCATTTAATCAAGCTAGCTAGGAATCACTTTATAGATAAAGGATTTGTTCTCCCTGAAGATGTTTATATTGGTAAAAAAATCATTGAACAATATTTAAAAGTCTCTAAACCATCAGATTTTAAGCTTGCGTACAAACTATCTGAACAACATCTAAATGTGACTGGAAGTTTAAGACAAAATGTGAAGTTGGCTGCCCAATTATTTTCTAATGGTGTAGCAAAAGCTCTCAAATATTGTGGTGAAAATAAAATAATAGAAAATAACAATTGGGAAAAGGTTTGTAAATTACACTCATAACTTTTTCATTTTTATCATATTAGTTTATTTTATTTTATTTATCATTAATGTATACATACTAATAGACTTCAGAAGTAGTTCAGCTGTTTAATGATTGGTTCGATCTCATGAACACACAACTTCCTATAGATAGATTTACAAAAAGTTACGGGTTTGATTTAGAAAATCAAAATACATTATTAGATAAAATGGATAAATTTATTACAAATATGAAAGTTCATGGGAGTAATCGCAGACTACCTTTTCAAACTGGTATATTTCTTAAGTTCATATGCACATTGCATACAACACAACAATTCAACTTCATATTCATTTCTAGGCATATTGGTAACAAATGCTTCGATAAAAAGTCTGTTAATAGATTTGAAAAAAGATTATGAAAATATCACATATATTATAAGGAAAGTCAATTCGGATGTAGTTGAGAATTCATTTAGTTACCTGAAAGGAATGGTTGGATCAAATTCACATATTTCACCTCTAGAATTCAAATATTGGTTTAAAAATTAAATTATTTTAATTCAGAATAGATAGATACTTACCAATATTTTATTTTCAGTTTGCGCTGGTATTTACTAGGTAAACATTCAAATATGATATTCACAGAGCATCACAACACCGAAGATACAACTGAGAGTTGTTTAATTGAATGTTTATCTGGATCTACATTTAAAAAAGCAAACTTCTTAAAAAACATTAGTACTATTAATAATGATATAGTGGATGAACCGCTAGCTAATTTAGAGACGGATTTCGGAAGTACAACAAATATTGAAGTATCAGAAGAAAGTATAGAACTATTGAAAAATTTTGAACAAGAAGTAATACATTATACTCATGCATATATTATATTATTATAGGTACTTATGTATTATCAATGAAGTTTGAGTTTAAATTATTTACAGGTATTAAAAAATAGTTTGAACACTCAACTTACAACAATAGAACGCGATTGTATAGAATATGTTACTGGGTCAGTAGCGAGAAAGTTTAATTTTAAATATCCTTACTTAGGCAATACTGATAACTCAGACAGAACCACAAAGAATTGGATAGATTGTGTATCTTTAGGTAATTTAATTTATCCTTCAGATGACTTTTTGAAGACTGCAAGACTCCTTGAAAACATTTTTAATGATTATAATGGTGAAAATAATTTAAATAAACTTATAGGTACTTACTTTATAATAATTCTAAATAATTGGATCAATCACATTTTTTAAATGTTTATTTAGGTGTAATAACCAAAGTGGCTAATGATGTTCTTGAGCAGTTAAACATTCTCAAAATATCCATTCCGAATGAGGTAGTCCAATGTTTAGTTCGCCCAAGAACTTTTATAAGACTAAATATCGTCCCATTCGTCCGATAAAGCTAACGCCACGCACTCTCTCCGCTGCCGTTTCGCACCGTTCCGTCCTCGGCAAACAAAATCCTCGTGACCAACCGTCCTTAATTTTGTCCGCACACGACACGACGTCACATCTTTTATATTCATAACTAAACCACTCATTCGTTACAAATAAATAAATATTATATATCCACCGAGTCTCAGTTAGTTTCATTAGATACAGCCATTCAGGTACATCGTTGTTACGATCGTAACGACGACGTTGGAGGTTTCTCTAGAGTTAATTCGAGTACCTCCACATTGGTGACCTCGCAAGTCGTAGCACGCACTAATAGCTACCCGTTGTAGCCGTTCCGAACGCACGCCAAGTGCGATCGATCTCGCATTACCGTACCGCCGCGACCGCGTACGCTAATCCTGTTCCTCCGCCACGTTTTTCGGCTTTTGGCTCGTTCATCGTGGCCAATGATCAGCAAAAGCTGGGCGAAAACATGCAAAATGCTAACCCGCCCGTCAATAACGCGACCGTAGCACAATTAAGATTCCTGTAGATACCTACATTAAACAATTTGTCTAAATATTAAATTTCTTATTTAATAAATACCTATTAATGTATTATGTAGAGTAGTCACAAACATAATAGCTACTTTAATATTAGGGGCAATAACTAGTAGGCGATATGATGAATTAACCTAGCCTTAGAATTATATAGCAAAAACCTATCAGAAGTTAGCCTCTCTTAAAGATCTTAATAACACATAATTACATAAGTAAATAGGTAATAATATTGTAGTGTATTACTATATGCCAAATGGTCATAAATTATGAATATTGTAATGGGATTACGCAATTCATGTAAACGCTCATAATAACAAGAACCACTTATGTGAAAGGCGGCCTCGTCGACCACACCTAAAAGTGGTCATAGCTAGAATAGACGCTCCAAACCACTACAACTTTCCAAGGGCGCCTACATGCCACGCACCGCTCAATTCAAAGGACGCCGCCTCCGTATATATAGAGGCCAGGGCCCCAATCCACATTAGATGTACCAGAACCGCCAAGACCGAGTGAGCCTCGTATGCACCAGCCATTACACACAACTTACACGGAGATTATCAACTACTACAACGAGTCAACTCACGGCATTACAATTCACCACGACTAGTTTTATTAATTATTATTGGTTTTAATAAAACTACAATTGATTTATATTATAAATTGGCTATTGTTTATTATAAAAGTGTATCAGCTTTTGGATTCCTGAAGGGCTGTACGTAACAATATCCGAATACAAATTATAGAAATATTAAATATTTTACTTATCATACCCAATAATTATAAGTTCCAATCTAATTCTAAAGGTGAGTGTGGGGAGCTTAAAAGGTCATTAGAATAACTCCAAATTAATATTGTATTTATATCTATGGTATATTGGTATTAACAAGTAACAACACCACACGGCTTGAATTTTGAGTTACTTCATTTATACCTATTTATCATAAAAGTGAAATTTCAAGTGAGATTCACTAATATTAAACATATAAGTCAAATTTTCAAGTTATACTCACGTTATTTGTCTATAATTACAGGTTGACAATGAAGTCATGGCATTTTTTAAATTGATTTTTGAAAATATATCCTTAGTAAATATTCCATCTAATGGTGTTTTGATATTAACTTGAATGGAGAGAAAAAATAATTTCTTTCTTTAAACTTAGTTTATATGGTATAAATTACAGTCTCTCAATTGAAAAACAATTTGTTATTTCCGAAGGTAATAATTTGTCTTTTTATTTTGTAAATGTCATCAACACCATAATGTATTAATAGGAATACAATAAAATAATATTATGATAGCAAATTGACATAGAAATATAATTTTAATTTAATTTAGATCACAGGATGTATTAAAACTTTTTTACATTACAGATTCTAATATATATTTTCATATATATGGAGAATTATTGATATGACTAACATTTTAAGTATCTATGAATTGAAAACTGTCGAGGATATTTGAAATTTTGAAGGTGTGCCTTGGTTTAACTAACAAAAGAGATTTTTAAAAAGTTAAATCTACATTTAGTCCAGATCAATATATTGAATCTTTTGAACGTTTTCGGCATGCGAAATGCACTAAAATTGCATCTAATGAAATAAGGTATACTTCAATAGTTTGCTTATATATGTGTTTACATTTAAGGATGTGGTTATACATTTGATGATTTTAATAAATTTGTTTGTTTCTGTTAGTGATATTTGTAATTTGTGTAAAAAACTTTTAAAGGTTAAAACATAATAAACCAGTTGGAAGTTATTACTCTCCGAGGAAGCAAAAGCGCATTAAGATTTTACAGTTAAAACAAAAAAATATTTAAAAAAAAAATAATAGAGCCATAAAAGAAATACAAAGGTTGTAAAATGCTTCAAGTGATGTACATTTTCAGATGCAAAATGTTTCAGATACTTCTTTAAAAGAGACATGAGCTAATTCTGCTGTAAGTGATATACAGGGAGAACTTATTAAAGAGATTTTTGCCGCAGCTAAAACAAAAAATTCCAAAGGACGTACGTATAGTGAAAATTGGATGATGTTGTGTCTGTTGTTCCAAATAAGGTAAATCATTTTATCTAATTTACCATTAGCATTAATTCAAAACTATATTAAATATTAATGATACCATTAATTGATTACAAATAATGTAGATCACCATGTGGATACAAATTTTTAAAAGAACAAAACATTATACTACTTCCATGTGCGAACAGAATAAGAAAACACTTATTGGCAATAAAATCTTCATGCTTATGAGTTATGACATTAAATTATGAGAAGGTCCATTTAATTTCATAAAGTTGTGCAACCAGTATATCTTATACGGTAATCGGCTGTGAGAACGTACAAAATATTTTAAAAACCCGCCAAAACTGTGATAAGATAGATATTTTACATAGTTACCAACTAAATTTTTGATATTTCGTACGTTCGAGTTATTCGTATACGAATCGGTCGTTTACATTACTCGTACGCCGTTCAAGAATACGATATGATGAACGTAGACGAGCAAAGGTAACGAACTGCTCGTGTACGAGTATATACGTATACGTGTGGTCGTTCTTTTCGAAAATAGACCCCTGGGGGGAACATTCATGCCCAGGAGCGAGTCGTAGGCGACATTCCACAGTGCGGAACCCAGGACGGAGCTTCGTGGAACGTCGCACCTTACGGGTCTCGGGAAACTTAATGACAGTTTGAATATTATTCAATAATTACATTGGAATATTGAAAAATGAATTTAACAAAGTAGTATTTTAGTAAATAATTGTATCCTCTTACTTTGCATTTACCGTACATATTTTTAAGCATTTAATTACTAATTTTTAGAGATGTAAATTTTTTTTTTTGGTAATTTACCGAGAAAAATTTAAGTAAATTTGGTAAATTCTGTAAATTATGATAATTTCGGGATGTTACCATAGGAACACCCCCATAAACTCCTCTAAATCTTGTTTCCCTTTTTGAATCTAAAGTAGGTAGAAATCCTCCAATTTCTTTCACCTTAAGGCCTTCATATATCAAATGCAATATTAAACATTTCAATAAATTTAATTGTGGCACCAGCTCCAGTAAAAGCATTCATCATTAAATTATCCATGCAAAACCTCTAGGCATCTGAAACCGACTGACTAAGTAATTGTGATGCGAACTTAACCTTCATCTTTTGTTTACAGTAAAAGATGTGTTCTTTCCAGTTTATTAGCTAAAAAGTAACTTTCTTTCTCTTTCAAACACAACAACCTTAATATCAATATAATATAATATAGTATAAATATAATCAATCATATTCATCATCATCTAAAAATTGTTTTTTTCTCCAAAGGCATTTCGCACCAATTTAATCATATGAGCTGGATCTATAAATGTCACTATTTTATTAGGTGTGGTATCAAAAACAAAATATGTGCTTAAGGTACCTATTAACATTAAAATTACAACCCAAAAGTTTTGCAGTAGTTAGGTTGGTTGCACATCCATCAAACATTAAACTTATTATTGTTACACTAGTTGATTGTAAAAGTGTCAAAACATGTTTAATAAGTTCAGATTTTTGGATCTGATGCTATCATTGGTCATTAAATTACCTAAATCTACACGGCCATAGTATGTTGTAGTAGAACTATTATATCGAAGGTGTTGGCGAATGGTGAATTGTGTTCCATTAATTGTTTTTATTAACACCTAACGTTATGATCTTGCGAAATGGCCCAAAATAACACAATATAGTTATAGTAATATTAACCAACGATTTAGCAATCAAATACGAGAAGAACCCCAATGGATTCGTTGTGAAAAAATTTCAGTAAACAACTATTCGACAAGAGATTAACAAGCATGGAAATTTTATCCATAGAACATGAATTTGTTAGAAAAATTTCATGTGACGAAATTATCGATGAATTATCCGGCCTTAAACGAAAATTATAAGAACATTTTTAAAGTTTGAAATTTACATTGTAATAATAACTGATAATTATACAATGTTGTATTAGTTATATATATATTTTAATCGCTAAAAAGGCGCTTTTTGCTAGGTTCACCAGATCTTACGTAACTACAGCGCCCTACCCGACAAGCACGTGTGAAGGACCAACTCTCTTGCAAATAACTCAATTATACTTTGTCATTAGTTCTAATAAAAATACTGTGATACATACACTTGCGTCGTCGTAATTATTCCGTACGATTGTTGGTACACAAAATTACGTTTTTCCGAGTTGTGCCACACAAGTATAGTGCTATAACCTCATTATGTCATATATCAAAAAACGTATGTAGGGCAGCACTGAATTGTTTAGTGGTAAAATTTGGAAATTAATCAGTGGCCTGATTAAGTGACGTGATATAAGTAGTTGTAGACGCCTGGGTTTTGGGGCGATGTTTTTATGTAAACACATCGGATTACTACACCAGGTAGGAATCTATTTTCCTGAACCACGATTAAAGGTATATTGGTTACACAACTAGTCAGAAAAAAATGGCACTTCCCGTCTTCCCGATCAGTCTTAAAAATGCATGTAGAACTAAATTCAGTGCTCCTGGTGGAAAAATGTTGAAACCGTTTATATAGTTATCAGTTATCACTATAATTCACGTATTGCTTACGAGACATTTAAGGTTCTTAAATCGTGGTCATAAGATGAGTTTCAAATATTGAGAAATTAGAAATTATTAATTAGTTACTTTTTAGTTTTTACCATGGTCCACGGTTTTAGATATAGTTGGTACTAGTATGTTATATTAATTTCTGTACATTACTGCAATGTACTAACATTATTGTGTATTGGTTGGGTAATCATACCAAATTTGCAGCAAATGTTTTGTAAACCGTTTGTGATATGCATAACAAGCAAAGGTGGGCAAGTTAATGAAAATAATTAACTCAAGTTAAGTTAAGTTAAGAGGACACAAAAGTTAAAAGTTAGCAGTTAACAAATTATAAATTTAACTCGTTAATTTAAAAGTTAATATAGAAAAAAATCTTAACTTAACTCAGTTAAAAAAAAAATGTAATCTATTTTTTTTTATAAATCACATAAAGAGTGAATCTGTCTTTCTGGTTTCTAATTTAGAAATTATAAAAAACAATTTTATTAAACACTGTATATCATTTTACTTTCACTTTACTATTATTTACTAATTTAAACTATTCTCATCTCAAATTAAAAATTTAACAAATATATTTTAGATTCTGAGTGAAACGATGGATGTATTGATTTTACAATGATGTGTGATTTTTTTTAATTTTTGTGTGTACACAATAAGTAGGTAGTCGAAATAATGCTTTGATTTTCAACTTTAGTATCTTGTGCGATTGGAAAGTGAATATCGTTGGCGCATTGGGAAGGTCAATAACTGTAATCAATAAAGTTAATAACTGTTATTCTACAAGATTAAAATTAATGTTTTCATGTTTTTAAGAAGCAATAAATAATATATTCAAAATAAATAAGCAATAACATTCCATTTTTAATACACCAGCACCCGTGTGTGTTCATTCGTTAATTTTGCAGCTTAATTAGTCAGGGTTTTAATAAGAAAATCAACTAAAAAAATATTAATTCAAATATATTATTAATTAATAATAGGTACTTAATATCATGTTTTGATTGTAATGTGTTTAAAATCAAATTCTTGAACATTGTTGTATCATATAAACTTTGAGTTTATAACATCTAATAAGTTTTAAATGTAAATACCTATATATCAATATGTTTACACCGAAAACTAAATATAATTAAACTATAATATTGTGTTTAAATATTCTATACTCTATAGAAATGTGTTAAAAATATAATATATCGGCCTTGTTTTACTCATCATCTACAAAATACCGAAAAAATAAAACTAACAAAACTTATACAATGCCGTTTATTAAATAATAGTGAACATACCTAGGTCCTAGGTACATACGTTTTTATTGTTTCTGACCCATGTATTATTATGTGAATTACTAATATTACTACTAAATATATTATTGTAAGTTATAATTTGTAACAATGTTGAGATTAAACTAATAGAATTTATTAACACGTTGAGTGCCTCGTAGTATTTGGCGCGCGTTGCCCGAGAATCCGCGCGAAATCGGTCCCGTAATTACGTCGGTCGACTATGTGTCGACGTCGGCCCCCAGAGCAATACTTACCGTGGTTTTTTTCAACATACCTAATTATTATTATTATTATTATTATTATTATTTAGTATTTGAATTACGTATATAATATAGGTACTATTATGTTTGGAATATTATAAAATAAAGTAAACTTTAAATTCAACTCACAATTACTTTTTTTAATAAAATTTTTTTTTTATATAAGTACTAAGCGTAAGAAATAAAATACATAATAAAAAATAAATTATAATGCCACTTGTAATTGCTTAGTATCTAATATAACTGAATAAATTACTCTTCAAATGCAGCTTACAATTACTTTTTTTACAAAAAAAAAAATTTTATATAAGTAAGCGTACCTATAAAATAAAATACATCATAAAAATATCAAAAAAATCATAATGCCACTTGCAAGTGCTTAGTATTTAATTAATTTTACGTTTTGATAATAATTAAACTTATAAGTAATACAATACGTTACTCATAAAAATACTTAATACAATAAAAAATAAAATAAAATAATAAGATATAAAATGCAATATCTATAATATTATGTTGTTGAACTAAAAACAATTTTTTATGTGGGTAATAACAATTAGAATAACAATGAAATGACTTACATTTTGATATGATTTTCTTCAAAACAGAGTTCTAAACATAATCCCGGCTGATCTTCACACTTATTGCAATAATAAATGGTTTTGTTCTTTTTCCCTTAGCGGCACAAATTCGACATCTCTTACGAATATACCTGTTTTTACGATTTTTGTCTACTTTGATAATAAGATGCCTTTGTGGTAATAGTGAACATGGTAGTCGTATTGTGTCCGAGATTGTGTCTTTATTAGAGGAAATCAAACTATTGATGACTGATAGTCGAAAATCATAATATGATATTTTCACAATACAGCAAAAAAGAATTTAGCAAAGCAATTTGCAAAAAATGTATCGCTATTTTTTTGTAACATCTCAAAGTTTTCCTTTCGCAAGGGTAATACGACATCATTTGGTCTTGCCGATCAATACCAGACATAAACTTATTGTATTCCGATATCGGCAAGGGTTTCAATTTAGATTGACCATATTTATTCTGTACTTCTACCATTTCATTTTTGAACTCAGAACTTATAGCAAGGACTTCCCTTTTGTCTTTCCATTTGACTATACACACACCATCTTTTGTATATTTACAAGCAGTTTCTCCAGTTTTGAGTTTTTTTTGAAATAACTTCTTTTGGATTATTTTTTCGGTTGTTTCTAAGAGTTCCTGTGCAATATGTTTTACGTTGTAATAATGTGTGAGCTAAACTATTGCTGTTCTAATAGTTATCCATAAAGTAGCTAATATAGTGATATGTATAGTCGACCATAAAGTAGCTCATTGTATTATTTCCATTATTTTAATTTTGTTTAGATTTTAGAAAGATGGGATCATGTGCTAAATATATATTAATGTATAATAATAAGAAGTAAATATTATTAAATACTTACCAAGATTAATATAAAATTAACAAAAAAAAAGTTAAAAATGAATGAGTATCTTCCCTTGATATCAAAACATTACTAATATTATATTATAACATTATAACAATATAATATAATTTATATAATAAGTATAATAATATATTGAAGACTATGCATTATGCCATTAATATTTAATACTTGAGGTAACAAAAAAAAATATATAAATACAAATTAGTATCTTCACTATAGATAAAAACTCCATTCTCATCTTCAAAATCATTATTAAGTTCATCAATATTTGGTTTAAATATATCATTGTAAAATTCTTTGGCTTCATCAGGGACAGTAAAATATTTCAATAAATTTCTTATATAATTTTGTTTTGGTTCTTTTACATGATTGATTTGTGCAAGCTTCAACACATCATTTAAATTTTCCAAATTTGCTCCTCGTTTTAAAAGTTGTATCCGTGTTGGGGTAGCTTCATATGACGATGATATACCTACAAATTTATCTCCTCTTGTATAGGTAAAAAATTTATGTTCAGTTGATTTAAATCCCAATTTACTTTTAATAACGTTTTTTATATTTGTTTTAAAATCTTTACTATATTCCCATAATGTACAGAATTCTCTGAATATATCATAATATGTTGTTGGTAATAAAATATTTTCAATCTTTCTAAGTTTTTGCTCAATTCTTCCAAATACTTGGTCAGGAGGCATGTAGCTGTATCTTCTAACTGGAAATATATGTTTAATTGTAGAAAAAATGGTTTATTTATAGTTTACGAAGTATAATAGCAATGTCATGACAAACTGGTTTTTATTTTGTGCAGAACAGGAATCTGAGAATAATTTTAAAACTTTTGGTGATTTACCTGCTACTTTTAATTTATTTTCTAACTGTTCCAAAAAGTGTGACAATGCACTACATACCTCATTGGGGCCACGACCACTTTGAGTTTCTAGCCAGGTATACAGATCTACATTTTCAGCAGTTTGATGATCCGAATTAGACACAAATGTCAAATTGTAAAGCCAAGCTTGTCTGCTGTGAAATGTATCGGTTACTGAAAGTTTGGGAAGAGCTTGGTTTGCATCATATCAATGCTGAATATAATTTCATTCTCATTTTTTTCATACATCAATTTAAAAAAAAAATTGGATAAGGCTTGGTGAGTTTTGAGTTCCAGTTTCATTTCATTTTTAAAATGCTTATCGTTTTCTACAGATATCTTGGATATTTTTTTCAGTACAGAAATTACAAACATCTTGATTAGTAAATAATATGTTACAGTATTTACTGAATGAAGCTTCTGGTAAATCATTAGATTTTCTTTCAGCTTGCCACTTTGACCAAAATCTGTGGAATATTTGTATAATTTGTTACTTATATTAGTATGAAAAAATCACAATAGTCAAAATTGTTACTATTTTTGACGAACAATGTGTAGCCGTGTAGGTACTTTTAATGTATTTATTGTAAATTGTGGATACACATTTTTTTATATTCAAAATATATAATAAAGCTAGCTAGCTTAATAAAACCAGAAATTTATTTTGTGGGTACCCTTCACAATATGTGTGTTATAATTGTATTTTTTTTTTTACATTGAATAAATATAAAATATATATAATATAAAACACTTGGGTTTATCGGTGATTATGTTTATTGTTGGCAGGCCAAAGATAGATAGATTATGCAGTGTAGGTAGTAGATTCAATAGATCTATTGTGGTTCACAATGTCATTGATGCTATTAAGATAAGACCAGACATGACATAATATATAAAACTGTTAAATATAATAGGTACTTTATTACAGTATAGTACTGTACTACTTCCATAGTAATATGAAAAATATCCAAATACAAAAATATAAATAAAGAATTGTTGCAAAACTGGTTTTGTATATTCTCCTAATAGATTAAAGAGAAAAAAATCTTCTTCAATTCTCTTCAGTATGGTTTACTTATATGAGTGAACAGTTTGGAATAACCCATTTAACCATTGCCTTATATTCATCACGAGTGACAGCGACTTTTTTAATAATTTAAAATCAACATTAATTAATGCAGAGATCTGCAATGCAAAAACAATTGGAGAGACAGATAATTTTGAGCTATTTTTAAACAAATTAATATATTAGATAATGGATTTGTAAAAAGCAAAACAACAAAATATGGTGGTAAATATTATTTGTATGTCCAGTTTTGTAAAGAATACTCTTAGAAAGTATTTGAATAAATGCTCAATTATATGCTCAAGTATTTTTACCTAATCTAAACCTCTACATTTACAATACTTTTGGTTTTTAAAGTAGGTTTGTAATTATCAATTAACATATTATAGTTTAGTAGGTTTTTTTTAATTAATTAATTAATTTAATTTATACTTAAAGTCCATCAACAATATAAATATATAATTATATACAATAACATATCATCGAATGACTAAATTTATATTCCTCTTAAACTCACTTAAATAATTCACATATAAAGAAATTAACATTGTATATTATATTTGCCCATTTTACAATACTATGCATCAGAGAATTAGACATTAAGTTGGTTGTTGCTACAGACAAAGAAAATAATTTTACACATCTTAAATCATAGACTTTAATTCAGGGCTATAAATCAAATTACTGAGCAGTTTATACAAAATATTTAACTAAATGGAGGCTTAAAAAACAGGTACTATAAGTTTTTTAAATTGGAATTTTCCATTAAATGTGGTACAAATAATGGAATTGAATCTGAAAATAAATTATTAAAATATTTAATTTTTTTTTAATTTTAAATACTTGATTGCTTAAAAATCTGGGTTAAGACAGGGAGACTCAATATCACTGATTCTATTTAACTTAATTTTAGAGAAAGTAGTAAGAGAAATGTATATTCAACCACAAGAAGGTTTTAAGTTACAAGAATCGAATATAACAATTTTAGCATATGCAGATGATGTGGTACTAATGAGCAAATCACAAGATAATTTAAAATCACTATTCACTCGTCTGGAGAAAAAGGCAAAAAAAGTAGGGTTACAAGTAAACGAGGAAAAAACCGAATACATGGTTGTTGGTAGAAGAGATAGTATGGCCATTTTTCCACATCTGAAAGTTGGTAGATATGAGTTCAGTAGAGTCAAATAGTTTAAGTACCTGGGTTCAATATTAACAGAAAAAAATGAGACTGACAAAGAAATAGCATCAAGAATCCTATCAGGGAATAAATATTTCTATGCACTCACGAAAATATTAGGATCACGATCTATGTCAATAGAAATGAAGATACAACTATTGTTGGAGATACTCCGCAGCGTATCGAGTTGAACTTTCGACCGACGCATCGCCAGCAGTAAGTGGTACTCCAGTAGTGGGGTTGGCTATCAGCCACCGCTGGGAATGTTGCCGTTTATGCCGCCGTACGGTGTCCACCCGGATCAGTGACCAGCTGTTGTTGCAGTGCGACTCCGTCCGGGACAACTCAACCGGCCCCGTCGCCGACTTATCACTCGCTCATTATCAATTGCGGTTTCGAATTCAGGTCGTACACAAACATGTTGATATAATTGTACATAGGTACGCCTATTCTTTATTATAATTTATCTGTTGGTGTGGATCGAGGTGTGATCACCACCCTTTTATTACTGTCATTAGTATTATCCTACTAACACTAGTCGTTACGAATATTATTTACAACAAAGTACAACATCTTATTTGTGTTTACTATCAAAACAAACGTTGTTGTTATTTCATAGTTCGTAAGAAATTATACTCTGTTTTGTTTTCTCTATCACATTCCTATCCTCCCTCGCGTGCATCAGTATCTCGTTGAATTATTACTTTCTCGAGGCTGGAGCTCGCACAAATATACATAACCTTAATACGCCCAGTTGTCACTTATGGGGCTGAGGCCTGACCATTGAGAAAGACTGAGGAAAGGAAATTACTGGTTTTTAAAAGGAAAGTTTTAAGGAAGATTTTTGGACCTGTTATGGACAGAGAAACGGGAGAGTGGAAAACGAGAAAAAATGGGGAACTGGAAAGGATGTTCCGGAAAGAAAATATATTAAGCGTAATCAAAAGCCGAAGAATTCAATGGGCTGGACATGCTATACGAAGCCAGAACCATCTCATAAGGATGATCATGGACGAGAACCCAGTAGGCAGGAGACCACTGGGAAGACCACGATTGAGGTGGGATGATGTGATAAGAAAAGACGTGGAAACACTGAACGGAGGACGGTATTGAAAAACAAGAGCGGTGGATAGAGAAGGCTGGAGGATTGGATGTGTGATGGGATGGTCTTGATGGCCGGAAAACCCAAGAAGAAGAAGATTGCTTAAAAAGGATATTGAGATGGGAAAACAAAGTGTTACGAAAAATAAATATCTATGTTGAGTTTCCTTACCGTCAGTACACAACCACGTAATAAAAACTTCTCTTTTAAATCTTCCAATAGATTATTTGTTTATAACGAAATATCAAGGTTGGTAAATAATGGATTTTCAAATGTTAAAATTGTTCAGTCAATGTTGAAAGATTTTGTTGAACGTTCACATTCAAAACCATCAATTTTGTCACGAGCATTTTACCCTGATGAACGAACAATCAGAAATTTTATTATAAAATTCACATATCAAAAACATCAAAGCAAAATTGATCAAAATGCTCTTCAAATTAAAATTGAACAATGGAAAATATCCGAACCAAAAGATAATTTTTATTTTCGGTCATTTAGTGAAGAGGATGGAATTATAAAGCAATTACTTTTTCGTCAGAAAACGGAATGGCAAAGATACTTACTTAATCGGTATGCTAATGTATGTTTTCTTGACGCAACATACAAAACTACAAAATATGCACTTCCATTATTCCTCCTTGTTGTAAAAACCAAGGTTAACTATTCTGTTGTTGCTCCATTTTTTGTTCAATGTGAAGATTCAAAATCTATTGAAGAAGGTTTAACAATAATTAAATCATGGAATACGACGTGGTCTCGTCAATATTTCGTAACAGATTACTGCGAAGCAGAATATAATGCAATTACCATTTTACATATGTGATTTCCATCGAGAACAGGTATGGTTAAGATCGACAAATAAACAGGGAAATCTGAATATTAAAGAAAATCGAGGTGAACTTCTGATACTCTAGAGGAACATTTCCAATAGTAGAAACAACATTGAATTTATTCATAAAGTTGAGAAGATGAAGTTAACTGATGTATGGTTGAAAATCCTAATTCACAAGATTGTTTTATTAAAACATGGCTTACAGTTGAAGAAAAATGGACAAGTAAGTTTTTTAAATTGGAATTTGATATTAAAATTGGTACAAATAATGGAGTTGAATCTCAAAATAAATTATTGAAACATTTTTATTTGAAGTTTTCTAGTGATAAATCACTAAATAGTACAATAGAAAACATTATTGAACAATTTTTACCACAATCTTTATGTAAATATCAGAAGAAAAATTTTAAACTTAATAATCATTATAAAAAAATATCAAATGTTATTCCAACTTTTCTACATGGACGACCTGAAACATATATATGACCGTTTTGTCATAGCTCAAAATATAAATAGGGGAAAAAGAATAAACAAAATTACATTATTAGAACATCAGTTTGAAGTACAGAGTGAAAATGGGTCCAATGTATATGTAGTAGATTTTACTGTACCAAGTTGTACATGTTTAGATTTTGTAAAGTATCATTGGCCATGCAAACATATATGTTCATTATTTATATATGTGTCAGGTGTAGTAAACCGACGGAGTCGCTTTCCTGTATATTAAATATCATAAGTACATTCTCACGATATAACACACTGAACAACAACAAGACTATTAATCTTTTTCAATACCTTGAGTTTGGCAGCGCAATTAAAAAATTAATCTAACTGATTAATTTACCGATTTCCGCTTTGCCAAAATAATGCGAAAATAAACCTATTAAATTTCCAATAATTCACTCGGGTCTTTTGGCAATAACAACATCTACCTCCGGCTCCTTTCAAATATCCATCTATTAGACTCTACCGTGTACATTTATATCCGTATAGATTTTATATAAATATAAGATAATGTCTATAGCAAAATTAGAATTAGTATAGAGTTTGCACTACATATATACTGTACGTAACTAACTTCTCGGGCAGATGCTTTCCGCTATGTTCTCAAATTTATATAGGTACACTTAAATGTGAACAATTACTTTATTTAAACTTTAATAAAATTACTTATATCTAACTTGTGTAACTTGTCACTCTGCAACCTTTTCTCCTATTCAACCGTCAACGTCTTTGAACTCAAAATATAAGCGTTAGTGAGGGATCACTACACGTTTTTGGTGTCAGGGGTGGGGTCATCTGAAGGAAGTTTTCCAGTAACCAACCTGGAGCCAAGTACATCAGCGGACCTCGAGTTCATCCACGTTGCTGATACCTAGGAAGGAAGCAAGCCGGGCCAAGCCACCAACTTCAATCAACATTCCAACTTTCACTCAACATAGCCAAGCGGAGTATCAGCAATAAGCCAGCAGAGCCGTCAGCACGCTAAAGCAGACAGGACCAGACCAATCGCAATGAGTAACGCATTGTAAGTTGTTATTTTAACAAGCAATTATATAGTATATGTCTGAGAGTCCAAGGTGTTGGGCAGTAGTTAAACATAACCTGCAAACTTTACGAACAAGTCATGAGCGTAACATTATAGATTGATTCCGCCTTGCGCGGCATACCTAACTTTAGCGGAGGTACTGAGGTAGAACTATCCTCATATATAACGGAATGCAATTACGTAATGGACAATATCCATGAAACTCTTGTAACAGTAGTATTTCATAATATAATATCCAAGCTAAAGGGAGATGCATACCAAGCTACTCGTTACCGAAATTTTGCAAACTGGTCTGAGCTTAAAAACCACCTTCGAAACGTTTTTGGGGCACCACATTCAATTAATTATTTACAATCGCAACTTAGTAATATTAGACAACGATCCGACGAGGACGTTCGTAGTTTCGCCGGGCGAACCGAAAAATGTTATCACGAATTGGTAGGAGCGTTAACACTAGGACTAGAGCCAGCATCAGCCGCAGCGGTAGCCTCATCGCATAAAATGGGGGCACTTATTGCGTTTGTTAACGGAGCAAAACCAGCAATATCAGCGTACGTACGACTGACTCCCGTTCATTCGTAAATTTTACGTATGGTTCACTAAAATGGTATTTTGTACATTGTCCGTACGAAATTACGTACGTACGGTATTTTGTAACTATATTCGTACGACGAAATCCCTCGTATGTACGACTGGTTTTAGTATGATTACTACGTATGGTAGTAGGGTATGTGAAAGCCGGTTTTCCTATAGATACTACAACAAAATAAATATTATCTCAATTCAATTAATTAATATCATAGCTGTATAATCATTTGCACCGCTGTAGATTTTTAAAAACGGTGTTTTTATCAATTTAGAATTATTGCGACATAATATTATACAATTAGTTACATTCTTCATTTATTGACGAAATGGATGACTTTGATTTGATTGAAAATCTAGCCGCTATAGAAGCATTAGAAATTGTCGAAGAATATGCTGCCGAATTCCATAGTCAAGTGTATACTAATAGAAACCCTTTTTAAGGTAAGTTCTTACAATTCAAATTTTATTTTTCAGTATCATGATATTAAGTTTGAAAATATAGTCGTGGGTATTGGAAATATAAGTAAATTTAATGTTTTAAAATTATATAGAATTTTCCGAAAGGAAATTTATTATGACGTGTATCGATTATCAAAAAATTTAATGAAACGTTTCATTAATACGGTATATCCTTACATGGAACCGTCAGCCACATCAAGAGGCCTAACAATTGAACGAAAAGTTTGTTAATTCTTATTTTTATAGCATATAGGTACATAAACTGAATTTTGAACATATTATAATATATTAAATTATTGTTCCTATAGTATTATAGTAAGATATAATTCCACCATAATTCGTTTAAATGTATGGACGACTATACGATGTAACCATGTAGGTATACGTACTTTAAAATGCTGTTCGTATAGGTTCGAAATTAAAATACGGATAAACGTCATTATATAATGACGTCATACGTACGAATATAAATATAGTACGAAAAACATCCATATGGCCAATGATTCGTATATCTTAGTTTCGTATGGTTGTATAAAATACCAAATCATGTTCGTATACGAAAAAAATGTGTACGAACAATCGTATGTATGAGCAATATTCGTATGGCGTACAAAATAGACCCCAAGTACAGGCGTCGTAGCTACCTATCTGCACTTCACAAACCGCCACCACGGACTACGAGCGCGACATCTCCAACTCCACCACCACGCCGTAATGGCAAGGCGGGACGGGGAGGCAAGTCGCGTAGAGCGAGTATCGGTCGCTGGCGGCAAGTGGCAACCTTCTTGAACGTCGACCGTCTCGCCGACAACAATACTCTTGACCACCGTCCGTGTTACCGACTACGCCGATACCGACCGTCTTCGTCTCGACTTTTGTAAAAACAGATGATAAAAATGTAAAATAACTCTCTTGTGTTTACACACGAATAAATAGCCTCACAAGGCACTCCTTAATCAAACTGTGTTGCGTTCTCTTTGATTTGGTTTCCTCTCTCTTTTGTGAGAGTCAACACCATCACTCTACGACCGGCTTACCGCGGACACCACTCAATCACCGCCGTAGCCGCGTCATACTATAGCAATATTTCTTATTATAATAAAATCATATTAATGACTGCATGCACATAAAACTATTTAGAAAAATAAATGAAATATTAAATTTAAATTACGAACCCACTTACAGCTACCTCCAGTTCTCCTAGGGGCGATGGTTTTTCTAGTATAGTTTACCCGAAGAAGCCTTTTCACTTTTGCTCTTTTAATAACTTCGTGTTTATAACGTTCAGTGTTTCCACACCTTTTTTCTTTCTTTGGTCTCATAATTGTCAATCTCCGAACTGCTAGATTCACTCATTAATTATTAATATAAGAGTAAGTTTAAAAACAACAAATTAACTGTGCAAACTGAACGCAACTGAACTAACGGCTAAGGGCCGATTTCACCAACACAGTTAATCATGATCGGTTAATCGGCTGATAACAGATATTTAACCGGCCAAATTCGGCCGATTAAAACTCCGGTTAACTTTAACCGTGATTAACTGTGTTGGTGAAATCGGCCCTAAGGCTGTTTTGGTTAACGTTATAATCACGATAATAACGATGGCTATCGACCGGCGACCACAGCAGCAATCAATAATACAAATAAAAATATCATATTAAATCAAACAATTTCGAAAAATAGAATGTTTTTTTCATAACAATAGAAAACAGATTTGGACCCTTTTAGCTCATAAAATATGGATCTATATGTGTAAATGATAAAAACGTTTAAAAATCTATTTTGATCAAAACTCGAGATGGGCCCTTTTCAAAATTTACGATTTAATTGTATTTTTATTATTTTTGACTTTAATTTAGTCGGTTGTGAATTATATAATATGTAGATTATTCGCGAAGCGCTATCAGCCGCCACCGGCTAGCTGGAAAGTGAAATATTAAGGGGCGATTTCACCAACACAGTTATTCACGATTAAACTTTGATTACGCTTAATCGGCTAATTACAAATTCTGCCGATTAAACTCCGGTTAACTTCAACCGTGATTAACTTTGTTGGTGAAATCGGCCCTAAGAGGACGTGTCAACAAAAATGTATGGGTGCAACGACCGAGAGGATGCGCTGTTGGGTGTTTTCACGATCCGCAAGCGCGTGGCGTTTATGTCACGCCTACTATTTGCAATTCGCAACTGGCCGACGGCGGCGACGAGTGCTCGTTCGGTTCGGGAGCGCCGTTTATTTTTCTATGAACGTCGTTCGGCCAGTGCGATTCGTATCATTATAAAATTCATTATACGCAAATGCCGCCGTAATATTTTCAATACCCTAGAGGCCTCGAACTACCGGTCATAAATTAAGATACTGCTTACCTAAATTGATGTCCCGATATATAGATCGTAGAAACTATATTATAACATAGCTTGATTTGTAGTTATTGAATTATTACTTATTTAAAGATAATACTTACAGAGTAAAATCTAATAAATGGTAAATAAAATAAATACATCGCAATTAAATTAATATTAATTTTCTGTGTTTTATCTTATGTTATATTAAAATATGATAATAAGTAATTACAAATATTTTTTTAGTTGATAATATGTTGGTAGTAAACATGACAAATTAAATAGGTATCATCACAGTATTTTGATACGCATCCTCCGCTCTTCACTTCGCCTTTATCGTAGTTCTCCACTTCGTATAGGCCTTAGATCATATACAATGGATAGAGCCATACGAACTATTTGTGAAGCCAACATCACTGTAGGACCTTGGTGATATTTGCATGCGCGTGGTCTCTTATCATTAACGTTTGGCGCAGAGTACAGAGGCGCAGTTAAGATAAACAAGACGTAACAACACTAACAACTATAAAATATGTTTTTTAAGTTTCTTCAATTGTTATTTCTTTTTTGTTATAACTGTTATAAGACCTACATAATACTATTATGTATTATATAAAATGTATTACTTTAATGTATTAAGATTAACTATATTTACTATATTACTAACATTATGTACTTATGCATAGTCATAAATATAAAATAATAATAACAAGTGTATTAGAAACTAGTGTAAGTGTAATATAACTCAAAAGGTAATATACGGAATAATAGAATGGGACAATAGGTACTCAATATCTATTACCTACTGATTTTTAAATAAAATTATTTTGGTGAATTTATGTCACACATTCTTGCCTGCCATTGAAAGTGAATCCACATTTCATAACCCAGATCTTAAGATGTTTTGGATCTTTAGGAAATCTAATTAAAATATATTTAATTACATCATAATATTTATTGTGCATTGTTTAAAACTAAAAACACTAGCTAGACTTACCCAAATAAAGATAATCCTGGATTTTTATAATAAACAGACCGTAGACAAAAAACACACGCATTTTTAGTCGGCATTATAATAATATTATTAATTAAATATTTGTTTGTTCAAATGGTTTATTATTTATACGTTTATAAATATAAAGACATTAACAAATATAAATTAATAAGCATTTGTAATTTTGTGTAATAACAATGTTTTGAAAATTCAGATTACCTAAAGTCAATTTTAAGCGGGAAAACAGATTGATATATTATGATAAGCAGTCGCGCATGCGCAGGTGTCACAGGTCCTATAGTAATGTTGGCATCAACTCATTTTATACGCGTAGTATGCTATGACTCCATCCATTGTATTGGCGATTCCAATCGAAGTAACTGAACTCTATCGGTATTGATAAGAACTAACGAAATGTAGGCTAATGATGAAATGATAATATCATTTTATATACAAAAAACGTGGTGTAAACTGTGAACTTATAAAATATTTCTTTACTTTCATTATTTAATAATTAAATATAATTTAAAATGTCCAAATCGGATCATACCTACTCAAATAAATTAAATACCGAACTCTACCATTCGAAAAGATACTGTGTACCTCAGTGCCATAAGAAAAATATGTAAGTTCAATATTTCAATAGAAATAATACAAATTTAGTAATATAACTAGTGATTTATTATTACTGTTACTAATATAACACTATACTATAATAATAAATATTATTTTATTATATTTAAGACGTGGTGATACTAGTGTAAGTTTTCATGCATTTCCAAGCAACATTAACAAAAAGCGACAGTGGGAGATTGTTTTGAAAATGGGCAAAAAAACTCCAAAAAATGCTGTGGTGTGTTCATTTCACTTCCAAGACGAGGATTTTATTATTAGCCAATTGATTATAGTTTAAGACCTTTATTTTAAATGATAAAATTGTAAGACTTAACAGTTTTTTTGTACAAAATAATAACCTATTTAGATCACTCGCCGAGGTTGCGTCGTCTCAAAGTAAATGTGATTCCATCATTGAATCTTCCAAAAAGAAAACTGGACAAAGTGATTGACACTCCTACAAAAGAAAAGATACGAAAAAGATCTGAGCGAGCACAAAAACGATCCAAATTTGTCGGAGGTTTATTTGGTGCAAGTAATGAATTAGATCAAACACAAGAGCAAACATCATCTGACGTTGAAGAACTTGCTAATGAATTAATAGATGAAGCTAAGGTTCAAATATCTAACAAAGAACATATACTAACTTTTGATAAATGTATCCAAGTAGACCCTTTGTACCGACCTCCAGGATTCAAAAGCACTATTATGGATCTAATTAGAAATGATACTGACATACTAGCCTTTACAGGAATCCCCACATTATTAAAATTCAAAAAAATAGTTGAAGTAGGGGAATTGATAGTTCTTAGATTAAATTATAATACCGAATTTGCCTTAGATGTTCATCATCGAATATTATTAACATTAATTAAACTTAAACTGAACATATCACATAAATGCCTTTGTGTATTATTTAGTATATCTAAAAGTACATGCTCAAATTATTTTTACAACACTATTGATCTATTATATTTAATCTTAAAACCTCTAATTATCTGGCCATCTAAAAACAGTATAGAAAATAATATTCCTAGGTGTTTCATTAATTTCATGTCTACAAGAGTTATTGTAGATGGAACTGAAACTGCTATTGAAACACCAAAATGTCTAGCATGTCGTATTAGGACATATTCATTTTATAAAGGTCGTCACACCATAAAGTTCATGGTAGGTATATCTCTTGATGGATTAATTACTTTTGTAAGTGATGTATTTGGTGGAAAAGCTTCTGATAAACATATATTTGAAACTGGAGGTATTTTAAATAAGTGTGAAATAGGGGACTCTGTAATGGCAGATAAAGGATTTCTTATAGAAGAATCTTGCACAAATGCAGGAGTCAAATTAATTCGCCCTCCTTTTTTGAGAAAAAATAAACAGCTTAGTTTAAACGATGGTGTAGCAAACACAGAAATTGCCAAAGCTAGGGTACACATAGAACGAGCCATACAAAGGATTAAAATATACCATATTTTTAAAAATAAAATGCCTTGGAAGTGTATGTGTAAAATAGATAAAATTGTATATATTGTTTGTGGAATTACTAATATTTCAAACCCGATAATAGGAAAAGATGGATTTTAATATTTTTATTGTTTAAAAAATAACTAATTTATATATCATTAAGTCATGATAATATATTGTAAAGCATATATTTTATTAAAACATCATAATATACATTTAAAAAATAACTTATTAAAGTAATATAATGTGAATATTAAAATTATTTAACATAATAGAATGGTACTTACTTTTGAAGTTTAAGCAAAAAGCCTACAACATGTTTGCACTTGCCAGTGCCAGCTTTACAACTACATGAACCATTTATAGTAGTATTAAAGTCTAGATTTGTTTTTGATATAATAATTTCATGAGGATGCCCATTTAAGTTTGATGTTTGTAGGCATAATGCTATGAACACAACTTTATTTTCAGATTGTTCTTTAATGCCAAATTCAATTATATGATTGCATTTAAGAATTTCTGTACCTTCAATCAACGGTATTTTACTGCCACCAATATAATTGATTATATCTATAAGATCTATTATAGATGTGAACATTTTAATAACATTTGAATAATGAAAGTGAATTATGAAACTGAATTGAATATTAATTAAATAAGACTTAACTATGCACTACACACTGCCTAGTGCCTACATTTCATTATCAGCCGTGATAAGAACTAACGCTACCTACAGTTGCTTGGAATCACCAATATGATCTAAGGTATAGGTTGTCAATCATATAAATACATATATAACATGGAATAAAATCAACCAATGAGAAGTGTTATGGGCCGGAGGTGAAGGAGATGCGTATCTACTGCGCCAAAGTAGTGCAATTGTGATTATGCCTATCTAATTTGTCATGGTAGTAGGTATACAATATACATACACCTAATATAGTAATATAATAATAAATTATAATTTACTCTTTTTTTTATTTATATTTTATAATATTTTTTTTTATCTGTGGGGGGGTCAATAATATCAAATAAATAGTACCTATATTATGAATAATTGTAAGATACATTATGTAACTAAATACCCAGGGTTAGAATAGATGATTTTTTTGAGTAAAGCAATATATCATCAATGGAAATAGTTTTGTCTATTTAGCCAATATTTAGAACTTCTTTTGATAGTGGAAAATGTGCATTTTCTATTATCTTAAACAAAATATACAAAATACAGAGGATAATAAATAATTGGTATGTATGGTACATAATATAGTGATCGCCCTGAAAGACACGTTGAACATAATTACAATAATTATTTAACGACGTCCCACTTTCGTCGTTGTCGTGAGTTGTTGTTGAGAAATATAGATAAAATAATTATTAACACTTTTAAGACTTTAAATATGACAATAATATAACACTTTATAAGTTCAAAAACAAAAATACTATAAGCACTGTCGTAAGCTTGTTAGACCTACGATGAGTTCTGACTATCTTTTAAATAATTGTAGGCGCTCTACCCTTGTTTATGCGGGTTCTAACAATGGTGTCGTGACCTCTATATTCTAATTTTACTTCCCTAGTAATGTCGAATTGCATTATTGGGGGACTATGTGAAACAACTTGTTGTTTTCACCTCTGATCCACGCTTCCTGTTACTTATTATTATTTATATTTCGTATTAATACCTACATTATTACTCATAAATTATACTACATGTATAATTTATTTATTCTACGTTATTTTGTTCAAAATAATATTAGTTTTTGGGTTTACTACATTAATGAATAAATAAATAATAAGTTCTATAGGTATAATCACCAATTTTGAACTATTTCTTAATTTAACTGCCGTGTGTCTACGATGTTTAAGGCTTAAACCAGTATTCTCACTTATATGTTTACAGATATTTGACTTCCATTGTATAACACGAGCTTTGGAACACATGTATTTAATATTTCGATTGTCCCTTCTATATTAATTGTTCTATGACAATATCTTATATCTTAGTCCGTACTGATAAGTAAATAGTATGACCACAGTATATCGTTGCTCGTACCACAGAACAATATAGAAGCGAAACTCGATCAGCTGATTGGGGTATTGGTTACCTATGATCTGAAGTCTGAACCTACGAAAAACATGGAATTGGTTCCCGCACCAACATAATGTTAGACCCGACGTCGTTACTAATATTATGAAATCGGTTCCAAGACTAAGGCAGAATACGGGGAGCGGTGTCGGCTTGTTTACCAATCCCTATTTCACGTATGCCACGTCCTCCTGGAGACCGTGTTCAAGGCCGCAATCGCCTGGTTCGGCAAACGCACGGAGTTTCGTACCCCTGCTCGTACGCGGTTAATATCACTATACCAGGCGGCAGAAACAACTGCACCTGCTGCGTGCATGACTGTCGGACTGCCCAGCCATGGCCCATGAGAGTCTATCGTTACTCAGTTAGGGCCGTGACTCACTAGACAGCCTGGCTGCGGCAGCCAATGCCACACATGATTTCTTATCGCAGCTCGCACACTAGGCAGCCAATGTTTACTGGCTGCCGCGGCCAGAAAAACGGCCGTGACTACACGGTAGCCAATTGGCTGCGCACAGCCAGAGGAAAACAACGTGAATGTATGTGGCTGCCTGCAGTATCCGCTCACTAGTTCGGGCAGCCGGTTGTGTTTTGCCTTGTTCACGAGTAATTTTTCCTCGATTTTTTACGATCACCGCGTTTTTATTTATCGAAGACAATATCGTGATGACTTTCGATACGGAAATGCTTATTCGAGAAGTCGTAAGTCGAAAAGCAATTTGGGACGTAACTTCTGATGAATACAGCGATCGTGATTTAAAGATAAGACGATGGGAGGAAATCATAAATATAATGTGTGTAGATAGTCAAACAGAAAAAGAAAAAAATGAATTCAGTAAGTATTTTTATTTTAATAAATTATAATATAATATAAAATATACTATACTATCAATATAATATAATTTTTGAGGAGAATTTTAAAATAATAATAATAATTAGTAATTACTATCCCAATGCTACCCTATCTTGCCATTCTAGCGGATTTGTACTTACAAAATAATCAGCAAATAAATCTCTATAAGACGCTGATGATCTACTTGCTCTGCTTGGAGGACCTGGGGGTGTTGCTAGTTCTGAACTGACTTCCAATGTGTCTTGAAATCTATATCCATCTTTTTGTCACACGTAATTATATAACACACAGCATGTTTTTATTATGATGATTGCCAATTCTTTTCGAACATCCATTGGACGGTGAAAAATTCTCCATTTGTTTGCCAAAATACCAAAGGAGCATTCTATGTATCGCCTTGCCGGAGACAGTCGGTAGTTAAAAATCCTTTTGTTATTTGTTAAATTTTTTCCTCCATAAGGACGCATCAAATTGTCAGATAAACCAAACGCCTCATCTCCAACAATAACATATCTCATCGGTATTCCGTTGTTTGATATGGGAGTTTTCTCCGATATTCGTAAATTGTTATTAACGATTTTTTTATGCAAAACTGAATGTTTAAAAATCGGTGAATCACTACACTTTCCATATGCGCCAACATCCATCTCGGCGTTGGAGCACGTGTTCGGCGTGCGTGTTCGTTTGTGCGAGGTCACCAATGTGGCGCGCGTAGGTTTTAATTGGTTTACAAGTTCAGTTGTACACAGCCAAGTTGAGATGCAACGGTCTGTAGATGCTATGAAATCAACCCACTCAGATGATCCTTGTAAGTTATATTTATTATAAAAGTTATATAAAATTAAATATTTTATATTTTAATTGGTTTACAGGTTCAGTCGTACACAGCCAAGTTGAGCTTGTATCTACATTAGATCATTCGATATCATTTACTGTTGATCCTATACCTTTTGTGTCGACGAATGATTGTTAGTATTGTAAAGAATTTAAATATATATATATATCATCAATGATTTTTAATGTTATATTTATTTTTCAAGTGACCGACCTTGATGGAATACAAATACTTGATTCAGTAACACCTGAAGTTCCTGGTTCTAATCAAGAGGAGCATACTCTTTCAAAGAGAAAACGAAAAGGCTGTCCGAAAGAAATCAGTTTTACTCGGCAAAAACACATGACACCTAGAAAACAATTTCTATACAAGGCAGTAGTGGATTTGAAAAAAACGTTATCCGTTGTAAATAAGCGACATTTAACTACTAAACAACGACTACAAAAATCAGAGAATGCTAAAGCATACAGAATGATGTCTTCAGTAATCTATAATGGATTTACTAAGGAAAATCCCTTTAGAACCTGGCATTAATTCCCAAATAATTGAACATCTGAAACTTGTTGTTAGTGGGTTCAGAAATGAATTGGACGAAACATGTGTATTTAACATGTGTTATTATTTGATGAAATTTCACTCTCTGCTGGTGTTCATTATTTTCAATCTGAAGATAAAATAATAGGCGTTGAAGATCTTGGAAGAAATTTTTGTAGGACAAAATTTGCAGATATGGCCTATAGCATATTATTTTTCAGCAAGCGGCATTAAAACTCCTGATCTTGTTGTAGCCCTGAAGGAAGTCATAAGTACTGTTCAATCGGCTGGTCTAAATATTATTGGTACCGTCTGTGATCAGGCTCCTACCAATGTTGCAGCTGTAAATATTTTAATGCGAGAAACTGTACAAGTTTATATTAAAATGGGTGTTGAAAAGCGGTCTTTTAGATTTGAAATAAATAATCAAGAAATAGTACCATTATAAAATGCACCACATTTGTTGAAGGGTATTCGTAACAATTTATTAACAAAAGACTTGGAATTTACAATTAATGGTAAAAAAAGAATAGCCAAGTGGAAGCATATCATCAAATTCTACGAAATTGATAAATACCGTCTCGATGTGGGTGAAAGAATAGTACCAAAACTGACAGACTCACATATCTACTCTGACAAAATGAGAAAAATGAAAGTTTTAGTTGCGGCCTAGGTGTTCAGCCAAAGAGTTGGAAGTATAATGCTTTTACTCTCTGAATGGTCAGATGAGTTACTATAAAATCAGATGTTAATTTATTTATGTATTGCAATATTTTATAAACATAATATTTTGTTATAGGTGCCAACGATAAACTGGAAAAGGAAGCGTCAGACACTGCAAAACTCTGTCTATTTGTGGATAAATTATTTGACAGTGTTAATAATAGTTCCACAGTTATTCAGCCTGGGAAGGAATTGCGTAGTGCTGTGACGTCCACATCAATCCACTGGGAATTCTGGAAAGAAGTTTTATCTGTTATGCCAAAAAGTGTAAAAATTTAATACAAGGCTCCTGATATATTGTTACAATATCAGTTGAAAAATATTAAAAATACATAGGCACAATTTTTTTTTATAAGCATTTAAACATCGAATTTTGACAGAATTTTTCAAAATCTCGAAAATTATTAATCATCGTAATTAATAAATTATAAAATTTTCAGTTTTTATAGCTAAGGATTGAAAATTTAAAACTAGATTCCACGTAAGTAGTTAATTCTCTTACCGAAAAATCTAAAAAATATACAATCACAGTTTATTTTTATAGTCATTTTATGTTCAAATTTGACCGAAATTACATATTAAAAAACCTAGTTATTTTGTTGAGATTATATAATATTATTCGTGGGTACCTACTTGAAACTTCTAAAGTGTACTATTATATATCTATGATAGTATCAGGGTTTGTTATTGATGTTAATGTATAACGTGTTATAAGTACCTAATGGATATTGTGATAATGTGATATAATTAATTTGGAATTTATTATAGGTCAATTTTTTTTTTAATACCATAGATATGTATATAATTTGTCTTAAACCTAGACTGACATACCGTCTTCGCTCAGAATCGTTTTTCTTATACAATGATATTATATCATTGAATTCAAATTTAATAGCATCCATTATACAGTGACCCACTTGTAACCTACTGTACAGCAGAGCGACATCCACTTACCAGCCTTTTTTGAACTTTAAATGCTTTTAAATAAAAACTGTGAGTAAGGATTTTTAATGTTTTTCAAATGACATTGTAACAATATAGTAGGAGCCTTGTATTAAATTTTCAACCTTTTTTAACCAACAAATAAAATTTTATTGATATTTTTAGAAAAAAAACTAAAAAAACATGAAAAATGAAAATGTGCCTTAACAGTTCAAAATAAATAAGAATATTTTGAAAATGTTATCGTGTATAGAAAATTCTAATATAAACATTCAGTCAAAATTGCATGTACCTACGGTCGTTTGTATAAGAGTTGCACCAAAAACCAAAAACGATTTTTTCGAAAACAGATTTTATTGTAAAAATTTCCGTTTTCCTTAATTTTTATTTTGTTTCTCACGCCGCTTTTGAAAACTACTGGAAATTTTCACTTTTGACCCCCCAAAGTACCAACTAGATTCACTCACCTAGAAAAGCTACTGTTGAAGAAAATCCACTTAAAAAATTTAACTACAAAATAATTATTAAATTTTAAATTTGATACATTTTGTCAAATTTCGATCTTTAAATGCTTATAAAAAAAATTGTGAGTATGTATTTTTAATATTTTTCAACTGATATTGTAACAATTTATCAGGAGCCTTGTATTACATTTTTACACTTTTTGGCCCAACAGATAAAACTTTATTGATATTTATAGAATAAAAAACTAAAAAAATTGGAAACTTAAAATGTCCGTAAACAGCTCAAAAAGAGTCAAAATATTTTCATAATTGTATGCTGTATAGGAAATGCTAATATAAATATTCAGTGAAGTTTTCATGTATCGACAGTTATTCGTTTTTGAATTAGGGGAACATGGGGCAAAGTGGGGACGCTAAGGTCTGAAGGCCTGTAATTCACTTAAAAATCAATTTTTTCCTTTCAAATTTTTTTCACACTATCCTTAAGTTGTTGTTATTGATTAAGCATTTATTATGAAAATTTGGGGTTATTTTTTCAAAGTTTAAAAGTATGTAAAAAAAGGTACAGTTTACTTTGCCTCATACCTTTGGCCTATTGGGGACATAAAAAAAATCATTTAAATACCATATATTTTAATTAATTTGACAAACAAAAAAATTTATTTATAAAAAAAAAACAATAGTTAACTTGAATGGATAACTTAACATACAAAATAAAAACATAAATTGTAACTTTTTATTTTTTTACATAAACTTAGAATATTTTTTGGAACAAATTTCACAGTTAAATATTGTTTCATAATCTGTTTCTTCGATCCCAGCACAAAAATAGTGAGCCCATTTCTTACACAACAGACACTGGATCCACCCATCAACTGAAGTTGAGTATAACCCACTGCAGTACAGACACTTTTCATCTTTTTTAGTTTTTTTATTAAGATTTTTCTTGGCTGTTTTAGTTTTTTTTGGAGGCTAAATGACAAAGAACGTTTTACTCATTTGGGTGTTGAACATGTTGGCAGCTAGAAGCTTGGTGATTCCGTGAGTATCGCTGTTTTTCCTCTTCTCTTTGATATACGTGCAGTGGTTTTATTACTTTTTGAAATAGGTCGAATTTCTTCAGGAGATAAAGCAAAAAATTCTTTTCTAACTGGTTTTTCAGCACCTGCTGGGCAATGAGAACATCCTGGTGAATCATGTTGTGTTAAAGAAAGAGTAGAGTTATCATTTGTTTCTACACTTGGATTTATAATTACTTGATGAACTGTGGGCGAACTTATTGTTTGTAAATTTGGAATTAAAACGTCTGGTTCAACTGGGGACACACTATTTGAAATATTTGGTTGATTTGCTGTACTAGTCATGTTCCTGAAATATGTTGGCAGCTACTGGCCAAATGCCTGTTGCCCTAAAGCCACTGATGGCTGTTGTCATACTTGATGCTTTTAAATATGCTTTACCAAAAAGCGATGTGATTTGGAACTTAGTGACAACTCTGTGGTCTTTAGAGGGCTCCCTAAGCTATCTAAGATAATAAGATAACATTGTTTAGGAACATAAAATATAAACAATTTAAGTAACAATTGTCATGGGGAACTTGAACCGATTTCTTTTTAATACGACAGGATAAACAATATCTGCAATTTGATCAGCTCTAACACAACCAATATCTTCAACATTAGGGAATATATATATTTCTTTTGACCCAGACTGTTTAAGATATTTCACTGCTACTTTGATAGGTTCAGTAGTATCAGTCACATTTTCATGTATATCTAGTACTTGTCCATAAAATGTTTTCATTTTATCTTTTGAAGAGTTTGATTTGTATAATAAATTAACAGTTACAAAATCATCCTTAGAAAACCCAGAAATAGTAACTTCTTCAAGTTCTACACTTACTTTTTTATGCTGTTTTTTTTTTTTGGCTATGACTTGCTGTATTTATCTTAGGATTTGGAATATTATATTTACTTGGAGATGGCTGATCAATATCATCATATTCTTCATCGCTTTGGTCTGCCTTGGAAGAAATACTCTTACCAGAATGTGAACATACTTTTTTACGTTTATTTTTTCTTAGGTTATTTGTTTCATTTGATCTTGTGTCTGATAAAAACTGCTCAAAAGTTTTACACCATTTTGACCCATTAATTTCACTACTAGTCGATCCATCAAGATTTGTTTGGATGGTAGGCAATTTAATAATTAGCTTATTTTTGTCAATAGGGTAAATTCCTGTAGCTTTAAATCCAGCTATTAAATTTTTTGATGCCATATTTTCAATCTGTAGTTTATCTAATGCATTTTTAAAAATTCTTGGAAATTCAGTTTTTTGAATACAACCTCGGTTTTTATTTTTGTAAGCAAATAAAGATTTTCGCCATTGGATTTTTAGCGGCCTAAAGAACGCCACGTCTAAAGGTTGGCACAGATGTGTGCTATTTGGTGGTAATAAAATAAATCTAATGTTATACTTTTTACATTCATCAATAACAGAAAATGATATGTGGCTCGCTAAGTTATTGCCTATCATAGCTTTTGGGACGTCCACAGGAAATTTTCGAAAATATGGTAATACTATCTTATTAAACCAGTCTTCAAAAATGACTCCGTCAAACCATCCAAACTTTGAGCGATTGTATCTTGTTCCTCTCGACCCTCCATCTATCCAACTATCATACAGGTGCTCTGCTTTGTAAACCACATACGGTGGTAGTAAAAAAAAAGCTGTTCCTGCAAACATGACGGACACGCTTGACTTAGATGAATCCAGTATATGTTCAGGGTGTTTACATCCTCGTCTCGTAATAACTTTACATTTTCCAGGATCATCTGTCATATTTGTTTCGTCATAATTAATTATTAATTGTGGTAAAACTCCAGCCAATACATTTTCAAGGTTGTCAACATTTTGCGTTATTATATGTGGATTTATTTCTGCCCTTGACCTTTTAATATTTTCAGCTAATCTCTCGCTCAGAACACTTGTGACGGTTTTTAAAATGTTTAGGCCAAGTGTATCCAGGTAAATTACCAATAAACGTTGGATCTTTGACACCATTATTATTTAAAAAACTCTGCACTAATAGCCTTATGTCGAGAGAAGTGAACGGAAAACCCAACTTACTTGATAAAATTATCCCATTGAGTAAACTTTTCTCGTCAACATTTGAAAGGGCATTAGGACTACCAACTTTCAACATATTTTTTTCATTCAATTTTCTTTGAATGGTTGATTTTGAAACCCCGTACCTCGTTGATGCATCACGATATGTAAGTTTTTTGGATATAACATCATTAATAGCTTTTTGTAACGACTGAGTGGAATAATTTTGATATGCTCTACCTCCAATTTTGTTTTTGTAGTTTCCCATTGTATGTCTAAAAAAAAAAAAATAATATTTATATGTCATAGATACCCAATCAAGTTTTATATTTTATATCAAGAAAAATCCTCAAGCCACTTATTCTATTATCTATTTTACTTATTGTTAATTTTATTGTAACAGATTGTAAAAAAAAAAAAAAAAATATCAAGAAAAATAAAATTACGTTACATCAAATTTACATAACTTGGGACACTAATTCTAACTTGGGACGTTCTCCCAAGTTACCATAAAAACTATTTATTTCCAAAATTTCACGATAACAGCAAAAAATAAAATGAAATATTGTATATTATTTACGTGTAGTTTCTGCAACTAATGTTGTAACCCACATTTACATTCAACTAATAGCAAGCCGTGTATACACTAAGTTTTAACATAGTTTTATAACGCATAATAATCTACATATCTATTATATTTAAATAATAAGTACTTACAATGTGAGAACGTCTGCACATCAAGACGAACGTTGTGAAAGTGATCATAGTATAAAGAATAAGAAGTATGCTCAATGATAAGACTGCGCATATTTCGTTAAGGGGGCTCCAGCGTATCATGTTTTAAGGAGTAATATTTAGGCAATTTACATAACTTGAACACTTGGGCCATGTCTATGTGTGAGTAGTAAAAGAACATTAGTGTGGGCAGAGGCGGACTGGGGATAGATCGGTCCAGGGAGACTCGAAAAAGTAGCAGCCCACTGCCCACGTGTTCTTTAATATACGGACTTGTAATAACAAGTTATTATGTATTACCTCCTGTCTCCTATATAATTCTAGTCTGTATAACTTTTAAAAACAGTGATTCAAGTAATTTAGCTTATCTCTATATATAAACGTATTATTGACAATTGGTAGAAATCAGGGGAGATTTTGAGAACCAAAGCTCTTCAACATGTTTACTAAGCCCTTGGTAAACAGAAGCTATAATATAGGTACCTATATAAATGGTAAAAACAGAATTAGTTTATATTATCAAAACATTTTGTTTTATTTCTTTATTTAATTAACTTAATAATTTGCACATTAATGAGGAACTTTGCTTCACATATTGTAATATTTCTTGAAAATTTACTTCTTCTAACAACTCTTTCTCTACACTCATCAACATAAATGCCTCTAACTTTTCATTTCCAATTGATGAACGTAATCTACTTTTAATAATTTTTAGCTTACTGGAAGCTTCTCTCACAGTTCACCTGAGTAAAGGACAAAGTGAGAATAAATTCATACGCCAAGTATAAATTAGTAAATGCCACCGAATGCATATTAAATTTAAATAATAGCTTAAAACAACAAATTAAACAACCAGAACATTAGCTTTGTTTTCCAGTAGCCGACTTTTTTTATGCATATTAAACTTGTAGTTTAACCCATTATCAACATCTGTTGAATAAAGTAAACACAAATAAAAAATTATTAAGTGATAAATTAAATATTGCTAACTTCACATACCTAAATTATCCATAGTTGCATTTGGAGCTGTGTCACCTTCTTCATCTTCTTCATCAATTGAATCATCGTCAACTAAATTATTTTCATTATTGTGCATATTATCATATAGTTCTTCAGCTCTTTGAGAAAGGGTTCCATTCAATGATGGATATATTTTAGAAAATGCTACAAGTACCTCTACCAATGAATTGTGAGGAATATTTACTAAATTAGCTATCTTTAGTAAACCATTTTTCGGAAAGTTTTTAAGATTTTCATCAAAACTAGATGGATGTAATACCTGTGCATCGGTAATCAAATCTATATTGCATGAAAACCTATCATTTAAACTCATGTTTAATTGATCGATAATTGTCTGGAAAGTTTCTACCCTGTAAAGATCAATCGGTGTTGTTAATACTTCATCCCCAGTTGTCTCATCAAATTGTTTTTTTTTTCTTAAGCAACGACCTTCTGGAAGTTTTTCTTCCACTAAAATATGTTCAGGAAATTTTAAGTTAGTAAGTTTTTCATTAGTTTCAATTGCAAATTGTTTTGCTTTTATAATGATATTTTCAAATGATATTCGTTTTATATCATTCTTAGTGTTTTCCACCATTTTCCAAGCGGATAAAAAATCTAACTGTTTTGTTTGTAAGTAATCGGAAGTTGGTCGTACTAAAAATGTCCAAAAAAATATGTGCAGTTAATATAACTTTGAACTCACATATATTTTTTAGTAATGAAAGTGCTTCAGATGTAGAATTATTATCAAATGAACTATCAGTTGAAATAATATTCAACACACTTATAACTGTAGGAAATAAGCAATCTGTTCCTTTGAACACCCATTATAATGCCTTATGTCTCGACCACCATCTTGTATTAGATTCAGCTACCTTATGTAATTTTCTCAACTTATCTTGTCCAATTTTGCTGTTTTTAGTATTTTCACTTGTCCAGGTATTCATTATCTTATAAGAACTACCAAAAAACGTTACCAAACGGTTTAAAAGACCAAACAAGGTTTTTGAATCAATGTTTTTACTTATATCAACCAGACATAAATTTAAGATCATAGATAAAAGATTAATAGATAAGCAACTAGACCAAATATTTGGTTTCGAACTACACTAGCGCTTGGTGTCATTCTCACCAACTAAAAGACCAGCACAGGCGGCAGGGCGCAGGTACAGTCTGTATTTTAGTCAATTATCTTTTATTTATTATGCTAATATTATGTTATATAATATTTTACTTATTTCACATATAAATGTTAATACATGTAACTCCTTCAACTTAACAGTAAAATATAATTTTGATATCATAATATATATTACTTTTAAGGAATTATCAAAAACTATGTAAATTGTAATATAGAAATAATAAATAATTTTTTTTTTTCTATGATGTATATTTTAAAAAAGTTATAATACTGGGTATTTAAAATTTAAATCATACAAAAATATAAAATGATTTAAAATGATACAAAATAAAACAATATATTAATTAATAAGATAATATTATAAAATAGAAAGTAATAATGGTAAACAGATTTAAAAAAAAAAAATAAATAATTAGTGAATACAATATTAAAATAGTTGTATGTATATATATAATTATAATAATTGATATCATAATATATATTACTTTTAGTATAAAATGATTTAAAATGATACAAAATAGAACAATATATTACATAATATAATAAATATTAGACATATTACAAAATATAACAATATATTAGTTAATAACATAATATTATAAAATAGAAAGAAATAATTGTAAACAGGTTTTTGTAAAAAAAGAACTAATTAGTGAATACAAAATTAAAATAGATGTATGTATGTATGTATTGATGGGCATAATCGAATTATTTCTATAATCGAATTATTAGTAATCGATATATTGTTATAATCGAGTTATCACTCGAAATAATCACTCGAAATTTTCAATTGATATTAGTAATATTAGTTATTACTCGAATAGTAGGTGATTGATATACATATTTTCATAATCGAGTCATCAATCGAAATAATTACGCAAAATATTCAATAAATATGATAACTTGGAATATTATTAGTTTGTTATTAGTAGGTATAGTAGGTAAAGAAATAAAAATGTGCATAAATCATAATCTCATTTTTTATTAATTTTTTTTATTTAAATATTTTAAACGTCAACCTGGCAAATTATTTTAGACATAAATAATAATAGTTACTAATAAATTTAACAATTGTAATTACTTAAACAAATTTAAATTACTATTTAAAAAAATTATATAATCTAGATTTTTAGAAGTTAATCTGCTCCGACGGTCGTTAGTTATTTGCCCAGTTTTTGAAAATACTCGTTCCGAAGGAACTGATGTAGCCGGTATACATAAAATACTAGGAATTTCGAACCACAGCGAATTAGACAACTTCAACCTCTTATCTGTGCGGAGGCCCAAACACAAATGGCTTGCTGTAGGCTGGTTTTATTGGGAGAGGTCAGAAAGTAATATATATGATGTCGACCTCAGTAGTCGAGTGACGACTGACGAGTACTCGAGTAGTCGAGTTACTATAGTTCGAGTGAAAAATCACTCGGTTACATAATCGATTATTATTTTAATAATCGAGATATCTCGATTATTATCAACAATCGAGTAACTCGATTATTTTCACTCGATTATGCCCATCACTATATGTATGTATACAGTGTGATCACGATTTATGGTAACACTAAATATCTCAGGTACATGACCTTGTATTGAACTGGCGTTTTCGGGAGGTGATAGGGAGTACATAAATACATATTTTGGGATAAATTTCAAATTTTTAGCTCACTCGGTATGCGCATGCGCAATACAACTTACTTTTTTTTAAATAGCAACGACCAGTTTTTTTCTGCAGGTTCGGGTAGAGTATTTTTTTTTAAACATTTAATGTATAAAGTTTTTTTTTATTTTCAAAACTGACCAAGTTAGAGTAAGTCAAAAATTGGATTTATGCATAATATGTATTTAATGCAATTTTTGACTTACTCTAACTTGGTCCGTTTTGAAAATAAAAAAAAAAATTTTATACAATAAATGTTTAAAAAAAAATACTCTACCCGAACCTGCAGAAAAAAACTGGGGTTGCCATTAAAAAAAAAGTAAGTTGTATTGCACATGCGCATACCGAGTGAGCTAAAAATTTGAAACTTATCCAAAAATATGTACTTATGTACTCCCTATCACCTCCCGAAAACCCCGTTTCAATACAAGGTTATGCACCTGAGATATTTAGTGTTACCATAAATCGTGATCACACTGTATAATAATAATAATTTATAATATAAAAGTATAACAGTAATTTACAAGTCATTTATTGAATCCTTGTTTTTTAGTTTTGTATTTTATATGATATTCTTTAGCCATGATTTTAATTTTGTTATTATCTGTTCGGCTATCAGCTCCAGAGAGCACACGATTAATATTTTTGCACCAAGTAAATAAAAAAAAGCAATAAGTTTTTGTATTAACATTTGTTTTAAATTATGACTTTTACATGAAAAACTAAAGTCAACATTTGCTTCAATTAATAAATTTAATTTCATAAAAATCTGAGGTTTATTACATATACGGTTGATAACTTCAGTAAAAATATTTAAAATGTGTTCAATAATATTATTAAAATTTTTGCTTGGTGATTTTAATCTGTTATCAGAATAGTTTCTAACACTAATTAGTTCATTAAAATTATGAATATCTACACAATCATTTTTACATACATTACAATTATTAGTAGATTTAATTAATGTTCGAATTATATAGCCAGCTACATAGCCAATTGTCATTTCACCTACTGTAGATTTGTTGGGTTTAACAAATTCTACATTAAATGAATTCAAACCTAAATTTAATGAAACATCATTACTAATTATTTCATTTTGTCCAGATAAGAATTGTTTTAAATTATCTAAAGCTCCTATACTATCATCTACCTCACAATTCCCCAATGACTTTAATGAAGAGAAATTATTTAAAAGTAATGTTTTAAATGATGTAGAAAAATGATAACAATTGGGCATATTATTTCTGGATCCGTGGCTCCTAATAGATCCAAAGAAACATTCCAAAGAATCCTGATTAATATTCCTTAGTATTAGAAACTTAAAACCTTCGGATTTTAATTTTAACCACAGGTATTTAAAAGATTCTAATGTTTTTATATAATTTTTTATACATATTGGTTGTCTTACAGCTGAGCTATCTACTTTACTCACAAAAACCATTGTTTTGAAAACCTTAATTGCTTCATTCCAAAATTGAATATGAGAAGATCCTTTTTTAACTGCACATCTTAGGGGTTTGCCATCTAATGCATTAATTGTGGATCCATTCGTAGAATCAAACACCTTATCCATAAAAAGACACAAACTAGATGTTCCCATTGAGTTGGATAGTGAACTACCAGAATCTAAATTTAAAAAAATATATACTCGTATTAAATTAAATTTAAAAAAAATACAAAATACATTTCTCTATATAATATACTATTTAGTATTTACCATAATTAGCCATAAGATTCATTGTTGAAGCTACTCGATGGCTGAAAACTTGTGCCGCTACTGATACACACATTTTTTTATTTTAGATGGTATTATATGTGATTCTGTTAATTTTGGCAAAGTACGTAACTCATAAATTTCATTTTGTTTATCTAATCCATACAAAGTTTCAATATGGCTCCATGATGCTGTTTGATTCTTTCCATTATAATTAAAATTCAAATTTTTAGTCAATAAATTATTTCTCATACATTTCAACAAATGTGGGGGATCATATAAAGGTACAATTTCTTCATCATTAATTAAAAATCCCATGTATCTATCTTCAATATTTTGAGTTTTACACCTGTGAATTCTTTCTTTTAAAAGGATATTAATTGCAGCTTGATTTGTACATCCTTGGTCACAAACGGTAGCTTTTATTTTTAATTCTGTGGTTTGTACTTCAGAAATTACTTCTTTAATATAACATACAAGATCTTCAGTTTTTGTAGTACCGGAACAAAAGTAGTATGCAATGGTTGTTTAAATTTTTTTCGTAGACCTCTTAACATAAACACAAGTACATGGTTTGCAAATTTTAGATTTTTTTTTTCAAAACCAAAAATAGAGTCACTTTTTTTATCATACGTTAAGGTTGCATCTAATGCCATTTCATCAAAGAGCAACGTGCAGTACCTATCCAAAGTATATAATTTTTGTGCTTGATTTTTAAATTATTTATAATATGGTTATTTATGCCAGTATTGAATGGGACTTTCTGTAAAAGATTATAAAGTGTTTTTTTTGAAGGCAAAGCAAATACTGTCGATAAAAATTTGTACCCTTTAGGAGAATTTTTGAACATTGAAAGGGCCATAATTTTGTCATCTAGATTATATCGTCTACCTTGCGGTTTCTTTTTTTGAGTTTTCATCTGACTCATAATGAAATTAAAAGTGCTTGTATTAACTTTATCTATTATTTGAGATGTAAAAGTACTATTTGCAAATCGATTCACTAAATTTAGTTGACATTTAGCACTTTTATTTTGTTTTTGTAAACGCTCGGCTTTTCGTTTCAACTTCATGGCTTCTTTATATAATTTTTTACAGTTTGGGGTAAGTTTTCCTTTTCTGTTTAATTTTAATGGCTTTAATAACATGTTTTGATTAGATTCATTTTCTAGAGGCAGGATTCCATCTAAATCAGAGTAAACTGTAAATTATTAACAAAAATAAATTATTAAAAAATGTAAATTGAATTAAATAAAGTTTCTATGTTCCTTACACTGGTTAGAAACACAAATTGTTCCAGATGTACATTGATGTTTACTACTAGATGGTGTATGAAGTGGAGTTGAATGAGAAACACACATACCAACTTCTTGTTCGATATCTTGTAGCATAATATCAACTGTGAACAACAATAAATAATTTATTACTTAGTATAAATACTAAAAAAAACCATACCAAAGGATATAGGTAGGTACCTACCTAATGTAATAATGTAAAATAAAAATGTTTGAGCAATTTCTTTTAAAAATGCCTGTTTCTAGTTCCCTCTTTGAAATGTTTAAGTGTTAAGTGAGAATATTATCATAAAAGTGACAAAGAAATTACATAACTTTATAGGTTCCTATATAATAATGTTTCCTAAATTGCACCTTGTCAATGATATTAATACCATATAGAAAAGTCAATTGAATAGAAATCCTGCATTTTACAAAAAAAAACAACCTACATGTACCTAACCTTTTTTGTTTCATAATTTATATACAATATAATGTTTGTAGGTCACATTCTAAACCAATACTTTAATTTAATTATGTAATATTTACTTACCATTATCATGATTTGGTGGGCTTATGCTTGACCAGTTTAATGATGACTCTCCGATTGAAGCTGCAATGTAAATACAACATTTTTAAATAGTACATTTATATAAATAATAACTTAACCATAATACATTATTGAGTAATAAAATCCACAACACAATGTATACAATATATATTATAGTTTAAGAAAACAGTAAACAACAGATTCAGAATGTTATAAGAATTTTTTAATAATAATCAGAATAATTAATATTATATAATTTAAATTTAAATCAGTCTTCCTCGACCTACTTTATAACATAGTTATTTAATTGACTTACAATTAATATTAAAGAAACATTAATTATATTTTAAGAAAAAATGTTAATAAAATAAAATAAAATATAATAAAAATAGGTAGGTATACAAAAACTTACGTGGAAGGTTTAATGTAGGCAATGAATGCAGCTTTAATTTTTGATTAGTGCCAGGTGAATAACAGCATTTTTCGAAATGGTTTTTGCATATTTGATAAGTTCTTCTAATAGTTTCATGCGACATATTTTTAAAGACTGGATTTGCAGTTCTTTTGACCCATATTTTGAGATCATTATAATCTTTTGGAAATATATACTTTCTTTTTGCTGAATCTTTACATCCTACAACCCAACACTTATTCGATACCATGTTTAAATTCAAATGTTCAAAATGTTATATTACGTTTTTAAAAAAGCACAAGACACAATATCACAACTCACAACTTCACAAGACGTCAAGTAATGCGCAAAACACAAAACTAAATTAAAATTCTTACTCGAAAAAAAAAATTAACGAAAAATAATTTATGGAATATGGAATCTGGGGAATCCCCAAAATTCATGGAATAACAATATTGTATATCAGTTGGAAAATCTTTTATCTATGGAATAAAATATTAAAGCGACTACAGCGCGTTTGGTGTCATTCTCAATAACTATTCTTAAGGATTTATTATCATAGGTATAAGTGCGCAGGCCCTGTTTAAGATATGGCTGTAACACCATATGAAGATGCTATTTTCATTTTGAGATTTTATAAAAGACTGAAGACCAGAAAATTGACCACTCATATTATTGGCTCCATCAAATGACTCACCAATTATATTACTAAAATTAAGGCCATGTTCAAAAAAAACAATCTTTCAGTAATTTATAAAGTTCTTTACCTTTAGAACTCTTTACTTGGACAATTGCAAAAAGTCTTTCTTTTATATCACCATCATTGATATAGCGAACACAAATAGATGCTTGGTCCATAACACCAACATCCTGGGTGCCATCCATTTGTATACTGAAGTTTTGATCACCATGTTAATTTTAAAGCCTTTAAAATTCCTGAAATTACTTTATCAACAGTTGTTTTTGATAAAAATGTAACAAGTGAACCTCTCCCTTTTGAATTCAAATTTTTATTTTTCTCTAACCTCTCCTTCCTTAGTTTACTATTTTTAATAGCTTGACGTAAATGTTCATGCAAAATGGCATCCTTTTTTGGATGCAAATTGAACCATTTCCAGAAAATTACCTTTATTTATTAAAATATCATCAAAGTTTGATATTGTTTCATTAGAAGCAGATCCCCTGTACGGTAAATTTTGACGACCAAGGAACTTGATAATTTCAAAAACTTCTTTTAGCACATGAATATTATTTTCTGTTTCTTGCCTTTTAACAGCCATCATATTTATATTTATAAGATATTCCATGGACATTTCTTTAGAAGCTTGAAAATAGCTTTCTACTGCATTAGTATGTTTAATTGATTTTTCATGTCGTTCAATAGCTGAGTACATTGATTTTAAATTTGTACAGCCACTGCTATTTGACAAATTACTTATTCCAGAACCAAATGCTATACAAATCGAACAAAACATTGACTTCAAATCATTGTCTTCGACTAAAACAGATAACCAAGTTCTACGAAATTTTTTCCCGGAAACGATTCTATAGTACATTTTATTGACATCAAAGTTTATATTTCCGGTGTAGGTAGGTTGAACTGGATGTTTTTTAATAAAATCTAACTTTTGAGTTACAGTTGCATTATAATTTAAATTAAAATTAAAATTTGCGTTAGTACTTTCAAAGCATTGTTCACCAATAATATCAATAGCAACTTCTGAGGTTTTTGAATCATTTAAGTTAACCTAATTTAAGTAAACGCAAATTAGTAAGAATTAAGTATTTGATTTATAGAAAAATTACTTTTCAGTTTAAAAATTATAAAAATAAAAAATCATGCAATTATAATAAAATTACAAACACACAATTATATCAATTTTAAATAGCAATGCATTATCATGCAATGGTTAGTATAATACCTTTGAACATAAACCACATAGAGACAGCCCCGTGCAAATTTTAGAGACCACACTAATGTGATGATAACTAGCTAAATAGTTAAATTAAAAAAAAAATACAATATAAAGAAGTTCATAATATAGTTTCTTAGTTTCCATCGATTCTATTCAAATTTCATCACAAAGAAATAATATATATTTTATTTGTTAGTTGTTACTGTTATTCTTATTACATGTTATTTTTACATACTGTATATTGTTAATACAAACCATTGTACTGGTGTACTTTGTAACTATTAGGCCCAAGCCTGTTTCTTATAACAAATAAATAAATATTATGCACACAGATGCAACAGAAACATAATATAGCAATATATATGATAATTTGGTAAACCTTAACAACGGTGGAACTGCTGGAAGCAGAACAATTTATATCTTCACTGTTTTCAACCTGAGCAGATATATTTTCCTAAAAAAATTTTAAACTATAGTTAATAATAATAGTAATTTACTAAACATTTTGATAATTTGGCAAACCTTAACAACGGTGGAACTGGTGGAAGCAGAATAATTTATATCTTCACTGTTTTCAAACCGAGCAGATATATTTTCCTGAATATATATATTATTATATTATGGTGATAAAAATATATATTTATTTTGAATGTATATGTTTTTAACCAAGAAGGCAACAAAACTATTCCATATTATAATTTACACTATAAAAATTTAACAATTGCTATGCATAGGTAAGGTTAGGTTATGTAATTTCAATACACACTTTCTAATAACCTAGGTGCTAGGTACTAGTCAACAAGTGATCATCAATATTTTATAATGTAGGTATGTCTTTTAAAAGATACAATACACAAGTTGTAAATCGGCATTCCGTTTCAGTCGAGCTTTTTCTGCGCCCCTTTAACTCGACGATTCGGTTTAGCACTCATCTTTTAAAATTAGTTACGAGTGACCAGCACCAGTTTAAAAGTTGAAAATGAAAATTTTTATTTTTATTAAATTATTTTAACTAGTAAAGTTTAAGCAAAAACACAAGGTACAAGCCATAAGGAAAACTTTTCATATACCGTCAACCCGGGTGACTTGGAACAATTGCGTTATTTTTTGATAACAGCGGTTAATTTTATGCTGGATAAGGGAAATAAAATTCTGTCTCCACAAAAATATTTTTCGGAACGTTTTGTAAACGTTTTGTTATCATCGAAAATGTGTTATCTCTTATCAATAAGCCATGTGATGCAACCATAATTTAGTAAAAAAAATCCAAATTTTCAAATCCTAATTTAAGAGCTTTGAAAGTGTAACTTGAGCTTCTAAAATCAAGGTATTGTTATTTTTTAGTGAATTCCTAATGTGTTGTTGGTGTTAATCGCTTAGTAAAATTAGGAAATAATATTATTTACATTTTTCAGGGTTGTTTTTATTTTAGGTAAAAAAAAAGTGGGTCACTTGGAACTATTATAAACGAATACCTGGCAGTCGTACGTACCGAAATTTACGGTATTAAATTTCGGTAATTATACCGAAAAAATATGGTTTTTAACACTTTTTTTTTTTTAAAAATAATTGTAGCGTTCCAAGTGACCTTCCACAAATGATTAAATGCAATCTGCATTTGAAAAAACGCATGTTCCAAGTCACCCAAAAATCCGGGTGACTTGGAACAAGCACTTTTCATTTTTTTTTTACCTTAATTTACTTAAAACCTTAATTTTTTTTTTGCTCAATCTATTCCTTGGAGGTGTGCGACAGAATTTAATTATCAATAATGAATGTGTTACAGTAGTTAAAAGGTGAAAATCGTTCCAAGTCACCCGGGTTGACGGTAATCATGTTTTGATTAGAATTATCATATCAGATAATAACTTAACGTTAATCTATTTTTAGCAAACCTATATGTTTATTTTTCGCAAGAAATGGGTTATCACTTATCAAAAGACAATTGAGAAGATATCGATTTATTATAACTGACAATTAATAACAAAATAATAACGACGGGCTTTCCAAAAATATGATTATACAATATACGCTGTCGCTGTCAATACTGTTCTCAGTATGTATATTTATCATAAAAAATGAATGTAATAATAATCGTACATAAATAAATAATAATACAATTTACACCGGAACTACGTATAATTAAAATGCTAGAAAAATGCATATATATTATGTTCAATTGAGCGCGCGTTATCTTTTACTATTATATTACCTACTCACTACTCGGCTTTCGCTGTAATACGCAAAAATGTACAATTACATTATACTACACAAGAGAATCACTCTGTTATTTCATAGTTCTTAACTATTACATTACTTAACTTTTTTATACAAATAAAACCATTTAAAAAAGTAGTATTACAAACCATCCCCGATAGAAAAAGGAAACTCAATTTCGATGGGCCGGATTAAGCACGGAGCCTGGGAGCCCGGGCACCAGGCCCTGAAATATTGAAGGCCCCGAAGGGGCCTTTTATTTCAGACCAAGTTCAAAATAATTTAAGTTTAAATTTTATTTTGATAAAATTTTCGTATTTTTACTATATGTATTATGCAGTGTGCTAGCTTAATACCACCTGCTTACGTGCGAGCAGTAATATCGGTTTGGAATAATAGGACCTTATGATATTATATTATACCTAATATAAAAATAGTATGATAAAATATAATTTGTTTGCATTCAAGTACTAAAGTACTTTGTGAGAATTATGATACCATACTTAATCGTTTAAAATATTTAAGTGAAAATACGGAAATAAAAAAAGATGCTCGAAACGAAGCACAAAATATAATTATTAACAAAATGACATCACTTGATATTGCTTTTATGACAGTACTATGGAACAGAATTTTAGAAAGATTTGATAAAACTAGTGTTAAATTACAAGAGAAGTCACTTGATTTATCAGTCGCTGTTAAGCTTTTAAAATCTTTACGGGAGTATATTGGTTCAATAAGAAACAATTTCAATGATATAGAAAAAGTGGCATTATCTCTTTCTAAAGTTATTTCTAAAAAGTATAATACTGAAAAAAAAAGAAAAATAATTCGTAAATTAACTCCAGATGAAATGATTCGAAATGAAGAAGAGACCAATTTTTCTGGGCAGGAGAAGTTTAGAGTTGAAACATTTATAGTTATAATGGACAAATTAGATATATGCCTGCTAAAAAGACTTGAACAATATAACGATCTAGATAGAAAGTTTGGGTTTCTTGTTTATTTTAAATCTATGACTGAGAAAGAAATCGTGGATATGGCAAAATATCTTGGTAAAATATATCCGGACGACCTTGATTGTGACATTTTTCCCGAAGAAATGATACATTTTACCAAATTAGTTGATGAGCAAGATGAAGAAGGAAAAATTAAAATGCTACCAGCACTAAAATGTCTTCAAATTATACACGATAATAAGCTCAATTCAGTGTTTCCTAATGTGGAAGTAGCATATAGATTGTATTTATGTCTTCCAGTTGCCAACTGCAGTGCAGAAAGAGCATTTTCAAAATTGAAAAGAGTGAAGAACGAATTGAGGTCTACCATGAAAAATCCACGCTTGAACACTTTATCATAAATGACCATTGAGAGATCTCTACTTAAAGAAATAAATACAGATGAAATAATTGTGGAGTTTCAAAAAAATAAAATAAAATAAGGTACCTAATAAAGTTAATTTTAAAATATTTTATTTTTATTTTGACATTTAAACAATAATGTTGTATATTTGTATGTAACAAAAATTAACTAATATTTAAAGATTAAAAAAGATATATCTGTACCTACAATCAATTAATTTGTATCATTTTTTTAAATAAATAAAATTCAGTTATTGGTAATTAATAGTGTATGAATTAAGGGCCCTTTGGACTACTGGGCTCCAGGCCCGGTAAACTCTTAATCCGGTCCTGATCACGGACGTTTCGTCCTCGGCAATTATTGAGATAGGACATTTCGTCCCGGAGAGTTATTAAACATAGGACGTTTCGTCCCCGTCATATTTTCATTAGGTTAGGACATTCGGTTCTCAGGTTATTAATTACTTCAAAGTTCATTATTTTAATACATTTATTTTTATTTTTTAATGAACAATTCTGTAATGTCTAATATACAGTGTTGTAAAGTATTTAAGTCAAAGTATTCAAATACTTTTTTCCATGTTGAGTACTATTTTATTGAATACTTTTTTAGATTCTGAGTGAAACGATGAATGTATTGATTTTACAATGGTGTGTGTTTTTTTTATTTTTTTTGTGTCTGTCATCACGTTTTGGGACAGTAAAAGTACTTGGATTTTTTCTTCAACAGTAGCTTTTCTGATAGGAAAGTAAATCTAGTTGGTACTTTGGGGGGTCAAAAGTAAAAATTTCCCAGTAGTTTTCACAAGCGCCGGAAAAAACAACATATAAATTAAGGAAAAACGGGAATTTTTACGCAAAATCGGTTTTCCAAAAAATCGATTTGGGTTTTTGGTGTAACTCTAAAACAAATGAACGTATATACATGAAATTTTCACTTGTTGTTTATATTTGCATTTTCTATACACGATAACATTTTCAAAATATTTTGATTTATTTTGAACTGTTTAGGGACATTTTCATTTTCCATTTGTTTTTAGTTTTTTTTCTAAAAATATCAATAAAATTTTATTTGTTTTTTCAAAGCTTGAATATTTAATAGAAGGCTCCTAGTATTTTGTTTCAAAGGCAGAAAAAAATATTAAAAATCCTTAGTCACAATTTTTTTTTTATAAGCATTTAAAGTTCAAAAATTGACAAAATATGGAAAAATCACGAAAATTAGCAAATTATTTTGAGTTAAAAATTCGTAAACATTTTTCTTTTTAAATCTAAGATTAGAAAATGTAATACAAGATTCCTCATAAGATTATCTACCTTTATCAAAAAAAAAAATGTCTATAAGAAAATCAAATTAAATTTTTATGAGCGTTTGAAATTCAAATTTTTACAACATTGGATATTCACTCGATTTCTCATGTAGCGATTTCCTTATTTTGTTGTAATTCAAAAACAAATTACTGTAGATACATGAAAATTTCACTGAATGTTTATGTTAGCATTTCCTATACACCATACAATTTTGAAAATATTTTGACTCTTTTTGAGCTGTTTACGGACATTTACAGCTTTCAATTTTGTTTAGTTTTTTTTTCTATAAATATCAATTAAGTTTTATCTGTTGGGCCAAAAAGTGGAAAAAATTAATACAAGGCTCCTGATATATTGTACAATAGCGATTGAAAAATATTAAAAATACATAGGCACAATTTTTTTTATAAGCATTTAAAGATCGAATTTTGACAAAATTTATCAAAATTATCAATCATTGTAATTAATAAATTATAAAATGTTCAATTTTTATAGGTAAGGATTACAAATTTAAAACAAAGGTTCTCATAAATAGTTCATACTGTAACCAAAAAGCTAAAAAATATATGAACACAGTTATTTTTTACAGATATTTTAAATTCAAATTTGGACGAAATTACATAATAAAAAAACCTAGAATAACTATTTTAGTTATTTTGTTGTGATTGTATAATATTATTCGTGGGTACTTGAAACTTCTAAAGTATACTACTATATATCTATGATAGTATCAGGGTTTGTTGTTGGTGTATAACGCGTTTTAAGTACCTAATGGATATTGTGATTTGATTAATTTGGAATTCATTATTGGTCAATTTTTTTTAAGACCATAGATAAGTATATAATATGTCTTGTACCTAGAAGAACCTACCGTCTCCGCTCAGATTCGTTTTTCTTATACAATGATATTATATCATTGAATTCAAATGTAATACCATCCATTATACAGTGACCCACTTGTAACCTACTGTACAGCAGAGCGACACCCACTTAGCCACCTTTTTTTTCTTTTAATTCTTAATTTGTTTCTATTTATTATTATTCTTGTTAAATAAAAATACCATGCCGTCGTGGTTTTACTTTAACATTATAACAATGTAATATTATGTATTTATTTAACTACTTTATTTTAAGAGTATTTGATACAGAGAGTATTCAATATACAGATGTGAAAAGCGTCTGCAATGACTGCATTGGTACAAAAATATACCAATTTATAATATAGATTCATAATATAGAATCAATAATTAAAATAACATATAAGTTATAATGTTAACAATCAGTTAATATAGGTAATTTTAAAAGATACACACAATAATTGAATATATAAAATTGCTATCTTACCTTAGAAAATACTCGTTCCGCAGAAGCAGAAGATGCAGGAATGGTACACATGGCTTTAAAAGCTAAATATATATTAGGAAACAAAGCCATTAAACCGTAACCACACATCATTTGTACCATTTGAGAAGCAAAACCAAATTGTTTATCATTTTTATTAGAAACTTCTACATCTTCACTTTCACTATCATTCTCATTAATATTGTTTGACTGTTGAGCAGAGATTTTAGATATTTCCGGATTAGTAACACCAACTTCCAAAGATTCAAAGCTTGCTGCAAAAGCCAAATATTCAGATTGTAAATTGTTTACATTTATCTCAGGAAGCCATTTTTGAAGTTCTAAAAATGTATTTGGAGGAAAAAATGAGTCTTTTGCTGCATCTTTAATCCGAACATATGATAGTCTACTGAGGTCTGTTAATATACCGCGACTGGATTGAAAACGACTGTCTAGTGTACCAATTATTTTATCCAGAGTGTAGAAATATACATTTATCTTAAATTTGTTATTAACATTAGTGGGGGCTTCATCTCTGCAATTTTCACCACTCATTTTTGTTTTCCGACTTATTCGTTCTTCTTTTAAACTAATTTCTTCTAACTTATGCAATGTAGCAAATGATGTGGCTTCGTCCATTAAGTTGTTAAATAATTCTTCAGTTCTTAATTTTTTCATTTGATCTTTGCGCTATCAACTAAATGTAATGCTTATACAAAGTCCAAAGTTGATGATTGTAAGTAATTTGAGAGTGGGGTGGTAATATCAAATATTTTTTTCATAAGTATCATTATAGCAATAAATTTGAATGAAGCAATATTTGGATAAAGACCCTTTGCTTGGCATGCTGTACTAGTATCAGGTGACTTAGTGAGGTTTTCTAAAGTTTCTATAACAGCCAAGTATTTAAAAAAAACTACATTAATTGCACGATCGTGTGAGGTCCAACGTGTAGTGGACAAATTTTTCATTCTTTGTACTCTCATATTTGGGTACAAAGATAGCTGAGCTTTAACAAAGTCTGCTGTTCGTTTCCTAGCTGACATGAATGTAGTCAAAGCTTGGATATTAGAAATAAAAATTTTAATATCTACATTAGATTCACAAACATCTACAACAACTAGATTTAATATATGCGCAAAACACCAAATATATACAGCCCGTGGATTCTGTGATTGGATGTGAGATCTTAAACCTTGGTATTCCCCTTGCATTGTACTTGCACCATCATATGCTTGACCGATGAGTTCTTTTTTCCATTCTAATTGGTATTTTGCACATATATTAGAAAATAAATTAAATAAACCTCTGCCTGACACATCTCTAGCTACTTCTAATGCAACTAAACGCTCTTGAATAGTTCCATTATAAGTTACAAATGCCAATTGCTCTAGCTTAGACAAGTCAGTTGTAGTGTCTATGATTACAGCAAACATTCCACTTTTTTTTACTTCAGAAAGAATTTGTTCTCGAACCATATCACTTAAAATCTCTAACATTTTATTTTGGGAATCATTGGAGAGAAACGTTAGACGATTCTTTTGTGCATTTTCACTAATTTTGTGCAAGTGACATGAAAGTTAAGGATTATATATTCCCAATAAATGAACAAGCTCCAAAAAATTTCCTTGATTATCAGATGTTGACGTTTCGTTGTGTCCTCTTAAACTTAAATTTTGTCTAGCTAAGAATAAAACTGCTCTAAAAATAGTAAGTACTATTTCTCGATTTTCAGCCACAAGTTGGTTTTTATGAGTTTGAAGCCCCATATCTACCCTTTGACAACTAGTGTACATTCCTCTGTTAATTTCGGAAGTTAAAGTGATATGGTTTATTTTCATGCAGTTTTATTTATTCACAAATCATGCTCCAATTGTTTGACCCTTCTCTTGCCAATGGTTGCTTCTGTGCTTCAGGAGTCCCAAAATGTTTACAACTATACTCTATTTTTCGAGAGTTGACCCACTCGCCCGACGAAAACCGGTCGCGGCCGCGCATGCCACCGCTCGTTTGAGCGCTGGTGTCGATTGTACACGGCGGCAGCTGCCTACTACGACAAGCGCCGTCGGTCGCCGAACACCGCCGACCAATCACAGACCGCCGGTCTGCTGCCTGGGGGGTCTGAACGTTCCGGCGGCTCAGTATGCATGCGCGGAAGTGGGTCAACTCTCGAAAAATAGAGTATAGTACAGTACATTTTATCATTTATTGGAGAGTATGATAACCAGAGGCGCTTTACTTTTATATGGTTTATAGTTTTATAATAATAATGTTCATGAAATGATCGATTATTAGTATAAGGAAATTTTTTCCCTGGTAATTCTAGAAGTTTTGGTTGGTTGGCAAGGGCCCATTGTTGCAAGTACTCGTCTGTATTCTTCTGAAATGTTTGTCAGTTTTGCAAACAATGCTGGATCGTTTGATATCATTGTTTCAAATGACCCTATAACATATAAAAATAAAGTAATTAAAATATATTATTTAATAGGAACAATAAATGTAATTACTAACTATTTATGCTATAGTTGAGTCTGAGTGTATATGTGGGTACTATATTAACGATTTATTAGTGCACACTTATTGTAAGTTATTAAGTTAAAATTGATCAGGGAAGCAAATTTATGTTTTTTAATTCTTCAGACTTTAATTTAACATTACATTTTTGGACTTATTATAAAGTGATAAAATATATTTGGATAGTAATGTACTTGTAATAAACACGTGAGCTTATAACAATAACTTCTTTTGAAAAATTATCATTTCAAAACATAAATAAAACAATAATATTTTTGATCTTCAATATACGAGTATTAGGTTTAATATAAAATAAAAGTACGATTTTATTATAGTTAAAAAATCTAGTTTCCGTTTAGAATTTTAGAAAATGTAATAGTTCTAACTTATACTTAAAATAACAAAATGTAAAAACAATATTTTAAAAACTTTATCAGGTATGACTATATGAGTCAAGCGCTTATTTAGAGTTTTATTTCGGGAGTGATGTTGAATATATATACTTATCTAGATAGTGGTGTATAAGAGTGTGTTTTAGAAAAATGTTGACTTATAATAATTAATATGCACTAATCTAAGCCATTGTTATAGGTATACTTAATACAATTATTATATTTATTAATTTATTAATTTATTAATCTATATTTTATATTATTATTAGGTATTCATATTATTATTAATTACTATACATAAAACATAAATTACAATTATAAATGTAATTAATATACTTAAAAATTGTATTATAAAAAATATATGTATACCTATCATACATTCATACCTTCTTCATTAGTGCACTTTAATTTTGTTAAAGTGGTATCTTCATGGATATTTGTTTTTGAACAACTCAAATCAGCTTCTTCCCCTGCATTGTCTAATAAATCTAAATTAACATAAATTTACAAAAATATAATTACAATTATAAATTTTATAAATATGTCATTCAATATACTCAACAATTTTAATATAAAAACATATTATGTAATCATACCTTCTTCAATAGTGCCCTTTAAAACTGTTATAGTGGTATCTTCATTGATATTTGGTCTTCTACAGCTAAACTGAGCTACTTCCTTTAATGGCTCTAAATTAAATAAATTGTTATTGATATAAATACAGTTGTCAATCATTGCAATTATTTTAAAAAAAGATCAGGTATCTATAATTATATACTTATTATATACCTTCAGTAATATTTACAATAGAAGTGTCACATGTATCATGTTCTTCAGTATTCTTTTTTTCAATACTACTCAAATCCGATTCCTGCGTTTCATAATAATTATGAATAACAAAATAACCTTAGTTTTATTAAAAAAAAAAAATAGTTAAGCCATACCACACTGTCCATACTTACATTAATATTTGTATGGGAATCTACTAAATTTTGTTGAGTGTTTTCAAGCTGAATATTATTCACAACACCACTGATTTCAGGCATAATTACACTAGTAATACTTGATGCAGTCAGGGGCGGATTGGGCCACCGGGAATTCGGGAATTTTCCCGGTGGGCCGCTTTTTCAAAAAACTATGTATTCTTAAATTCCTATTAGGTACCAGCCCAGTAAGTTTGCATTTTTTTCCCGATTTTTCAAAATAAGATAATACGAATTGGATTGCGGACAGTATGCAATAGTAGGTATATCAGGTAGGCAATCTATGATGGCACAACGATGAGAGACAGAAAGCAAAAATATAGTATTTTTCGAAAAGCAAAAACAGCAAATATTTAATGTAATATAGCGGGGTCACTAGTTAGGACAGTTAAAATCGAAAACAACCCTTGATATGTTATGTAAAACCACATTGGGTGATCTCTAGGTAACGACAAACTTCGGAAAAAGTCTACTTTACTTGACATCCCGTGGAAGTAGAAAATAGAAAAAGTCAACCTGATTTGAGCAGTAAGCACTGTAATATTCAAAAACTATGATTTGCTGTAACTTTTGAACAGTGTTTAAATTTCCGAAAATTGTTTTATACACTTTTTAATTCAGTATACTAATACAGTAGTACCTACACGTATTTCGGGTGTAAAAAATTTGAGCGTCATTCGTTTGGGCGAATAGTCCAAAATTAACTTGAGTAAAGCATATATCATTTGGGTCAGAAATTAACCGATCGTTTAGGCGAATTTATAAATTATTGAATAATAGGGAAGTAACATTACGTAGGTATACAATAATTTCTATAATATTTAGTTACTACAGCTAAATGTTATTATTATATCTTTTCGGCTGATCGGTGAATACAGATAGTGAACTATAATTTGTTAGATTGTACTAAGACGGAGACAAAACATTTTACTCAATATTATATTACATAATAATACTAAAGGAAAACAAGACTATACAATTTTTCTGATTGTTTAGAATTGAAGTACCTACATAATGTTATTATGAATAAACCACAGTAAAACATTTTTTTAGAAAATAAAAAAAAAACACATACATTTTGCATGTTGATTCTGTTAATTTACCTATCAGGTATATTAAGTGGAAGTAAATTATAAGATTTTATTTAAGTCTAAAAATGCATTATTAAATATTATTGAATAGGTAATAACCTTTCTTATTAAATACAAAAATCGTAACATTAGTAATTCAAATTATTCACTTTTACTGTGTTATATAATATAAGTACTTGGAGTTTGGACTATTATAAATGTGTAAACATAAACTGTTCAAAAATAAAAATAAATTTGATATCGATGTATATTGTATATACACTACGAATAAAGTTTTATAAATTTCATATCTTGCCAAACGTGTAGTTATGTTAAAATAGTAATACATAATAATATTATGTTGGCTAAAATTAAATATTTGGTAAATTGGTAAACCGGTATACTTTGTATTTTCCCGGGCCGGAATCTCTCCCCAATCCGCCCCTGGATGCAGTATCCTGGTCCATTACATTTTCATTTTCTTCTAAATTAAATTTAAAAAAGTCATTGATGACTGACATTTATATTATAAAATATCATAAGCATAACTAAATTTTAAAAAAATCATTCAACAGGAATACAGAATCCATGGACATGTACATCCAGTATGTTTGTTGTGAAGTGCTAACCTAACTCATTTTGCTCTGCTCAAGGCAAAACATAACAAAAAGTATTAGGTAATTTTAATTGCAATGATAAATAATTGTTTTAGAAAAAACGGTTCTGAGCAAAGGAAAGCGATAAATTAGCCTCTAAATTATGAACTACAAAATTGTCTTCATTTTATTACATCATTAAATTACATTGGCGCATTGCTGTATAGTAAGAACTAATAAATAATAATATAATAGGCAACTCTTAATAATTAGTAGAATTCAAATTAATTAATACCAGCACTTACCTTTATGGCACATTTTTTTTTTGTACAAAAAATGATTTAATATCATCAGTCATCACATCGTTTTTTTTGGTGCCTTTTCCAACACGAATCTAAATGCCGCTGCCAGTTGACATCATTTATAGTGTGTTTTCTTTTGCCGCAACTACATTTTATAGATGAGTCATCCATTTTAATAAAATAAGTAATAACTATGAATATCAGTGCACGGGACTTCAAATGAAAATAATAGTATAATAATGCGATATTGCAAAGAATATATTATTTTATTTTATTCAGTCGTCGCGTCTTCTAGCACAATTATTGCACAAATTACACTCCTATTCACATAATATTATCAATTTTAGTTATTCTATTATTAGAATTGTGGGAAAAATCATTAACCTTATCATTTATCACTATAGACATCAATATATCTAGATATCTTAGTCCGTATCACTATTAAAGATATACCTTATCTAAGATATATCTTAAACGCTGTGTCTAGATACCCGGGTGCCCGTGTAGATAAAGCGTACACGGAACCATCCGTGTATATAATAGATACCCGGCTGATTTATGCGCATGACACCATAATTTTATATTGTTATATATAATCTATTTATATATTATATGCTCATACATACTATCGGGCATCGGCGCATGATCATCTAGTTACTAGTTGCTATAATAAGTTGCCATAATTTATAATAAGTTTTTTGGAATATTACAATCTCTTACACTCAAGATGAAGTTAGGAGACCAATTTCAAGATTTCGAAGATTTTGAGAAAGTGTTCAAACAGTATAAAGATACAAACTTTGTTGATTTTTCTGTTCACGATTGTAAGACTAGAATCCATCCGGGCGAAGCATCCTGGTGGAAAAGGTGCTAATGCCCCAGGACAGTTGAAATACTACTATATAAAATATATATGTGTACACGGCGGTGTGTATAAAAAGAGGAAAATATGCCTTGACAAACGTATAACCTCGTGAGTAACTATTTTGTGTTTTCAGGTGTTTAGGGCTCTAAATGCCTGATTTCCAGTAATAGTTATATTATATATTATTATTGTTTAATTTCAGAACATTAAAACAGGGCTGTGAAGCATATATTTATGTACGAATAAATGAAAGGGAAATGCATTAGTCATTTCCAAACTTAATGAAATCCATAATCACCCTGTATCTCAGACTATGTATAGTTTTCTCCCAAACCAACGTAAGGTAACACCAGAAACAACAGCAGCAATTGTGGAACTAATGGATTTAAAAGCCAACAAAAAATTAATCCAGAATAAGTTGATTAATGAAACAGGGAAGGTTATAAAAATACTTTTAAAATACTATTATAAAAATGTATTTTACGAATACTCACAAAGTATTTGAATACAAATACATGTATTTTTTTACATTTTTATGCTTTATAATATATATGTATATTGTACATCTGTATAGGTACCTATTAAGTTACTACTTACCATCAATTTTAACAATTACTATTTACTATGACATGTCTGACTATATAGAGATACATACATGTTCACATATTTCATTCTGCATTCAGATATATTTCAACTAATATTGATTAAATTTTAATGAAAAAAATAAAATAAAAAGTGGAATTAACTATTAATATATTATTAATGATTAAATGAATTATTAATTATTAATTATTAATCTTTTTAGCCTGGCATGGTACATAGGATTTTTTTAGGGGAGTTTATTATATGTGGGGGCTTTACACACTCCATTTCAGTCAGCAAACATCATATTAATTAAATAATATAAAATATTGGGTAGAACCATATTATTACCTATGACATAATGACAACTTTTTTCATACCACAAATTCTATAATTTATCTAAACATGTATTTATTAATTAAAAGGAAAACAACAATCAAATTGTGATATTGAAGAAATAATCCAAAAATTAAAAAAAACATATTATTGTTCAGTGGAATTATCTGTGTCGGAAGATAATAGTTTGATTGGGATATTCATTCAGGACAAAATTATGCAAGAGTCATTTCAAGCATATCCTGAGGTAAAAGTACTAGAAATAAACTTTTTTTATATCAAATATCAATATAATAATTAATAATTAATAAATTCTGTAAGCCTCTAAGTTTAAAACAAATTTAACCCTAAGGCCTAAACAGTAAACGTTGTAGTATTTGAAATTATAAATCTAAAATGTTTAATAGTATATTATAAACTATATACTAATAATAATTTATTAATATTTTCAAATTGATTTTAGGTGATTTTTGTTGATGCTATGTCTAGTTAATAGACTGGAAAATTCCAGTATACATATTATTATTAGAAGACGGTAATGGGCAAAGTGAGGTAGGAGGCATTGGATTACTTGTAAATGAAGAACGTGAAACATTTCTATGGTTTTTTCAAACCTTCAAGCGCTTAAACTCAGCCAGCAATTTAATTCGTTTATTTGTCAGCGATAAAGACATGAAAGAACGGTCAGTTATACGAGAAGTATTCCCAGATGCTTCTTTAGAAATATGTTTGTTTCATAGTTTAAGAACCTTCAATAGAGAATTGACCTGTGAAAAACGTGGAATAACACCCCAAGTGTGAGATCAAGTCAAAAATATTTTTGAAAAACTATGCTATTCAAAAAATGAAGAAGAATATTCCTGTTTGTATAAACATCTACAAGAAGTTGCTCCTAATTCAGTTTTAGAGTACTTTAATAATAATTGGCATGATTTAAGGAATAAATGGGTAACAGGTTTAACTAGCAGTAATGGGAACTTTATGAATTTAACAAACAATAGATTAGAAAAATTTAATGGTAAATTAAAAGGTGTAATTCCTATTTTTTCAAATTTGGAAACATTTGTCGAAAAATTATTTGTTGTTATTAGATGTTTAAGATTAGAAAGGGATAAAAATGCACTGAAAATGGTTCAAAAACAACCAACTACTAGTTTACAAAATCCATAATTAGTTAAATATTTTAATCTTTTAACACTTTATGCATTTGAATTTCTTAAAAAACAATTTCTCAGTAAAGTATCCTTTAATCAAAATACAACCGAAAAAACATGTAATTGTCAATTTTTCATGGCAATGAGATTACCATGCTGTCATATATTTGAATATCGACGAAAATCAGGTTTTCCTTTGTATGATTCAACGCTATGTGATAAACGATGGTCAAGAGAATTCTACTACAGATCACAAAGAGCTTTAAAAACAGCCATAGTCAATTCTGAATGTAATGAACAATATGATGTGGAAATAAATGTTGAACCACGTATAGAACAGATTAAATCAAAAAAACCGAAAAGTAGTCATGAGAAATTTCGAAAGGCATCTCTTTGTACTACTAAAATTGCTGAGCTTATTTCATATTCATCCAATGTCCATTTTGATAGAAAACTTGAACAACTTAATTTACTGTTAAGAAGCTAGAGTGATGGGAAAGAGATTTCAATTACAGTTATTGATGGTACCTATACAAAATATAAATATACTATTTATATTATAATATGTTTTTTTAGGTGATTTTATGGACACAAGTTATAGGAAACAAAATGTCAACACCACTCAACATTGTAGTAAACCGACAGAGTCACTTTCCTATAATTATACATCATAAGGACTTTGCACTATATGATATATTGATCAACAACTATAACACGTCCTGAGGTTTATTACATACTTCAAGAACACCATTGGAAATCGCATAACGATTTCTAATAATACATATTGCCAAATAAACCAGTTCGCAACTCAAGGTTTATTCGACAACTTTAACATTTACGCCGGTAACTTTCAAACCGCCGGTATTCCTTTGATCCATCTCCGAGTCTCTACCGTGTACCTAATAACCAAGGGAGACTTTGTATATATACGAGTCTCCGTCTGTATCTAAATTAGAATTAGCGCAGTGCTAGTACGACGTACATACTTCCCTAACAACACATGGACCTTCCCAGGAAGGTCTTAGGACTGATTTTTGGGACTCTGGGACTATTCATAGGAAATACCTGTTTAAATCCCAGACCGGTCTGGGTAGGTCTTAGGCGGTCTGTAGGATTCCTAATATCCGTTTTCAGACTTTCCACAAGACTGCCCGCCAGGAACCAACTGGCCGGTGATACAACATGGACCATTATGGTCTGTATACTTCCCATTATATTCCTGTTTGCAGTCTATTAAGGTCTGGAAACTTCTTGAAAAGGTTATAAATATATCCCAATAAGGTCTCAATGGTTCCTGTATGAGTCTTGTAAGGAATTCATTTTAGATCCAAAAAATCTACTGGAATAATATCCCTTATTTATGTCCTATTGAGGAGTCAACCTTACTTAAGTGTTGTAATTTGTAAAAAATACATTTACATTTTTAATTATTTATAATTATAGTCCAGTCAAGGAATGAGGTGTAGAGTGCGTGAGCAGGTAACTTAGCGATTCCTTCAGAAACTTGTTCGGGGGGCTTAGGGTATTAACATACTAAAAGTCCTGACACCTAGGTGGTGAGCCGGAGGGGGGGAGGGGGGTTAAAGTTTCGCTTTTTGGGTTTTTCGCTTATATCTCGTAAACGGTGCATCGGAGGAAAATTTTTTTAAATAACAAAATAAAGCTCATGAAATTATCTAAAACTTTTATATCAGATGTTTTTTTCGAATTCACAACCGTTTTCGAGCTACACCTTCGAAAAAAGTAGAATATTACAAAAAAAACCATTTACCTCCCTATATTCATAAAACAATCCATCATATTGTCTAAACCTATTCATAAACTAAAAATATGCATAGAAAAGAAGTTGTAGATATTTAAATTCACTTTCAGAATATATACACATATATTAATTGTTAATCTCCAAGCTGCCTAAATTTATAGCTATTTTACAACTTTCATAACATTTTGCAATTTTCAGAAAATGTACCTATAGGTATATCATATTCTTGACCCACAACCTTTGTTCGTTTATGTAATAATATATGTGGCCACACTTTTAAGAAGTAAAACAGACAAAAATAATGATAATACACACTTTATTTTACAGATAAGTAGTTCTCAAGTAATTCTTAATTTTACATGCAATCATATTTTCATTTTCTTTGAATTTGAGGGCCCAGGTTGTTCATCCATTGCATCTTTGTCTGTAGTAATGGGTGCCTCTTGCTCTTCATTTACCTTGGCAGTGGAGGCACGCTGCAGAACAAGTCAGCATTGCTTTCCGGCAGCCACTTTTTCCAATCATACAATATCATATCACGGAGCAGGTTTTAGGCATAAATGAAGTCCGATAATGTTAGTCAATAATTAGTTATCTATACATATAAAATCCAAATACCACTGACTCACTGATCGCTGTATCTCAAAAACTACTCAACGTACGGACTTGAAATTTGGAATAGAGGTTCTTCTCATATTTTCACCGTGCAATAAGAAAGGATTTGCGAAAATTCGCATTTTAAATAGGTGCTCAAACAGGGACATTGAGATTCACGATGGAAATTGGAAATTTTATTTTTATTTATTAATAGTTGCCATTGGTTACAGTCTACAGTAGAAATTAGCATTTATTTATTGGTTGCCATTGGTTATTCGGGCAGATCAGGTACAAGCTTGCATCAAATCGAAATATTGAACATTGCCTACCAAGGTGGCTGAGTTGCACTTACCGCAGCAAGTTACACCCAAAAGGAGTTCAACAATCATAATTTTTTTAAGAGTTGCGATTTTTTACGAGCAACCAAATTTGTTATATTAATCCACCGTATTATATCAAAATAAACTTGGTATAACTTTGATATTTTAGAGTTAAATCATACACTTCCGTATAAACAGCACGGGGTCCGCGATCTACCTGATAATGTACTGCTGCGATTCAGAATTTTTATTAAGGGCAACGGAAAAGATAAGATAAATTTTGAACACCATACACCGAATATTGAATAACGAATTGAACAAAGTTTGAGTCATATTGAGTTGATACATTTATCGGGAGACGAAGTACACGGGGATCAGCTAGTAATATTATATAGACATACGGGTAACGGAATGACAAGTTGAACACTCGAACATTTCCAAATATTTACTATTATATATTTATATCTATATTTATTACTAGCCAACAATATTATAGTCTATCATTAAGTTTATAATCGCTATTAATATTTTTAGAAGTTGGATGGAAATTATGATTTTATGAACAAATGGTGATGTAGTTTAAATTTATATAAGTAATAAGTAGAATATGTAATATAATATGTTGTATAACATTTTTATTGCAAGAATAAATTGAAAAAAAATTAAAAACTCAATTTATGCATATATTAATTTTTTAATAAACACAAATGCCCTAATCTAGATGTTTTTTGAGGGAGGGTCATCCAAGGAAAGGGGTGGCAGAGTAAAAAATGAAAAAAACGAATATGGTAGATAATAATATGATGGATTGTTTTATGAATATAGTGAGGTAAAATGGTTTTTTTTGTAATATTCTACTTTTTTCGAAGGTGTAGCTCGAAAACGGTTGTGAATTCGAAAAAAACATATGATATAAAAGTTTTAAATAATTTCATGAGCTTTATTTTGTTATTTAAAAAAATTTTCCTCCGATGCACCGTTTACGAGATATAAGCGAAAAACCCAAAAAGCGCAACTTTAACCCCCCTCCCCCCCTCCGGCTCACCACCTAGGTGTCAGGACTTTTAGTATGTTAATACCCTAAGCCCCCCGAACAAGTTTCTGAAGGAATCGCTAAGTTACCTGCTCACGCACTCTACACCTCATTTTGGGTCATTCATTGACTGGACTATTAGATGAGTAAAGCTTATTGTCAATAGGGATTTTAACATGACCCCATTCAATTATTTTAAGCTTTCATAAATTTTAAAAATTAACAACTATTTTTCTTTCCAATGATTTTTAAACAAAATATAAAGGTAATTCATTTGTGGGAAAATCAATTCATTTTTAATATACAGATTTAAATTGTAGTAAATTGTAAATAATTTATTTTATTTTATTGTAATAACCAGGGCTCGTAACTTCATGCACTAAAAAATGCATAAATAAGCATGCATTCATGCACTAAAAATTGTCAAAATATGCATTAAAATATGCACTTAAAAGTTCGAAAATAGGCATTTATATGCCTTCACATTTTTAAATTATAAACTCAAAATATGCATTATGTAAAAAAAACATGACCAAATTTTAAAGTTAGAATAAATCCATACATTTTAAAAGTATTTTATTCCTTTTTATTTTTATATATTTAACAGTCAAAATTAATAAAATAAAAAATAAAATTAATACTTGTGAAGTTCAAATAGCTTTGTTATCTTTATAAATTTTAATTAGGTAGTCATTTTTGTCTAATTTGTATACACCCTTATTCAGCACCAACAATGAAAACATTTGGAATTAAATATTAGATTTTTCATTTTGAGATAATTTAGTAATATATATTTTATAAGTGTATTTTTTATGTTTTCCAACTTAAGAGGGCGCACTAGTAGACAAAATATGGCATAAAACCATGGTTTCGTAATTCAAGTAATACGGCTTATTGAAGTGGCTTACAGTAAAAATACCTATTATAAAAATTGTAGAGTAGAACTTTTTTTACAATCGTAAGAAGCCCGATTTTCGATATTTTTATTAATTAGCTAAATAATTAATCAATAAAAAATTTAAAAAACCGTTATACTTTACCATGCGATATTGGACGATTGGAACAAGATATCAAAAATCGGAAGAAACTTTTCAAATATTTGTCTAAAAAATATTTTTATGAAATAATATGCACTAACGACTGTAAAAAATCAACTATATGCCAAATATGACTTTACACCCAAAACATGCAAAAACATGCACTATCAAACTTCATATTATTATTACTATTGTTATGAAACGGATTTGTATCTCAGTTAGCATGTTTTCCTGTGTAGCAAAAAAAACATGCAGATGCATGAACTTACGAGCCCTGGTAATAACATATCAGCTAAAAAAAACGGTATCATAATAATAAAATATTGTTATAATAATATATTATATTTTATTTTATAATTGTAAAATTATATTTTTAATCGAGTAAGCAAATAAAATATGAATGAAATAAAAAAAAAAACTTGTTTGAAGAAGTACTTATTCTTTATTACAAAAAAAAAAAAAACTAACTTTAAATAATGTTAGGTTATCAGTGATCACTAACAGGGCTGGATCAAGGGGGGGGGCTAGGGGGGGCTATAGCCCCGGGCCGCAAGTTGAAAGGGGCCACAGTGTGTCAACTCATTTTTTTTCAAAACATTATTATACCTAACTTATAAATTTTAAATTTATGTCATATGAAAATGGACTATGGACTTGGATACTTCATTACCGACACACAAGACCCAATTATAGGTATAGTGTTCGTCGCTTCTTGCAACTCGTTATCGTCGTTATCGAACGGGTTTCCGGCCGATCCGTCAACGCGAAAAATATAATCGGTTAAATTTATTTTTAAACCTAGTATATTACACGTTCTATGAACGACAAACACGTACTTTTGAATGGTCTAATGGAGGAAAAAACAAACGTAAAATTATTCAAAAATATTCGGATGGTACTACATGTCATGAGAGTTTAAAAGTTAGAGTAAACACTTTTTTTGTTATCATTGATAAATTGCAAAACCAAATTAAAAAAACGTAGCTTAGCTTATGACAATATAACAGACCTTTTTGGAATTTTGACTCGCTTGGACGTGATTGATGATAATTTATTGAAAAAATCCGTAAATAATTTAGTCAAAGTTTACTCTCGTGATCTATAAGAAAGTCTATACGACGAATTGAAACAATTCATTGGTATAGTTAAAGTCAAGGAAGATAATAAATTAATAAAAAACCCGGTTAACATGTTACAAATTATTGTTGAAGATAATCTCTCGGGCGTTTTTCCACATATTTATGTAGCGTTCCGAATTTTTTTAAGTATATCAGTTACTAACTGTGAATGTGAACAAGATTAAAAAATATATATGTATATTTTTTTTATTGCATATGCCGAAAAATGTATAATATGATATAAGAATACAATGTTATTTAAAAACAATTCTATACTTATTTTAATTTATATTTATTACAAATTAATAAATCAGAAGAAAAAAAGGAAATTGTTTTAGGTGAAAAGGCCTCAATAAAAGTAATAGCCCCCCTTAAATTATGACCATAATCCGGCCCTGATCACTAATGACCATTCAATAATTATTTCAATGACTAATTGCACTACGATGATTCTCTTCGTCCATTTCTTTCCTTGGCATGTTTTAACCACCCAGTAACCGCTTTATTAATACTACAACAGTACAACAGTGGTGTTCTCAGGATTTTTCGTTGGGGTGGAGGATATCCAAATAAATTGCAAAGTGGGCCGAGTGGGAGAGAGAATTTTAGCACAAAAAATAGACCATGGAGGGATCTATCCTCCATATCCCACCCACCTCCCACCATGAGTACGCCCATGGTCTGCAATTTACATGCTACACCTAAATAGCTACGACATAAATTAAATGATAATTGCATAGGCAATATTTTCTGTGAAAATCAACCGGTTGCTATGTTAATATGAAGTATATAAAACGAAATATTATGTGTAAATAACTTCTAAATGTAATAAGTACAATAATACTTAGATTTTCTAGACTATAAACTATAATTATGTGCATGTAACCTACCCAGTAATTGTTTAGAGAATAGTGATCTTATTAAATATCATGACTTGTAATAGTTATGTTAGTATGTTATAGACACACCAGCATTGTATAATATGACATTGTCTATCTACATATTATATTAAATGTGTAGTTAACTATAAGGAGGAGATAATCTACGAGTTTAACTATAATAGTAGGTATAATTCAATAGGTACCCGATATTCATATTATTCGTATGCACCCGGCCATGTAGAGAAAAATAATGATAGGTAGTACTTACCAAGGCTGGGTGACGGGTGTTAAAAAGTTAAAATTTTAAAACCTGAAATTTCCCTTTGGACCAATGGACTCTCCCCCCATAGGTATATGGCATATGCCACTGTGGTTGTGTGTGATGTGATGTGCTTTAGACATATATGGTACATTTATGGTACCTAGGAAAGCGGAAGCGATCGTAGGTATACCTATAGTACGTACTATACCTACATAGATATATTATATATTCATAATTTACATGGTAATGAGAAGTAACCATATTAGTATCTATAGCAGTAGTTATAAGGACGGGTATACAATATAGGTATATAGCACAGTGGAAGTGGACAAGTTATAAGGATACGCCGCAAGAGACGTACTTATACCAGGAAAAGTCGACTACAAATCTGAATATATGGATTTCAACCCGAAGTCAACTATAGAACGTATTAAGGATATGTCGTACCCCGACAACAATAACTTGATGGAAGACTACCATGTAAAAACAAATAACATGGATGACCTACATACCGTGTCAATTTCAAGGAAACAACTAGAAACACAACGCAAGGTCGATCACAAGATAAACGAACTAAAGAATACACAGCAAGTAAACGACTAGGTACGTACTTTACGTAATCACAAGTATCACTTTTATGGCAATTATCATTATATGTTTATCCAAATACAATATAATATTAAAATGTTACGAAAAAGTAAACACGGAAGAGGAACCAACCCAATATGAAGAAAGTGAAAGCTTAGCTACAGCACCTAGAGCAGTCGACATAGTCGAATATCCTCTTACGCCTAGGAATAGCCCAATAAGCTATCCAAGTAGAAGACATTTTAACTTCAATTAAAACTTTTCCGGAAGTCAGAGACTTCCAGCTTCGAGGGGAGGAGTGTAGTAAACCGACAGAGTCGCTTTCCTATAATTATACATCATAAGGACTTTGCACTATATGATATATTGATCAACAACTATAACATGCCCTGAGGTTTATTACCTACTTCAAGAACACCATTAGAAATCGCATAACGGTTTCTAATAATACATATTGCCGAATAAACCAGTTCGCAACTCAAGGTTTATTCGACAACTTTAACATTTACGTCGGTACCTTTCAAAACCGCCAGTATTCCTTTGATCCACCTCCGAGTCTCTACCGTGTACCTAATAACCAAGGGAGACTTTGTATATATACGAGTCTCCGTCTGTATCTAAATTAGAATTAGCGCAGTGCTAGTACGACGTACATACTTGTAAGTACTTAGTATTACCCACTAATCTCTCGGGCAAACGCTTATCGCTCTGTCCTCAAATTTCTATATTCAAATGTAATACTATTATATTATTATTAACTTTAAAATAAATTACTTAAATTATAACGTTGTAACTTGTAACTCTGCAACCTTTTCTCCTACTCAATCATCAACGTCGTCAAACTCAAAATATAAGCGTTAGTGAGGGATCACTACACACTTAATGATAGATACAGGCTGTCAGGTAAACATACTCAAAATAAATTGCTTACGTGAAGAATTAGAAGTAGATGAAACGCGGGATAAACGAAGACCTCATTTAAACCATAGGAAAATTAGTCATACATTCATACCAATAGAGTTAAATAACAAGAATATTAAAACAGAATTTCATATAGTAGGAGCACGATTTCCAATTCCAAGGACGGTACACTTGGAAATGAGTTCTTGTCAATAAATAATGTAGTAGTAGACGTAGCAAACAACAAATTAATTATTCAAACGACATAGAATCCGCCAGCAGTATTTAAAGAAATCACAAATAAAACTGGTCCGATTAAATTAAAACCACGTACTGAAACCGTAATAGGAATAATAATCACTCTAATATCAAAACTAACAGCACACTAACATTGAAACTAGTGAACAAAAATTTGGCATGTCGTACGTGCCATATACGGATACAACAAATGCATGAGTAGCATCCTCTTAAGGTTGTTTAAGATTTATAACATGCCAAAACATACTAAGAAAGATGTGATAGGTGTGTTTAATATTTATTATTTATAAGTACTTGGAATCTCAAGTCTATTAGCAATCATTATATTTTTAATAATCTAAAATTAAATACTAAAATTTGTTTTTATAAAACTTTAATATTGTTATAATAAATATTTTCATTTTGTAACAATTAACGCTCAATGAACTTAAACAAAGATGCCAAATTAGTGTTCAAATTACAACTGACTAAGGATACGAAATCTAAAATAAATTCAATCCTTTAAGCTATAATTAAATTAAATTTTACATATTACAAGAAAAAGTCTGTTATTAAGTTATTAGTTGAAAATGCATATTATCCCAAAGAAAATTAAAAATGCTGAATGGCACATATTATTCTAAACCAATAAAATAAATCATCAAAACAAAATAAATATGATATAACTTTTCTAAGGAAACAACAGCATATTATTATTATTAATTTACCGATCATTCAACTTCTTTGTAACAAAAATCTAAATCAATAATATATACTATGCATTCAACTGCAAAACAATAAATGATTGTTTTAAATTAAATTTACTCATCCAGCGAATAAACACGCCTTGGACCAACGAAAATCGGTTCTTCAGCGTATCCCCACCTGATACCCTGGTATAGTAAAACCACTTTCGATGGCAGGGTGAAGCGTTGGGAAGCTCAGAATCAGTGTGTTCTTTCGCTGGATATAGTACATTTAATAATATTTATATATACAGTCCTTCAGCTATTCATTACTTACACAATATTTGCTATACCAAGTTATACAAATTTGGTAATAATTATTACTGCTATTGGGTTTAATTCAAAAACAATATTATAAATATAGAGGATGTTATTTCATAGTTTCAAATAGAGTTTGTATTATTATTATTTATTACCACAACATTGGACAATACATGCGCATGTATGTTATGTACATAATTATACTTTACAATTTCTAAACCATAATATGCAATGTTAATGAGCTTACAGGCTGTTAGACCGTGCCAGGGGCTCGTCCATATACAATTTAATTATTTCCAAGACCTTAAGTATTGTCAAATGAAGCCAGCAGTTCAACCACATGTAATATTATGTACTTGTAATTAATTATACAATACATTAGTCAAACTTGATGACAAATACTTCCATTTAGCTATTGAAATATTAAATGAATATAACACCTCTATAAATACTGAATTGTTGATTCAAATCACCAATCAATGAATAAAAACTGTTAGGAATGTATATTATATAAGGAGATATTAGCAATCAAAAGTTGGAGCTGAAGTTGATAATCTTAATTCATGATAATTAGCTGTTGTTAAGCTTAAATCTGTTAACTTTAAATCTTTATTATATATTACATTGTTCAAGAATAAATCAAATAAAAGTTATTAAAAAAAAAAAAAAACACTTGTGCATCTTTGAATAAAAGTATTTACAACTGGGTATTTAAGGTGATTGGGCCATTAAAATGGTATAAAACAAAATATTATAGTAGATATTAAAAAAAGACACACTACAAACAAAAAATGTATTATAAAGAATAATCATTTATGAAAAATATTTAATTATTGTTTAGAAAAGTTTTACTATTACTTTGAAATACTTAATGCATTGAGATATATCCTCCATTTTTTGGGGGGTGCAAATGTTTAGTATTACATTTTTACTTTTTAGTATTTCATATTACATTATATTATAATCTAATATTATTGAAACTAAAACATAGAATATTATAATTTAACAAATTTTATATTTTAATATTTTTTATAAATAATAATAATTAATAATAGACGTGACGACCCACATTGTAGTGCCTAGGGGCGGAAAAATGGTAGTCCGCCCCTTGTGTAATGGACATCTGGATAGAAATATTGCTATGTTAATATTTTATACAATAAAAAATATAATATAACTGCAGCATAGACAATGATTCTACACATACAAAATATAAAAACAAATGTACAACAATATAGGTTGAATGAGTTAATTAGATCTAGTAAGGCTAGCACTTAATATATGTCACAAAATCATTAGGACAATCGGCCACAACATACTAGTAGGTTTATGATTTTGTATATTATTCTATGTAGGGATAATACAACTCATTACTATAGGCATGAAAAACAATGCTATAGTGTTAACGAGATAATGCGGCTACATATAATATTATGAAATAATGGTTTACGAGATTTAGGTGTAGGAAGGTACATCATCCTATCCAACAAGAATCTGGATCATAGCACGTATTTTGGGAACACCACATGCGTCAATTCAAATTACCACTTACGCATAATATTATATGACCTTAAATTTCTATTCAATATAAAAAAAATTGATATTTGTTAAATTATAAATAGAAATTTGTAGGTATAGTTTAAATAATGATTTGTTAACTATCAGGGCTTCAAAACGTTTTCATAACGTTACGAGTATAACGTTAAACGATTCAAAAAACGATTGAAATCGATAACGGATAACATATCGGTAAACGACAAACGATTGAAACGAATAACGGATAACATATCGGTAAACGATAAACGATTGAAATGGATAACGGATAACGGAACAGTAACGATAAACGATTGAAATGGATAACGGATAACGGAACAATAACGATAAACGATTAAAATTAATTTCAAATAACGCAACAAAAAACGATTAACGATTAAAAGTTGAATCTTAACAAACATGTCAGACAACAAAGGAAATTACGAAAATATTAAAAACTATCTATAGAAATTATAGAATATAATTAGAATTTAGTTAGTTTTGTAGAAGGGCAAATGTAAACTGGGCCAAGAGTTACCTTTTTTGTTGTAAGCTCGGCCCGACAATTTTAGGTAATATAAATAGGTAGATTGTAATCTCGGCCTGGAAATTTCAGGTGGTAAAATAAATCGATTGTAAACTCGGCCCAAAAATGTCAGGTGTCAGATTCTATGTTTCCGCCTGAAATGTGGGCCAGTGCATCAGTTGAAACGTATTTAATAACAAATGCATGTGATCATTTCATGCGCATTTTAATTCAAGTTTTAATTCCACTCACCCCAATATATATTCCGTCATTTCAAAATTAAAAGAAGTACAAACAGAAACGTACATTAAAATCAACAGCCTAGATGGACCATTTAAATTCCAAAATATAAAAACTAAAAAAAAAAAAAGAACTCTTAGAAAGAACACTTACAAAATATAAAAATAAAGAAATATCAGTGAGTGAATATGTAAAATACATGGCTTTTTACTTAAAAAACTAGATTTATATATTATTATTATACTAACATTTTTCACTCATTATTTACACTACAATTTTACTTATATATTTTTTATTGTATTTATACACATTTTTACACTTATAAATTTATATAATTACATTTATTATTATTTTATTATCAATATTAAAACATTTTTCATTTAAATAACGAATTTCATACTATATGAATAATAATATGAAAATGAAAATAATTTTTGAAGGATAATGAGAACCGCCTCCTCGTGGTGTCCTCCGGGTAATGCTAAATGTTGCTCAAAAATATTATAAGAAAAATGATGGTTTTTACACCTAAATCATTTTTACCTGAAAAAAATCGGGGCCGAGTTTACATCTAAATAATTTTGACCTGAAAAAAACCCGGGCCGAGTTTACCATCGACCTTTTGGAAATGTTTTTTCCTCGGGCCGAGTTTACAATCTCCCTTGTAGAACTGTTGCTTGATAGGACTATAATAATAAAGTGACTTTAATATTAGGTACTAATCAAAATTAATTAAATGTACAATATGGAACTATGAAAGTTTAAAATAGCCATAAATATTTCAGAGAAATAATACGCATTATCAATATTATATTTAGGCTTTCTTACAAAAGTGGAAAATATTTATAAATAATGTCTGGGTAAATAGTATTAAACCCGTTCAACGGGTTCTACATTTCTTAGTAATGTATTTATAAATTATTAATATTTAAAACGTTTAAAACGTTTAAACGTTAAACGGAACATTTTATAAACGTTTAAATTCTTTATAACGTTAAACGATAAATCGATCATAACGTTTGATATCATATAACGTTTAACGCTAAATCGATCATAACGTTTATTAGAGAGTTTTTGCACAACGTCCGTTAAACACTCCGGTAAAAATAACGTTCGGTTAAATTATACGGTAATATAATAACGTTGTAATTGAAACTTTAGTTTTTGCATTTACCGGATGCTAAAATTTCGTAAAACTTTTTTATCACATGTAAGTTGTAACCATAACCATAGACATATAAACAGGTTTATGGGTCCAACCATTTTGATAATCGCAAATTGGATTTTTCAATTTTACATTATTTATTAGTATTCATCAGTATTTTATAAATTGTGTAGATACAAGAAGTTAAATAGTTCAAACACTTTCATTTAAAAAAAAAGTGGGATACTAAACACCGGTATTGGCTGATAAAGAAAACAGCTGTGATCACCAGTGTAAAATCAAAATCACGGATAACAGAATTTGATAAGATATAATAACCGATAATAAATATTAGGTGCCCGCTAAAATGTTTAAAATAACCGATTACGATAATCAAATAACCGTTCCGATATTTTTCGCGCATGCGCAAAGGCTTGTTTTGGTAAATAACGTTATCGGATTCATACCGTATTTTTAACCGGCGTTGTGCAAAAACTCTCTAATAACATATAACGTTAAACGCTAAATTGATCATAACGTTTAATATCATATAACGTTAAACAGTAATTTGGTCATAACGTTTGATATCCATATAACGGTAAACGGTATTATTTTTTTGGATTTAAGCCCTGTTGACGCGGCTACGGCGGTGTTAGAATGATGTCCGCGGTGAGCCGGTCGAAAGATGATGGTGAGGAGTGATCACAAAAAAAAACAAATGTAATGCGTCTGAGGTTGAGAAATACGTTTTTATTTTCACACCAACTATATAACGGCAACAACGTGGTAATTACAACAAACAGAATCGACGGTATCGTGGGTGGCTGTTAAAGCACGGCGTGGTTGGGTCAATACACGGTGTACGGATAGTTGACACAAAAAAAAAAAGAAGTAACGTGTGTAACGTTGAACCGTTGGCGGTCGAGAGAGCGAATTGCCGGCGGCCGGTACTCGTATTGCGCGACTTGCCTTCCCGTCCCGCCTTGTGCCTTTGTGGCGTGGTGGGAGAGTTGGCGATGTCGCGCTGTAGCCCGTGGTGGCGGTTGACAAAAGCGTAGACCGGCCGCTGCGGTACCTGTACTTTGTACTGGTTGCCGCTGCGTACCGTGTCATACTCCCCTGCCAAACCGCCACACGGGGTACACTTGTACCGGTGTCGGTGTGTCGTTACGGGTCGGGGTGGCTTGTACTACCTCTGGCTTTCGCTTGAGGTAAACTCGCCCGAGCCCGTGGGTTGTTCTAGTCCTGTTTTGGGGACCCTATCGGAGTATAGTACGCCGGGTCGTACGCTATCTCCTCTAGCCCCTCGTACGCCGCGTACCAATCGGCCTCGGATATGTCGTCCGTGGTCGGTGGTTGGCGTGGCGGCTTGTGGCTGGTGGACTGTTCCGGCTCCTCGGATTTTTGATCCTTGGGCGCCGGTTTGTCTACCTCCATCGGTTCCAGCGGTGTTGGGCCGGTTGGAGGTGCGCTGGCTGCTTCGGGTTCGGAGGTTAGCGCAGGTCGCTTGGCAAGCCGACGCTGTTGGCTTGCCTCGCTTTCCCTTGCCTTCCTCTTTTCCTTTAGCTGTTGGAACTTCCGGCGGTTCCGCGCCTGCTGCGCCTCCGTCCTCACCCTTACCGCCGGGCCTGGGGGTACCCCCGTTGGCCTGGGTACCGGTGTCGGCTCCGCAGGTTTCACGGGGGCAGGTGTTGTGGGGGCAGGTGTCGTTGTCGGTGGTGGTGGCCTCGTCAGCGACGAGGTGCGGCTGCTGGTCGTCGAGGTCGCTCCGCGCGGACGGAGCCTCCGCTCGATATCCGCTGTGCGGTCCGCCCAGCCCCGCTGGTAGATGGCCGCCCGCACTGGATCCTGGAGGAGATGGCGGGTCGACATCCTTGCGACCTGGGCGGCGGTACGCGGCTCGTCCTGACTTCCGGACACCAGCCCCAGCTGCTGGATCAGTGTGGCCACCTGCTGCCACTTCTCCTGCTGCTGTTGTTCGGCCATATTATCTGTAAATGGTGGTTAGTACAGACAAATGTTTATTTACTTTGACCTGTGGGCGCGCGTTTTAGACACGACACATGTAATTTCCGCGGCGGTTGTTGGTCGGTTAGGAAGACTCCCTTACCGACCTGCTTCGCTAGCCTTACCGGTCCCCACCACTTTGGTGCGAACCCGGCATGAAAATCTTTATGTGCCTTAGATAGGTGGTGTGCTTTGTAGTAGACTACGTCGCCCTTGCCGAACTTCACCGGTGTGCCGGTGTTCGTGCTAGGCTTTACCACTACCTTTTTGCCTATAATACGTTTTTCCCGCTCTACCCTCTCTTCCTGTGATTTTTCGATATTTACCGGTGCAATTTTAGATAGCGCCCAATCTCCGGGTCTCTTGCATTCCCTGCCTAGGACAAGGACCGCGGGTGGGTAGCATGTCTGTTCGTTGCACCTGTTCCGTATCGAAAAAAGAATTGAGGGTAGTTTTGTGTCCCAAGATTTATGTTTGCCGTCGACTAGTTGTGCGCGCAAACCTTTTTTTAAATCTTGATTACGGCGTTCGACTGGGTTGGCCCTCGGGTGGTAGACTGGAGTCGTCCAACCCTGTGCCCCCCAGCGTTCTAGTGCGTTTATCATTTCGTTTGACACAAACTGTGGGCCGTTATCACTGAGACACACGCGGGGGTAACCGAAACGCGAAAAGAACTCTCGCTCTAACGTTTCGATTATTGTTTTTGAGGTTGCTGTTCCTAAGGGGTAAGCCTCGGTCCACCTACTAAAACAGTCGGTTGCTACCAGTATGTACGATTTTCCCTTACCGGAACGTGGGTATGGGCCCATTAAATCGACACTGATGACTTCCCATGGTTGCCGGGGGGTTCTTGGTTGCATTGGGTCGGTGGGACGTGAGTTTAGTGGTTTCGTGCACGCACATACGTGGCACGCACCTACATATGACCTGACGTCATTTTTTTGACCTTTCCAATAGTACCGTTGTCGAACCGCCCGGTACGTCTCTTTCCAACCCGGGTGGTTGGATAAGACGTGATCGTGACACCTCCAAATTACATGTTGTATTTTTGTTTTCGGTATCACGACGGGTGTGTGGGGGCCTACGTTTATGCGTAAGAGACCGTCGGAGAAAACATATGTGTTTGTTCCCGATTTTGTGCTCCTAGTGTTTCGCGTTGGTCCGTCCCACTTTTGACCGGCGACTATGTCGCGGATCGCGGCGTCTTCGGACTGCCACTTTCCGAGCGTCGACGCGGTGAGTGGTGTGTCGTCACTGTCGTGGTTATCGAACATGGAGAATATGCGATCCGACTCGGGGTCAACATTGGTTTGCGGCGTTACAGGTGCCCCTACCAATTTTTCCTCGAGTCGATCTTCGTCTACAGGTGTGCCCGGTGCCGGGTCGCGGGATAGCAAATCGGGTGCTTCGTTTTGTATTCCCGGGACGTGTACCGTACTAAAATCTAAATTAGCTAGTTGTAGTGACCAACGTGTTAATTTTGAATTTTTGTCTTTAGCCCTGTGTAACCATGTCAGTGCCGAGTTGTCTGTTAGGAGTTCGAAACGTCGGGTTTCTAGGTATGGCCGAAATTTGTCCGTTGCCCAAATTACTGCTAGGCACTCGCGTTCTACCGCGGCGTACCTCGTCTGTGTCTCGCTAAACTTTTTGCTTGCGTAGGATATGATGCGTCTTTCCTCCGGTCTGTCACCCCGTTGGAAGAGTACTGCGCCAGCTCCTATTTCGCTTGCATCGGTTTGGAGACAAAACGTTTTGCTGTAATCGGGTGGGGACAATTTCGGCGATGTGACTAGCGCGTTTTTTATTGATTCGAACGCGCGTTGTTCTACATCTGTCCATTTCCACCGAACCCCCTGTTTTAATAAATTAGTGAGGGGTGCTATGGTATCCGCGTAATTATCTACGAACTGGTTGTACCAATTGCACACGCCCAAAAATTTACGTACGTCCCTAACTTTTTTGGGAACCGGAAAATTATCGATGCATACCAATTTTTCCGGTTGTTTTTGTATGCCCTCCGAGTCTACTATGTGCCCTAAAAATGAAATTTCGCGAAGACCGATTTTACATTTTTTTGTGTTGCACGTTAATCCGAATCTCTTGAGGCGCTCGAGAACTTTGTCTAGGTGGGCCTGGTGTTCGTACTCGTCCCTTGAGAATACTACAATATCATCTAGGTAAACTTGTACGAAATCATCCTGGTACCCCCTCATGACCTCGTTCATGAGTCTCACGAAAGTCATTGGACTATTTTTTAGACCGAAGGGGAGGACTCTGAACTGAAATAGACCTCTACGTGTCCGGAAAGCCGTGTATTTTCGCGCATTTTCGTGTAGTGGAACTTGCCAGTACCCCGACCTAAGGTCAAAAATGCTGAAAATTTTCGCGCCCCTCATTTGCCTAATCATTTTGTTGAGATCTGGCATAGGGTACGCGTCGGATTCCGTTACGTCGTTGAGCCGCCTGTAGTCGACACAGAGACGAAAAGTTCCGTCTTTTTTCTTTGCCAATACTACCGGTGCGGCCCACGGTGAGGTGCTAGGTTCTACGAGCCCCTGGAGTTCCATATCGCGCACCATATCATCGATAGCGGTTTGTTTTTGCTGCGGATATGGGTATGGTTTGAGCGCGATTGGGGATGGGTCTTTAAGCAAAATTTCGTGTTCAATTAGTTTGGTACGTCCTACTTTTTCGCTGAATACTACCGCGTATTTGTTTAAAATCTTGGTTAGTTTCGCGCGAGTTTCGGGGTCGTTTCCAAATTGTAATTGTGACAAGTCGGGACGAGTGGCGGGTGGTTGTGGTTTCCCTTTCCAGCATGTCGACGTACGAATTTGCCTACCCATGTGAATTGTGCATGCGGCGTAATCCCAAGAGACTTCATTGGTTACAAGAAAGTCGTGTCCTAGTAACGCGTCGCAATACAAATTGTCTAGGATGGTAGCTTCGAATTTTATATCGAGTGTACCTATCCTAGCTTCGAATGTGGAGGTGCCACTGGTTGTTGCAGTGTGACCGTCCGCCATCCGGACTGTGTTTGTTGGTCCGTGGGGAGGTGTTTTGCCGTATTTACGGGCTACTGTCGGGTTTACGTACGATTTTTGTGCCTGCGAATCTAATAGAGCTGTTACGAAGCCTGACGGAAATTCGAGCTCGACCGCGGGGGTCGGAATTTTGTCTGGGCGTGTTCGCGTATCATTATTAGTCGTAGTGCAATCGGTCGAGCTGGACAATTGGTTCTTAACCGCGACGGGAACTGTCTGGTCGTCGGTGTCAACCGCCATGACCATACTGTCAACGTCGGTTGCCTCGTTGCTCGCCTCTTGCTTTACGTGCGCAGACTGACCTAATGCGGGGGTAAGCGTGGTGTGTGTGCTTGTATCCCCGTCACCTGTGCAGGTGAACACCCGTGTCTCTGTTGCCTTTGTCCCTACACCTGTGGCTGCCCCATGAGCCGGTTGTTGTTGAACACACGTGTCACCGGTGAGGTGAGTGTGTTCTGTGGTGGGGTGGTGTAGGTTGGGGGTCTGTGAACGGGTGCCGATTGGTGATGAGACGGAAAAAATTTTCGTAGTTGGTTTTTCTGTGTGTTGAATTACCGAACTACGCGCTTTTCGATTACGTGTTTTTTTTCCGTGTGTACTACCGATAGTGGTTGGTGATGGGTGGGGGGGTGGTGTTGAGTCGATGGGGGGGACTAGTCCCCGTCGACTCCCCCGCCGTTTCCCGACGTGGTCGGTTTGTGTGGGCACTTACTGTTCCAGTGGAGTTCCCCACAATACCTGCACGGCCCCGGTGGGTGATCATCTGTTGTTTTTTTAAAAAATTTTTTTTTGACCGGGGCGGCTGTTTGTGGGGTATCCGCCCGGTTTTTGGGTTTTGGGGCCCATTGTTGGGGGGTCGGTTTGGTGCTGTCCGTTACCGGGTCCAAAACGCCTGCGATGCGTCGTAGCTCGTTGAACGTCAATGGCCGTTGTAGACGGATGTGTGTTCGGAAAGTGTCGCGCGTTAATCCTGCTATAATACCTACCAATTCCGACTCGGATAGGCCGGTATTTACGCGGCGCGCTTGCTGGTTTTTAACTAGCACAAATTCCGTTAGAGATTGTCTAGACGTTTGTCGTGTTGACACGATGTCGGCGCGCAGTTGGGATTGGATTTCCGAATTGTTGTAATTTTCTAAAAACTCAACCCTAAATTCTTCCCAGGATAGGTCGAGTATTTTTATGGATGCGTACCATACACTCGCCGTTCCTTTTAACTGCGGCTCGACCGCCCTGCACCAACCCGAGGGGTGTATACGAGCTTGCACCAAAATCGACTCGGTATTATTAATGTACCGTACGGGGTCCTCGGCCCTTGTTCCTGTGAACTCGGGTAACGAAGCTCTTGCTGTGCGCAAGTCGTCGTACGGTATTAGTACCGAGCGTTCATGCGCGCGTGCTTCGTACGGCGCGTATTGTGACGCGCGTGTGGTGTGACCCGTATAGTCATTCGTTTCGCGCGCGAAGAACGGTCGGTTGTTCGCGTCGGCAATGTGGCTGGCGCTGTGTTGAGCGCCGCCGTCATTGTGCTCATATGACCTACCCGACTGGTGACTATCGTGTGGACGATTTGGCATCTGTACGGGTGACGGGTGGTTATCTAACCGCGGGGTTGCTACACTGTTTGGCGGTTGGGTGGTTGCCTGGCGCGATTCTGTGAAGAACCGCGTCATGCTCGCTTCCAGCGCGCCTAAACGTGCCTCGAACGATGTTGAGTCGTTCGTTTGTGGCAACATTAATTTTAACTGATGTAGTTGTTTCGCCGCGGTTTCGAAAATGTCTGTTTTTACAGGTTGTGCGGACTGGCCCTGTTGCATGGTCGACTGGAAGCCGCCGATTTCTGGCCGGTTGTCTGTGGGTTTTTGACTTGCTGTTGGGCTTGTCAAAATTCCCCCAGGCGGTTGTCCGAAAATCTGGCTGGCGTTCGTGTTTTCCAGCGTTGATGTCATGTGTTGTCGTTGTTCAGTACTGCCCTGGAATCCTACGGTTCCAGGCTGCACTGTTACGAACTTCACATTCTCGGGGACTAGTCCGCTTGCCCTAAGGTGCTCCTCTAGCCGGACGTACACATCCGACTTCGTCCCGGATGCGCTGAGGCCGCGGGCCGTGCACTCGCTACGTAGCTCCGCCGACGACAACTGCTGTAACGTTTTTTCCGACATTGTGTAAAATTGTTTACCGATGTGGTCGTTACGCTGTTGTATGGCCAGTGGATTGTGCTTGTTGCGCGGTGTGCACGGTTTTGAGGAGGCTTTTTGGTTTTTCGATAAATTTCGCGCGCTAGCTACGACAATTTATATATTTATTATTTATGATTGTGTAACAGATCAGCTGACGACAGTGCCGCCGTTGAGTACCAAAAATAGTGGTACTGGGTCAACGACCTCGGTGGTGGCAGCTGTCGGCTGCGGCGGCTGAACCGGTTTTTGGCCTGCGCGCTCTGTGTTTATCGGCGATAATGTCGCGGTGCGAAAGGTAGGCGTTGCGGAGGGGTGGTGGTTGTTATATAACTACTTCCCAATCCGTATCACGGTTATGCACGGCTGCGCGGATTTCCCTGTTACGTACTAAAAATAATTGTTACGTAATGTTCTCTATGGGGTCCTAGCTAACCGGCAAACACACTCCTGGTCGAATAACTTATTACTAATTAAATATAAGCAGTTAATCCGAGGTATGTGTCAGCGTGAAAACTCTTACCTTTTCGCTGACTTGAGATGATCCTCTGCGGGGAGCCAATTTGACGCGGCTACGGCGGTGTTAGAATGATGTCCGCGGTGAGCCGGTCGAAAGATGATGGTGAGGAGTGATCACAAAAAAAAACAAATGTAATGCGTCTGAGGTTGAGAAATACGTTTTTATTTTCACACCAACTATATAACGGCAACAACGTGGTAATTACAACAAACAGAATCGACGGTATCGTGGGTGGCTGTTAAAGCACGGCGTGGTTGGGTCAATACACGGTGTACGGATAGTTGACACAAAAAAAAAAAGAAGTAACGTGTGTAACGTTGAACCGTTGGCGGTCGAGAGAGCGAATTGCCGGCGGCCGGTACTCGTATTGCGCGACTTGCCTTCCCGTCCCGCCTTGTGCCTTTGTGGCGTGGTGGGAGAGTTGGCGATGTCGCGCTGTAGCCCGTGGTGGCGGTTGACAAAAGCGTAGACCGGCCGCTGCGGTACCTGTACTTTGTACTGGTTGCCGCTGCGTACCGTGTCACTGTTAACTATATCAACTTCTAACTTATCGATCTTGTGTTCTGTTAACTCAACTTAACTTGGGTTAGTTATAATTATTAACTTGCCCACCTTTACTCATACTGATTAATTAATACTCTAGTCTTGTGCGTTTAAACTGTTTTAAGTCAGTGAGTTTAGATTAGACTACCTATTGAGTATTCATTGAATTACGCACCTATTGTTTTACATTTTAATTAAAATAAAGTTTGTTAATATACATCCTAGCTGTTTGATCTGTAGTAGAAATAGAATTGCTAAAAGTAATTTTTTTTATTATCATTACCATAAACATACCTAAATCAAATTGTTTATTATGTATGTTTTTATATATTTCAGATTTCTCTCTGACAAAATAGTTAGAAAACAGTGGTGTGATTTTGTGACAGAAAATAATTTACTGAAAATGTATGTCTCAAAATACAGCTTAATTTGCTCAAAACATTTTTATTAAGATGTATTACAGTCAATTCCGCTTTATTGGGACACATCGGTTGGGTGTTATTTTGTCCCAATAAAGCGGTTGTCCCAATAATCCGAAATACAAAAACCAACATATAAATTTGTTGAAAAACTGATTTGTTTTATATATTTTTATTATTACAAATTACAAACAATGTATTATAGAAATTATTTGATAGTACAAAAAGAAAAACATGATATAACCTAATTATTTATAAAAATACTTACATATAAAGTACATATAAATATTTTTTATTTTTTTATTATGTATTTTATCTTATTTAAAAAAACTGTTGATTTTGGTACTCCTAAAATTTCCGAAAGACGTCGTGTATTACAGCCTGGTAGCTGTAATTTAATTTTGTCCAGAATTTCTAATTTTTGAGCAAACGATAAATCTTTACGTTCACGAGCCATCGTTGCTACATGCGACAAACACGACTGATGCACCATTGCACCAAATAACATTTAACAACTATCACATTTGAACATACGATAAAAGATAAGATAAAATAAAGTTAAATAAGATAAAATGTAATGTAATAATCGATTACTAGAGTCCGTCACGATTGTTGAACTATTGATCTATTAATATACTCGATAAAAATGTCCCAATTATCCGGATTCGTGGCCCAAATAAGCGGTGAATGTTTACCCTACAAGTATACATTTGTTTTTGTAATTGAAGAATTGCCCCTATTAAGCGGCTGTCCTTATTAACCGGTGTCTCTATTAAGCGGAATCGACTGTATAAGCTATAAAAAGACTAGTTTGTTAAAAAAAAACTGCAGTTCCAACTAGTAATCTAGGGAAAAATATAGGGTAGATGTTTCTATATAGCCTAGTTTTATTTTATTAATTGCTTTAGATTTTAGGCCAAAAATAAGTATTTAGAAAATGTTACTCCTATGACACATCTAATCAACCTTTACTTAAGATAGTTTGATTTATAAATGAAATAACAGTGATACACATAATATGTATATCGCTGTTATTAAATATATATTATATAATACCATTATATTATTATTAACTTTAAAATAAATTACTTAAATTATAACGTTGTAACTTGTAACTCTGCAACCTTTTCTCCTACTCAATCATCAACGTCGTCAAACTCAAAATATAAGCGTTAGTAACTATTTTATTACTGCTGAAGGATTAATGAATGTCAAATATGCTGATGTCAACAGATCTATTTTTAATGATGCCTCAACTGATCAATTAGATAAAGACAAACAGATTAGGTAATGACAAACCTACTTTTGGTATTTTTTTAATTAAATACTTTTATTTGTATAATATAAATTATAAATTTAAATAATGTTTATATTGAAAAATATAATGAATAATTTTCCAGATCAACCTGATACAACATCAATTACAATAACCAATGTACCTACTGAAATCAGATTCTATTAATCATTCAATTGGTATTATTTATATTATTTTTAATAAATTATTACTAAGATTTTGAGTTATTTTAATATTTTACCAATTGTCCATTTCAGCTGTTCGTGATATAAAATTACCAACTAAAATTAAAACCTGTGGTCGACCCAAAGGAGCTATATTGACAACTATTTTATTACCAAAAAAAAAAGGATTGCGCAAACCAGTTGCTTTTAGACTCAAACATTATCTAGAGCAACAAATTATAACTATTCAGTGGTTAACAAATCATTCAATTGCCCAAAATGTCAGAAAACAAAATTATATTATACAAAGAGAAGACATAAAAACTCACGTTGAACTCATTCATATGGGAATAGTTGAACCAGAAGTTAATATTCATTTAATCAAACCATTGTGTAGTACTAGTGCTTGGGATTTACTCAAAGACGTAATTGAATTAAAAAAGGAAATTAATGTTTGGGTGTGCCCTACTTGTCAAAGTGAAATAAATGATGAAGATTCCATTTTATGTAATTCCTGTTTAACGCTGTACCATAAACAATGTGTCAACGTAACATCAAAAAAGAAAAAATCAAGTTTTTGGTTCTGCTTGAGTTGTTATAATAATGTTGACTGACTACATTAATTTCAATATAATTATATTTATCATAAAGAATTGAATCCAATGTCTTCATTATTTATATAATTACATAATACCATATAACTATTTCTTATAGTCTTATAACTATTTTATTTTTAACATTCTGTATATGATTTGACTATTTCAGATCAAAATCCAACGTTATTCATAAATATTTGAATGATAATACCATATTAATTGGTTTACCATTGTAACTGGTTAAATAAGTATTACATTTGTGTATTATAATGTTGTATCTATCAGGCAGCTGTGAACGACTTGTGACTATTGTCATGTATACTAATTTATTTGTATTAAGGGATAATATAAATTAAGAATAATATTGGACCTTTTTCAGGGATTTTGGCTAGGATTCCAACTAATAAATAGGCTTGTAATTAGTTAAATCTGTTTTATCCCTATATTAAGGTATTAAGCTATATATTGATACATTATATTCTCGATTTACATGATAAAAATTTAAATGGAAATATATAAACTAATAAGATATTCTGAGATACTTTGAAAAGTATTTAATATAATTTGTTCATTTAAAATCAATGTAATGAAAAAAAAATTTCCCAAAAAATATGATTGAAAATTAGTTTGTTTTGCCTATGGATCTTTAATTATTTCACTTATTTTCACGATATGTGAAATAAAATAAAACTATATAATATGAACGATTTTTAAGTTTATGTACGGATAGGGTAATGTATGTATGAGCATATGAATATTAATGTTATAACCAAGGGTGTGAATTTAATGAACTTAAACTTAAAAAATGTCAAAAGTATACAATATAAAATGCCAAAAATTATAGCATAAAATTCACTTAAAAGGGTTTTTAATTTAATTTTTATATTTATATCGATATTATAGGATAATATAAAATAAGTTCATTACATTTTACATGCATAAAAATGTGTTTATTTAATAAAAAAAAAAAAATAATAAAAATATTGGTTGAATTTTGTTTAATGTTATTCACTTGCAACATTTTTAAAAAATTTTTTTATGTATTGTTTTTGTTAAAATAATAAAACAAACTTAAATATATTTATTTATCTTTAGTCTTTACTATTGCATTGGACAGAAAAAATAACAAAAAATGTAAACATGTCAATATTTGATTAAAAATACCGGAAAATAAACTACAAAAGGAAAATATGACCTAAAAACCTATGCAAAAACATGACATAAAAAATTAAAAACGTCAAAAAATGCAAATTAAAAGTTTCATAAATGGATTGGTAGTTACATAATTCAAATTATGTACTTACGAAGCTACGTTTCACAATCCCCCCAAAACAATGCACTTTTCTACAAATTCATAGCTCTAGTTTTCTGTTTCATCAAGCAACTTATTTTGGATTAATTTTTTATAAGCATTTAAATCCATTAATTCTACACAGCAATATTATTGCTGAAGATGTTTCTGGTGTTAACTTACGGTTGGTTTGAGAGAAAAGTATATACTCGCTAAACGTTAAAAAAGTTCTAACACTTATTATAGAAATAAAATTATGGCAAACTCTAAGGCGCATGCGCATAAATCAGCCGGGTATCGATTATATACACGAATGGTTCCGTGTACGCTTTATCTACACGGGCACCCGGGTATCTAGACACAGCGTATCTTAAATTGTGATCAGTATGCGCAGCACATATTATAGCAGCAATAGCAGCTATTGGCAAATGGCGATAGAAAGCTTATCAATTTTCTGGTCGGTGGGGGGTGGACCTGTAACGGAGTACTGGAAAAATAACACGTAAATACACATAGGTAGATATTGTAAGAATACATAGTTGTATAATAACGATAGTACATATATATGCATAAAATATGATACACAGCGGCCCCGTTATCGCTTTCTATCGCTAATATCGTGAAAAATCGATTCTGATGACTGATGAGTAGGTACGTAGGCGTACTGCTGCAATGAGTGCAATAAGAATGACTCATGAGTCTGCGTTTACCGCTACCATCATGACACCATAGTAGGTACTCCATAGCTAGCTTCAACTGCAGTGTGTACGAACCTGAATACAGATAAAATTTCAAAGAGCCATGGGGTACCCACCCCCCCCCCCTGAACAATTTCTAGGGCTAAGCAATTGCATTAGGTAAACGTCGTTCACCATGCCACTGATTATAGCCGTCGATAATAATAATATAGGCATATAGAACATTAGTATATATAACTACTACCTACGTTCTACAACTGTCGTCTGTCATTTTACAATGAATAATATCCATAATAAATGTTTTACTTCTACCGAGTCACAGTCGTAAGTTCTATATTGTTATCTGTCAAAACTACATTTTCAGATTCTGGCAAATGTGTATTTTCCTGTTGCAATTAAAATATAAGATTACAGTCTGAATAATCTTCAATTTTTAGAATATTATTCTAAATTTTATATTTATATAATTACCTGATTACCGCAGTTATTATATATATCACTTTTTTTATTCTGTACATTTTGCAATCGATGTTTTTTATTTTAGGTGCACTTAACTTACGTCTAGCTTTTCTCCCATAACGCCAATCTTAACCCATTTTGTAAAAAAAAAAAAAATTAAAAAGAACACAAGACTTACAGACAACCTTACTGATCGGCTTGTTGTGTTGAAATCAAATGATTCATAAATCATAGGTAGTATTTTAATACTTTGTATTTCCTTAAAATTTAAATATATATTTGTTGTATTAAATTTGGAAAAATATAATTATTATTACTGACTATTATTATTGTCGCCCGTTAGTAATGTTCTATACCTATATAATAATCCTTATCGGTTAATTGATTCTGACTTTCCGAGAATCTATCACGGGCCGTCGGCAGCCGCAAGCCGCCGAAATAAACTATCGCACACGCAGGCACATGTCAATACTTTACGAAAAATGAAATATATTCATGTTTGCAATGCTATAAAAACTACTAAAAGCTGTAGTAAATTAAACATACTTCCTGAAGTCCGATGTAATTTTGAAAATATGGCTGAATTTATAAACTTCTAGACTATGCTCTTTAGGAATCAGTTTTTTGATTTAAAATTAGATGTGCCCAAAATAAATACAAATGTAATGCAATTATTTCATGAGATTTTTGGAAAAAAAATCGTTATTTTAAGGTCCTTTAAAATTGAAAGTTGAAAATCGACTTCCTAAATAACTTAGATATTTTGTCAAAGAGTTCATACATGGATAAAAAATTAAAATCAGACATTCCGAAGTATGTGTAATTTACTACCGCTTATTGGTCTAAAACGCATGAAAAATACATCTGCTGCGTTCCCCTTAAGGGGTAATATAGGCAACCAACAATAAACACAAGGTGACGTCACATTCATATATTTCGTACATAGTAAGGAGCTCTGTTATGTTAGGCCGAGTTATTCAAGTTTAAATGTCTATTGCATAAACATAAAGTATTAAACTACAGTTTTCTAATTCTAATATTTCTATTGATTAAAATATTAAAATATTGTCAAATACCTACTTTAGTATAATTATTTACTGTAGTTTGTATTAGGTTAGTTTAGGAATAAATAATAATCATAGTTAGGATAATTGGGTAATGTGAGTCATGTTATACTATTATTTTTTTAAATTAATAATTATGTTTATTTTATAAATTTTTGAATTTTTTTGTGTTTTTGTTTATCAATTAATTGATCCTTTTCTTTTTTATTCAGTTCTCTTATTCTTAAATAAATTCGCGTCCGTATCATTGACCTCAAGACTTCATCTTCAATCATCATGTCATGCACTTGTTGTTTGGTTAATTCCAATAATTCAGTAATAAGTCCATTAGTTTTCTTTATGTCATCTAAAAGAAAGTCAATAATCACTTGTAAGTATTATTTATTTATTTACTATAACTACATATGTTAACTTAAATACCTTTTCCATTCAATTTTTTAAATAGTTTTTCTATGATTTTACCAACACTTATGAGGATACTGGATGGCTGCGTTAGTGTTCCAAATGATTTAGCTTGTGTCCATTCATTTGTAGCACTATTACCTACAAAATCCTGGTATTTTGATTTGAACTTTTGAGCTGTATACCCTAAAAGATATGTTAAGCTGTCTTCCTCAAACATATATTCTAGTATATATTCATTTTGAGCAGTCATTTAAGTAAATAAAAAATTTCTATGAAGAACCTAGCTAAAAATATGTAAGTAGGTAATTATCTATTGTTATTATTATTATTTGTTTTTACGTCAAGTTCAAATTCATTTAATAATTTAATTTCATTATTAGTTGCTACTACATATTGATCAGAACCCTTTTAAAGTTCAGCATTTTCCATTATGCTACCAACCAATACCTCAGGTGAATCCAACAAGCATTCTTCCATCAAGCTTTCATCAGTGTTTCTGTTTGTTGAGAAAACCACTGAACTATACTTTCTCAGAATATACCATCGTAACCTTAAGTGTATGAAAAGTAATATTTTATTCATTGTATTATATTAATAATTAATATTGTTAATTTTAGTATATTACTTTGTATCTTATAGTTACCTGTAACGGAAATCTAGTGATGTTGGATGAGTATTGGCTGCACCCATTCCTCTAACGTAGCTGAAACAATTTTCCAAGAGATCCTGGTTCAGCACAGGGGCGGATCCAGAGTTAGGAAACTGTGGGTCAGGAAATTTCAAGGGGCCACTTATTACAACCAAATTAGAAATCTATACTTGTGTACTAGGTATATAAAACAAAAAAAAGGTGCTCCGATGTACAGTAGGTTACAAGTGGGTCACTGTATAATGGATAGTATGAAATTTGAATTCAATGATATAATATCATTATATAAGAAAAACGATTCTGAGCGGAGACGGTATGTCAGTCTAGGTATAAGCCATATTATTTTCTTATCTATCGTATTAAAAAAAATTTACCTATAATAAATTCCAAATTAATCATATCCCAATATCCATTAGGTACTTATAATGCATTATACGTCAACAACAAACCCTGATACTATCATAGTCCATACTCCATAGGTATATAATAGTGTACTTTAGATGTTTCAAGTACCCACGAATAATATTACACAATCACAAAAAAATAACTAAAATAGTTATTCTAGGTTTTTTTTTATGTAATTTTATCCAAAGTTGAACTTAAAATGACTATAAATATAAACTGTGCTTATGTATTTTTTAGATTTTTTGGTAACAGAATTAACTACAATGGTGAAATCATGTTTTAAATTTTCAATCCTTAGATATAAAAGTTGAACATTTTATACATTTTTAACTACAAAATAATTATTCAATTTTAAATTTGATAAATTTTGTCAAAATTCGATCTTTAAATGCTTATAAAAAAAATTGTGCCTATGTATTTTTAATATTTTTCAACTGATATTGTAACAATATATCAGGAGCCTTATATTAAATTTTTACACTTTTTGGCATAACAGATAAAACTTTATTGATATTTATAGAAAAAAAAACTAAAAAAATTGAAAACTGAAAAGCTCAAAAAGAGTCAAAATATTTTTGCTGTATACCTAACCTGCTGTACATTAGGTTATAACTTACAAGTGGGGGTCGCTGTAATGGATGGTATTAAATTTGAATTTATAATTATATATAATATCATTGTATAAAAAAAACAATTATTTTCAAAATTGTACATTGTATAGGAAATGCTAATATGAACATTCAGTGAAATTTTCATTTATCTACAGTTATTTGTTTTTGAATTACAACAAAATAAGGAAATCGCTACATGAGAAATCGAGTGAATATCCAATGTTGTAAAAATTTGAATTTCAAACGCTCATAAAAATTTAATTTAACTTTCCGGTAGAGATTTTTTTATTGATAAAGGTAGACAAACTTATGAGTAATCTTGTATTACATTTTCAAATCTTAGATTTAAAAAGAAAAACTTTTACGAATTCTTAACTCAAAATAATTTTCTATATTTCGTGATTTTTCCATATTTTGTCAATTTTTGAACTTTGGATGCTTATAAAAAAAAAAACTGTGACTAAGGATTTTTAATATTTTTCATCTGCCTTTAAACAATATACTAGGAGCCTTATAATACATTTTCAAGCTTTCTAAGCTAACAAATAAAATTTTATTGATATTTTTAGAATAAAAACTAAAAAAAAAAATGGAAAATGAAAATGTCCTTAAACAGTTCAAAACAAATCATAATATTTTAAAAATGTTATCGTGTATAGAAAATGCAAATATAGTGAAAATTCAGTGAAAATTTCATGTATTTACGTTCATTTGTTTTAGAGTTACACCAAAAACCAAAATCGATTTTTGGAAAACAGATTTTGAGTAAAAATTTCCGTTATTCCTTATTTTTTATGTGTTTAATCCCGGCGCTTGTGAAAACTATTGGGAATTTTAAAATTTTACCTCCCGAATGCACCAACTAGATTCACTTTCCAATCGAACAAGATACTGAAGTTGAAAATCGAAGCATTATTTCGACTACCTATCGTGTACACAGGCACAAAAATAAATCAAAAAAATTTAAAAAAAAACACACATTGTAAAATCAATACATTCATCGTTCCACTCAGAATCTAAAATTCATTTATACTATATGTGTGTTTATTTAAGTGTCCAACTAGGTACTCAAGATCTGAAAAGAGGCCAATTTGATCAGAAAATATTAACTGTGGGTCAGCTGACCTGAACCCTCCCCTAGATCCGCCCCTGGTTCAGCACCCTTGTTGTAATATATTTTACATCATACATTTCATTGACATAAGAAAATAAATTCCTTAGTGATTTATTAGTTAAAAGTATGCCTTTTTGAAATGGCATCAAACATTTTCTACCATGTTTTGAACTATGGACACGCATATCAAACATTAGTTCATCCATTTCATTCAAAATTTGGTCTTGTTTTTCTTTATCTAAACCATATGCCATTTTGTTGTTTTTTTCTTCTAGACTATTTAATAAATCATAAAGACTTTCTAGGTTTTTTTTATAACTCAAATGTGTATATTCTGAGCGGGGACGGTATGTCAGTATAAGACATTTTATATTATGTTTGTATATTTTTTAGATTTCGCTCCGCTCAAAATTAAAAATTGGTTTTATTACTTATTTATGATTAAAAATATAATATCTGATAAGTATTTAAATTGTTTGCCTGCAACGGATTGCAAACCTAACCAAACTATCGTTGTCCTATGCCAATAAAAAAATATCAAAGACACATAGACACATTTTTTTTTGTTTTAAAAGCATTATTGCAGTTCATATTGTATTGAACATTGTATAATTTAGAAAAAACAGATTTTTTTCTGTATTTTTCTAATATTTATTTTATAGTTATTTTGATCCCTAATAACGCCGTTATGGTTATTTAAGGGTTAATGATCATCATTAGTATGATACAAGACTTTTATCCATTGTCACCAGAAACTTCAACAAATATATTCGAACCAACATTTACCCTAAATACCATGATCTCAGAAAACCTCAAGGTAAGAAATTTATTATACTAAGCAATGCACAGTATTTTTGTTTTATCTCTGTCTGACCCACTCGCAACATAGCAAATAGTTCACAATAGGTAATGAATAAAATCGTAAGAATTTTTTTAATTAGAGTGAAATGTCCTTTTATACAATTTAAAGATAAGAATATAAGATATTATTATCTAGGGCATTTCATAGGATTTTTATTATATTTTAATTTTAAAGTGAGTTATGAGTATTTTATAAAATCAAAATATAATAAAAAGCTATGCTATGCCCTAGCTAGATAATAATATTATCTTCAAATTTTTTAAGAGGTAATTTCACTCTAACTTAGGAAGTTATTATGATTATTTAAATTCTAATTTATAATCATTATTGTGAAAGTAAAATTTGATATGTTGCGCGTGGGTCATAGAGAAAAAATAAATAGTGCTATGACATTGTCTTGAATAGCTAAACATTATTTAGTATACCTATACATATAAAAACGTTAGCCGGTATTTGTATTATTAAATAAGTATTTTGAATTTAAAATTGTTTTTAGAGTTGAACATGATGTATTAAATGGCCGAAGAATAGTTGACATTAGTTATATTTTTAAATCAATTTCATCAGTATGTCATACACCGTTTAATTGTTCATTTAAAAATTTAATATTTTCTCATGAAATTCGTAAAGGATTTTTTTCTGAAATTTATTTTGATTGTTCTATGTGTCGTAAAAAAGAAATTATTTATTCTGAACCTCCAATCTTAAAAGACAAATTAACGGTAAATGCTGCAGCTGTCACTGCCATGTTAAATACAGGGCAAGGGCATTCCCAATTGGATCAATTTTCAGCCATTTTAGATATGCCTTGTATGTCTAATAACACATATCAGAAAGAACATGAATTCGTGGCAAATTAAACACAATTAACTACATGGGAATCGATTGAAGAGGCTGGCAAAGAAGAAGCGCAATTAGCTATTGAAAATGGTGAAGTAAATAGTAATGGTATACCCTTGATAACTGTCGTCGCTGATGGCGCGTGGTCAAAAAGATCCTATAAACATAACTACAATGCATTATCTGGAGTTTTAAGTTTTTATTTTTATCATTTTATAAAATATTTAAAAAGGCGGGCAAGACTATAATTTTAATATTTTAATATTTACTAATTTTTAGGCTTTGTTGGTTATAGAACAAAAAAAGTATTATTTATTGGAGTACGGAACAAATACTGTTCGGTATGTATGAAAGCTAAGGCAATAAACAAAGATCCTCCAAATCATATTCGCTATAAAAACTGGAACAACACTAGCACTTCTATGGAGTCAAGGTTTTCGACAAAGCATTCCCACACATAATATAATTTATCATAAACTCATAGGAGATGGAGACTCTAGTGTACTAAAAAACATTATGTTGTCAAAACCGTATGGATTTGATACGGAAGTACAAAAAATTGAGTGTACTAACCAAATTTTGAGAAACTATTTAAATCGCATAGTGGATATAGCATCAAGGAGAAAAAGTTCAAGCGGCGTTGTCGTCCCTGGTGAGCTACGAAAAATGTTAAAGGAACGACGTTTAAAACTGAGGTAATTTTTTTTAATCATTGAAAAAAAATAGAATAATATGCTGCTTTTCCCAGTCTTGTATTTATTTACTAGTCTTGTCTTTATTTTGTATTCACAATATAAATTATATTACAGGTCCGGAATTACATACGCAATTAAATATAGATCGAAATTAGACGACCCTTTAAATTACAAGATCACTTTATTAAGGGAGGATATAAAAAATAGGCCTTATCATGTTTTTGGTTCTCATGACAAGTGTGCTAAGTGGGTTTTTCGTAATGGGCTTATTTAAACATAAAAAAACGTTATAGACAAACTTTATTATAATAATTAATGTTTATTTTTAGTTATTTTTGTGATGGACCTAAACCCGGGGAAAGAAATATAATTTCCGAAATGGAAAATTGTGGACTTTGGCAAGATATTTTATTTTGGGAGCAAGAAATTTAGTTGCACATCATTCTGATAGTCTCATTCATTCTGTAAACAACAACTGCGTGGAAAGTTATAATAGCGTTGTTGCTAAATACATCGGTGGTAAACGTATTAATTATTCTTTTAGGGGCAAGTGTTAAAAATAATAATAGGTTTAAAAAAATATAAACTTAAATGTATACTTAATATTATTAGTTATTACTATATATTAAATATAGGCTCTTACCAAGCCGTTGCGATACGGCTGTCAATGCGTTCAACCTCAGCCCTTCGTATATTAGCCATTTCTATAGGAAAGCTACTTTTCATAGTCCAGGATTGTTCACGAAAAAATATATTAAGAGGATACAAAAAAAGAAAAATGATATTAAACGAAGAAAATTAAATCAACCTGGGTGCATATCTATTACATTTTGTGTTTATATAACTATAACTATAATTAATATTGTCTATTGTAATTTGTATAAATGTTTATATTTTTTTAATATTTTTTTCAAGATATAAAATTAAAAAGAATATATTTCCACACAGACCTGATGAAGACTATGGAGCAGTAGAACAGCCTTCTGAAATAGTTGATATGCCAATTGAAAAGTATGGAATTAAAAATCCGAGTTTCTAAAAAAATTAAAACTCACACATGAAGAAATACAATTAATGGAAAGAAGTACTATTAATCAATCCCAAAGCGATGAATGGCGAAGGCAAAGAAAAATGGGAATCACAGCTTCAAACTTTGGAAAAGTTGCCAGATTGAGGTCAACCACTTGTCGCGAAAATACAGTCAAATTTATTTTATACGACTTATTTCGTGGTAATGCTGCAACAAAGTAGGTCAATTATGCATTATACTATCTCACCCATTTTTTTCTTTATTCTTTATATTATGTATAAAATATTTATTATATCCGATGGTTACTTATATCACTTTCTCAGTCATAATAATAATGTTTTTAGATATGGAATTCAGAATGAACCTTTGGCAAAATATAATTTGGGGTCAAAGCCTAGGACAGCAATATTACCCTGTGGGCTTTTTGTTGATAATTATTTGCCTTTTTTGGCTGCTAGTCCAGATGATTTGATAAGTTATGATTCTATTGTTGAAATTAAATGTCCATCTTCCATAAAAGATTATACGCCGGAAGAGGCCTTTCATGAAAAAAAATTAAAATGTATGACGTACAATGATGGAAATTTACAGCTGAAAACATCACATGCATACTTCTATCAAATTCAGGGACAACTACATATAACTAATAGGAAGTTTTGTTATTTTTGTATATGGACACCTAAAGGTAAAAATTATTATAAATGAAGCTTAAATTTATAAGTTACCTACAAGAAAATGTATACAATTTTGTTGCCATTTGTTATATAAAATGTATGCCATTTGTTATATAAAATTATAATAATAACACCTATACCAATTAATAGGACTTATAGTAGAGAAAATTGAAAGGGATGACAAGTTCTGGATGGATATAGAACCAAAGTTGAAGAAGTTTTACATGGAATGCATACTTCCGGAGATAATTGATTCGCGACTTGACCGAGGACTTCCACTTAGAACAGGCTTATAATATTATAATTAGATACCTATTATAATAATGTATAACACGTACAATAAATTGAGTAAAATAAAAACGTTTTTGCAGTGATGAGTGTTTTTTTGACTCTCAAACAAATACAATTTAGGTAGTATACAGGTAGGTAATAGGTAATTACATAAAAATATAAACGAAAAAAATTAAGTCTAAAAAGCGAATAAAATAATCATAAAAACTACTTTATTATTTGAAATAAACGATTGTTATTATTGTATTATTAATAACTTACAAGTTACAATAGTTATATACTTATTTTACCTATCTTTATATTTAATTACAAAAATGCCTGCGATCAATATTCGTTGGGTAAAAAATAAAAATGTAAAATTACGTCAGGCAGCGAATGATTTACTATCTAGTATCTATAATAATTGATGTACATGTACTATGTATATTTATTATATTTTTATACAGGTAGTGTAATTACGGGACGCCGTCATAATCGAAGATAAGAAATATCATAATGTCGCGGGCTGTAGTTGTCTGTTGGCGGGCGGGGGGCACTAACAATAATGATCGTTTACTACAAACACAAATACACGCCACGCACGCACGCACTATGGAAATAGCCTTAAAATTGCCTATACTCAGCTCCTTAAAAACGATCGGTATCGAATAAAAATCAATTCAACTAATAAAACCAAATATATTACAATATTTATATTAATATTAAAAATTACAAAGAAATGCATGTCTTATGATACAAAAAATATTATCAAGGTAATTATGTCAAAAAAAAGTATAATTTTAAGTGTTGGAGAATATTTGACAGTTGTCCACAGTAATGGTTGTAAACAATATTTAAGTAAACCCGAACTCTACTTATTACATATTTACATTACCATTCTACATACTCGATTGGCTTCTGGACTATTTTGAAACAAGTGAAAAACACTATTTAAGGTTCTCCGGCAGTATCGAAAACAGCCTGTAATAATACATTTATTATAAAACCAGAATGCCTAAATTTAAATACCTTCAAATCTATAATACGACAGTTGGACAACAAATTCCAATTAATAAGGGGACACAATTATGCAAAAATGTTACCTTTAGCTTTTGAAAGGGTATAAACATTATTTTTTGTCTTATATTGTCTAATGTAAACTTTATTTACAGACTGTATTTTTCAAAATAAATAAATAATAATAATTTAGTTTTACTATCTTAACTGAAAAAATATTTATTACCGTCTGCTTCAACTTCATTAACCGCGTAATTGGGGTCCATAATGCGATATAACTTGTTGATTTTAGAAACTCAATACAAAAATAAAAAGTTAAATCTTCTAAATAGAAATTATTATTTGGTATTTGCTATTTTAATTGTTGTAACTTGTATTATAAGTACAGTGGGTGTAGTTCTATATTACTAAATTCCTTGATATCAATTTTCTGAAAAAAGACAGTTGGTATTATCTAAAATTTTAATTTCCTCCTAGTAGTTTCTTATCAATGTGTAGGAGAACTGTATTGCCCTGTATGAGTATGTTTATCAAATATACCTAACTGCTACAGTACCTATATTTTACATAGGCCTATTTAAAGACTTAAGTCTATAGGTCTATGATATTTTAGTTTTATCTTTTTGATATAATTGTTGATGTTGTAAGTTGGGCGTTAAGGCCATAGATGATAAAAAAAGTTTATAGATAATAAATGAGAGTTGATAGATAATGCATTATCTATAAATCTTGACGTGAAGCAGGGAATGGTAAGCAAGCCGACCCCGCGTAGTGTATCCCGCCAAGAGCTAGTATTTTTATATTATACATTTTTCGATAATTTTTTATTATAATATAATATATTATATTATAGGTAGCCGGTAGGTATGGTATAGGTACATTTTAATAATGTTATTAGTTGTAATTCGAATTTATTTATTTCATATTGGATCATTATTCATCAGTCCTGACTCGTGAACAAAATTGTATTCAATGTGTGTTTCTATTAGTTATTGTATTTCTTTAGGTACTGCCAAGTAAGTACCTTCATAGATTTTGTAATATTGGTTTTTACAATTTACAATGTATTTGTTTATACAATATCTGTTGAGCTATCAGAGTTTCATACTAAAAGCTAAAAATAAAATTAGGTAAATAGATTAATTACTAGGGCTCGGAAGCACCTTAAAAATATCAAAAAATGACCTAAAAAAATGTAAATATGACATAAAAATGACGAAAAATGTCTTTAAAAATGACCTAAAAAAATTACAAATATTTGTTTTGAATTTATAAAAATACATTTTTTTTAAATATTTTACTCTATTTTACTATATAATTCTATATACATTTATTAAAGCTTACAAATTTCTCAAAATATGACATAAAAATGACAAATAATGTCCTTAAAACTTAAATAAAAAATATTTGTTCTATAAATTTATCAAACCGTACAAATTACTCAAAAATCATTGCATTGTATAATTAGAGCGTTTTTGATGTTATCAAAAGTAAATGAACGACGATCTGTTAATAAATATTTATATTTTTAAAAACTTCTCCCCACTGAAGTGATTGGGGCAAATCTGAAATTTGCCAAATCATCAGCACTGAAATCATCCGGAAAACACTCTCTTGAAGCTTCTTCACCATTTAGAAATTTCGAAATTGTTGACATCGTTTGAAATCCAGTATTTTTGACACGTACCAGCCTTAAATTTGTTTTTAATTTAATTTCCAATTCTATTAACTGCTGCTGATTTAATTTTAATAACAATTTTGAAATCAGTAAAAATGACTAAAAATGTCCGAAAATGACCTAAAAATGCAAAATAAAATTTAGTTTTTCAGATTCACATGCTAATGAAACGCATTTATGGCCAGGAGAGCATCGTCTTAAAAGTTCCAAAAAAAAATGCAAAATGCCTCAACTTCCGAGCCCTATAATTACCTATATGAAGTGTCATAAACTATGTTAAGTAGGTATACATTGTTATATTCTGAATTTATGAATATGAGGTAAGCATATAACATAAAATACCTATCTTTTACATTATTGTACTACAAAATAAAACTTAACTATTCTGAATATTTTAAATTGCTAATTATGTTAATTATTTGTATTAATTTCTGGTTGAATTATGACAGTTATAGAGTATTTTTATAAAAAAAAAATGGCTAGTAAAATACATCAAATCTATTAAACGGGTAAACAGCATGGAAATAAAATAAAGGTTGGTATTAATTTATAAATATATATATTTATAAAACGTTTTGTTTATCATAATTTATAATTAATAAGTAAAATATATTCTTTGAAATGAAATATTTCTAGTAAGGCACATGGGGAAAACTGTATTTGGAACTTCCAACTGTCTGATACATGTGCTGCACACCCATGCATGACCACACGGTATCACAATATATTGTTCTGCGGTTTGATTTAGTGATATCTATAGTTGTACATATCATACACACATTTCCATTTCCAATACCGTCTTGCATTTGCAGTGCATTTGGAGAATCAGGTGGAGAATCAGGTATAGCATTTAACTGTAGGCCTTGTTCTTCTTGACCCAATTCCATTAAAATCTCTCTTATTATATTTTGATTAGGCAGAGGATTTTCAATCTGGACAATTCGCTGTGGATCGACTGCATTAGGGACACTATTGGGCAAAGGATTTGCTTCAATTGTAACATTGGCTGGTTCATCAGCGTTCATTAACTCCCAGTTCCGTTGCCTCTGCTCGTATGCTGCACCAACATAATATGAGCATTGTTGAAGAAATTGCCATATTGATATGAGTCCCAAGTCATACTGCTCGGTGGAATTTTTATCTGGCGGGAATTTGCCAAGAACTTCGTCCTCAAATGCCTCGTTGGTCGCAAGTTGTTGAACAACTGTTCCTCAATTATTTGGTAGTTTTGGTTTAAGTGAGTTAGATGACCTATGTAAAAAATTCATAAATAATGTAAATATTTATTGCAACCATTTAATGAGAATAAGTTTTCTCTGTTATTGTTATTGTAATATTTTTATTTATTACCTATAAATTAGGTTTAGTTATTTTTAAATTAAATTATTGCTAGTTGGTAATAAATATTTTAATTTATCATTTGGACAAAGTTCATATAAAGAGGGACAAAAATTCCTACTTTTCAAGAAACCCAGAAAATATCATCAAATAATTTCTTTTACTCTATTTAATTTGGTTTTTAAATGTTTTATTAATGGTTTTTATTTAAATGACTTGTATCTTCTGCATTTAAATTTAACTGTTATATAACTTACATGGCTTTAGTATGTTATGCCCTTTTCATAGATTAAAAATCAAAATTAATATTATTGATTTTTCCACCGTCATATTTTAATTATTTTTTTTTTACTTTATCTAATATTTTTCTATGTTAGCAATAATATCCACTATCAAGTTTTAATATCATTACATTCATTATTTCTACTTAGTGGAGATCAATATTATATACAATTTTTAACTATGCTAAATTTGGTAGACAAACCTACAAGAGATAAATTAATTATTATTAATAAATTGTTGAACTATCTTTTCATACAGTAAATACCATTGATTATTATTATTATTATTATTTTTGATTATTCTATAATGAATGGTAATACCAGTATTGAGAAGTAAAGTAATGCAATTTAAATTATTTGACTGGTAAAGCTACCCCCTCCCCCCCCCCCTTTCACTTAAACTCTGTCCATTATGTTTTTGACTATATACCTATTAATTTGCAAAATATTATAACATCTCCGTACAACTATACATTCTTTGTCAAATTGAATTTATTGTATGTTATATTATTTTCTTACCAAGAAATACCCACAAACTAGGACTAGGATGAGTCACAGAAAACTTAATTCTTAGAGCGTTATGGAAGCTTTCTATGTTGTTATTAGTTTGACGAGGCAATCCATGAACTGATACGATTTGTGGACCAACATTTCTTATCCAATACCTTTAGACTAAATTATTGATTTCACCTTTATTAGATTAATTTTCTGTACAAGATTAGACTTTTTTTAATTTAGAATTTGAATTTAAGGATATTATAATAATAATATATACAGATGAATAAAACGGGAAAGTGTCCAGTAGTACACCTGATATAGATTAGATCTAAACAATGTACTTTGTAGGTTAGTGATATACCATCAGTACTTAAAGTTAATAATAATATAAAGAAAATCCATTTTTCTCTTACTCAATTTTACATATTACAGTTTAAATGTAAATTAAGAATCAAGTCTAACGGAGAAAAGAATAAATCAAAGAATAAATAAAATTAGTTTATTACACAAAGCCTTGGCTCTTGGGGGAATTTTTTATTAGAAACGAGTGTAAGTAGTTATTGTAAGCTAAAATGTTAAAACATTATTATATTATCTCTGCAGGCAAATCAACTGTTTTATATTATGTATTTCTTTTAGACCTCCCTTGGACTTAAATGATTTATATAATATTATATATGCATTTATGCATTTATGAAATTCTAGAATTAAAAATTAAAATAATAATTAACTAAATTAAAATTGTTTTAAATTACAATACAATTTCAATAAATATTTCCAATAAAACCCATAAGTTTTAAAGTTATTATCTAACAACAAAAATGTATTATGTAGATAAGTTCTAAATTTTACTATTTTAAGATTATGACACCTAATGGAAATTGTACAGGATGTACGAACAGCTAAGAATAGTTTCTTAACTACTAATGTAATGACTAATGTTATTGAAATTTATTAGCTTCAATAAACTGTTAAATGTTGCCTACTGACATTGCTCATAGCTCAAAGTAGTTGTTAGGTATTTAACAAAATATTTATTTTAATAATCTAGGTTTGTTATTAGTTGTAAATGTAAATGTATAATTTTTTGTTAATTAAATTTTAAACAAGATATTTTTTTATAAGTTACCTTTCATAATATGTCAACAAACGTTCTAGATGCACTTGGTTTCGACAAAATGCCCGAATCAACAAAAATCCACTGTTTATATCTCTGGTAGGCAATAACGGAAGAGGAGTCTTAAAGCTTTCAACGCATTGTCATTGTTGTTGACATGGTGTAAGTAGCCTAAGTTTTTCATTTTTCTCCATACAGCCTTAACAATATACATACAAAAATATTATGTCATTAATTTTTATTTTTTTATTTATTTTAATAGGTACTTGATTATGGTGAAAAAAACACCCAACAGCTCGAGATTCTGGAAATGCGCAAATCAGCTCATCCCTCAGTGCTGTTTCATAATCTGTAATTATGGTTTCTGGAGCTAAGTTCGGCAATAGACTATTTCTAATAAATCGTATTAAACAATTATACGAATTTCTCGACTTGCTTTCCATTAGAACATAATATGTTCTAATTATTTCAGACCATACCCATAGACCATAGTATATATTATATACTATGGGTATGGTCTGAAATAATGAATTTATCATTTTTAACCTTAATTATTCATATATATGAACAATTATTTAAATAATCTTAAATGTTATTAGGCATATGAAAATAAAACAATATCTTACATAGTTCTGAACCATACAGTGTATTGTCAACAATGATATCCCATATTAACTGGGACCACTTTAAATGTTGCATCAGCATGTATTTCAGTGACAACCTCTAAAGAATGGAGCATCACAACATTCAAATCTATTGAGTTGTTCATTTTCAAACAATGTGGCCAAGACGGATAGTGAATTTGGCAGTATGGCATTGTACTTCTTCTGGTAAATCGCATAATCGATTCAGCAGTAGACCATGGATATAATCCTGCTGCTACCACATGCCTGTATTAATTATTATTCAATATCAATAAATTACCTACAGTATAAATTACACAGTATTTAATAAAAATAAATGTGAATCATTGATTTCAAATGAAGGTCTTTAAGATTCTTTGTATATAACATAGCTGAATATCTCGGGATTTTTTTTTGTATATACCCAGTGCTGTGAAGAATACTTTTAAAATGTATTTGAGTAAATACTAAAATACATTTTTTGTTGAGTATTTAAGACACTACTCAAATATTTAGAAAAAGTATTTGGAATACCTTAAAAATACTTTTGGTTTTTAAAGTAGGTTTATAATCATGTTTATTTTAATAATTTATTAAATAAATGTTTATTACATTTTTAAAACATTAGGGCCTTATTCAATATTCATAGTCAATGCTTAAGAATAAGTATACTACAAACAGTATTAAATTGAATATGGACCGTAGTTTCCAAAATGTTCATATATTTTTATTGAATATCTATTGAAAAAACCTGGTTTTCGCAAACCTTTGGGCTAACACAGAAATACAGCATACTAAATAAAACTATTACTGTAGTTGGCAATAATATTTTTCCAACCAAATATTTTGAATAAAAATAAAATGTTTGAAAAAAAAACCAAATTATTCAATACAATTAAGTATGTAAAACAAAAAAAAGTATTGAAAATACTTCATGCTGAAAGTATATAGAAAGTTATTCAATACTTAAAAAAGTATTTGAAGACATTTACTCAAATACTTTACAGCACTGTAAATACTACATCATTCCAAATTACTCTACCTATTGTAATAATCAGTAGCCGATTTAAGGGGAGGGGGGACGAGAGGTCCCTGACATAGACTTAGCATCTATGCTAAAAAAAATAGTACCTACGTATAAGTTTTATGTAACAAAATTAAAAAATAAATAAATATTTTAGAAAGTCTTGGTAATTTACGCTTTAATAAATATTTTATATGAATAGCAGGTAGGTACCTAACAATAAAAGTAACTGCTTTATATTATAATGTATTTTAAGTCAAATAGGCTGGTGTGGTGTGAGTCAGTTGAGATTATTTAAAGAGGATGGATAATTAAATTTTTCAAACATACGTCAATTTTTATTTATTCTGGCAGTATTACCAGTTACAACATCTACAACAAGTGAGAGATATTTTTCAATTCTGAAAAAGATTAAATGTTGTATTTTAGAATGACTGTTATTGCGGCATATCACTATTTTTCATATTTGTATGACCCTAAGAACATACCTTCTTGCTTCTTCATCGTATATGCTTATCAACGGTATATTTTCTGTAGCTGCTCGTTGTGTTAAAACTGACCGGAAATTAAAGATCAAGCCCTGGTTATTGATCCCTAGTTCTCTACCATGACCTCTGTGTGATTTAACCGTAACGAATGTACCATTTTCCAATCTTTTTATGGAACCGTTACAAAAATATGTACGAGCTTTAATGCATTTAAAATAACTGAATATTAAAAATACATAATTACAATAATTGCATGTTTATTTTAAATTCATAGTTACTTATAATACTAATGACATATTTAAGTGAAATGCATAAATGAATATACTTTAAGTTGGCCTAATAACTAGGTGGGTTAATTTTAATTAATCATACATTACGTGATTCCATTTCGACTGCCATTATTATTATATGTGTACCCATCATTGGGGTCCATTTTTAATTTTAATTATTTTAGCGAATTGCAAGTCTGGAAAATATTTCAAAACATATAGATATCTATTCAAATTTGGCTTTCTTGCCTATTGCCACCACGATAAGACATCACGGATTAATATTAATATTATCGTGACACATCCCATTTGATACCCCGAAACTACGGTTACGCTAAAAACAATTCATTCCGATCGTCCGAAAACAATGTTTCTAAATACAAGTAGCTAACAAAAAATTGCCAATCGCTTTACTTATCTATGTATATTTACATAAAGTCCATAATATCAGCATTGGATATTTATTTTAAGATTTAAAGTCATAGCATTAAGTGTCTTTCTTGCCATATAGACTAACATAAAATTAAAATGTGGATACCAACTGCCAAAGTAGAAATTACTGTTTTTTATACAGTAAAAAAAAAAAACACTTGTAAGAATCTTCGCAAGTTAAAAATATTTAAATAATTTTTGTGGAAATGGATATAAAATGAAAAATAGAAATTATATATTTACCTCCGATTTTGTAGATGTCGCTGAAAATGTTACAATTTCCGTTTAAATCAATTTCTGAATGATATTTTAATATATATACTTCAGTAAAAATTTGTCAGGTGTTAATTTGTTCAGCTGTTAATGCCAGAATAATAATAGTGACAACATATCAAGTAGGCAATCCACCGGCTATAAGTGAAACTCAGCCACCTTGGTAGACAATGTGCGAAAATTCTATTTGATGTATTCTTGTCCGAATAACTTATGGCCACCAATAATAAATAAATACTAATTAGTAGTTTATACTAATTATTTCTCATGTAACCAATACCATTTATAAACAACAATTTCCATCGCAAATCTCAAAATTCCTGTTTGAGCACCTCCCCAGGTTAGGCTTAATTGGTCTAAATGTGAATCTTAACCTTTCAAGGACCCACTGGACACACACAACAAATTTCATTCAAAATAGTAAAGCCTTTTAGGAGGAGTTCAGTGACATACACACGTACAGTAGAATTATATATATATATATATATAAAGATATTAAAAAAAATTATAAGTTTTAAAATATCAGCATAGTAATTCGACATCATCTTCACATATTCACCAATAAATTTACAACAGTATTTTATATATATGTTACGGTGAAAGACGGAAATTGGTGAATGTCGTCATTCTCCGGTCAATGACGTCATTAACCAAAATGATTCAATTATGTAGGTAAATGTTGTAAAAACACATACTTTTAAACTCAAATATATATGTTTCACCGGTCATTGACATCATTTACCAAAACTTGTGATAAATGATGATAAGTCTCAAATAATACACTGATTGTTTTAATATAGATACTATTTAATAATGATTTATTGTTTGGTGGGTGATTCATTTTTGAATCTCATTATTTTTGATTTCAATGAAATTAATGAAAGGTTAGGTTAATTGAAATGAATAAAATAGGTGAATATTATTATAAATTATTTATTTGTACAGTTTTGTAACTAACAAAGCTTTGTCGCGCACCCAATACCTATCCACTTATCACTGATCGTTCACACCGACACAAATGGGATGACACCGTATTAGCTCAGTGTAATTACTCCTTACCATCTGTTAAGTGATCGTATTGCGTCCCATTACGTTTAAGTATTGTGATATCTAGTTAATGACATATAATGTCACTTATATAAAATTATAAATATTATATTGATCAATTTAAACAAGGAAAAATTCCCAGAGCGGAGTGCGTAAAAAACTTTCACTCAAGTTCAAATCACAATTTTTAACCTTCGTTTTTTCAAGTCAACACTATTTTTTAAAAGTCAACACAATTTATTCAAGTCAAAACTATTTATTAAAAGTCAACACTATTTTTTAAAATTCGATACAATTCTTCCCATAAATGTATTGAACATCATTCTCCAATTAAACTGGGGATTGAAGTCAATAACCAGGGAATGTCTACATTTACAACCTTTACCAATTTTTAGGTAAATTACGTCATTTACCGGGGAATGACGACGTTTGCCACCGTAACATATATATATAATAGATATCGATGAATTTGAAGCCACTAAGATACTATGGGCACAATTCACCATAGTATTTTTACTATACCTGCTCCAAGTGGGAGCAATTTACATGTGCCCAATAATATACTATATTAAAGGGGGTCCTAAAAAACGTGATATTAAAAAATATTATTATTGTAATACAATATCATGAACAGAGCCCGGATTTTGTTATAATAAAAATTCAATATAGTTAAATATTTATTTGATTATATTTCCTAAGATATGTATCAAAAAACATGAAACATGGATACTTAATATAAAAAAAAATTAATGAACATAAACAATTATTCACCTGGAGCAGCGTTCCATAAACTTTTTTATGTCACTTTTATTTTGTAATTTACAGAATATATATATTTACACTATAGGGCTTTCAAGCCACGTTAAAACTAAATAGAATAAAAAAAATAAATACAAAATAATAATATATACATTAATTATATACATATATATATACATTATACAAATTTATATAGCGCTAAAATCCAACAGCCTCTTCCACGTTGCAATCCTGTTACATCATAGGTACACGGTGTCGTCATAATAACCTCCACCGCATTGAGAATAATTTGCTACAATCTGCGTGAATAATAATAATACATATTATTACGATTAGTGCGTTAATATTACTAATCCTATTAGGTTTTAGGTTTCTAAACATCAGTATTGAACATTCCACTGTATTTATACCTAGTAGAATTACCAACATTACAAAATGCATAAGGAAGATCTTTATCTGCGTCGTACTGTATTAATTCTTTTGATAGAACTTACCAATAATTATTTTTATAATTAAATGAAAAAAACCAAAAAAAATTAATACTCTCAATTCTCAAACTAATAACTTAAATTGTATTTATGTCATCCAAATAATAAAAAAGCTACAACTCAGATAAAGTTCTTCCCTATGCGTTGTGAAAGTTTGGTAATTATACTATAAATACAGAAAGAGCATAATTTATTGTATTGTACATAGTAAAGTTAGCCCCACCAACAATTAATAATTTTAGTGCCACCCCCCAGGGCCGGGCCGATCAATAGCAGCGCTCCTGGCAAAATAAAAATTTGCGCCCCCTTCCTAAAAAAAAAATAATTAAATGTTAACCTATTTACCTATAAGCATAATTAATATTTACTTTAAAGCTTAAGAGTTAAGTTTATTATTTTAATAATTAAAATAATAAGAAATTTGAAGATATATTAGACATTTTTTCAAATCTCCATTTTATACTTGTAATAATAGAATCTAAAGATTGATAGCATTGTAGCTTCACAATAGTTTCACTCGATTTATTAGTATCTGTTTCATTTGACTCCAAGTCATATTTTTTGCGTTTTATTTTTCTGGTAGTTGGAAAATCAGTGGGTATGTTTATTAAAATTACAATTTTTTAGCTTCATTCAATGCATTTTCAAAACCATTTTCTCGTATATTTTGTATGCATTCAATTAAACCTTCTAAACTTTTTGTGGCCACATCAATAGTCTGATTTTGACTCTGTAAAGATAAATTTACTTTGTCAATTTGTCCTAGTATAGAATCCCAAAAATGAAGGAGGAATAAAAACTTTAAATTTATTTGCTTCAGAATTTACTGAGCAGATGTTGTTGTGTTTTTATTAAAATCATTCATGTTGGTCACCATATTGTTTAGTATATCATAATTCATAAACGTGTTTAAAATTTAATTTTAGAGCACTCACTGCTTGTTTTTTTGTACTCCAACGTGTGTCACAATGAGATTTTAAAGTGATTTTCATAGTTTGCATTAAGAGTTTCCATCTACTTGTCGAGCCAGAAAAAATAAGTATATATTTTGAATTAAGCCAAAAAATGTGATCATCATAGGTGAAACTTCTGCAGCATGAACACCTACTAGGTTTAGGCTATGAGCTGAACATGGTAAAAATGTTGCTAGTTCATTTACACGTAAAATATGTGATTGTACACCATTAATACTTCCAGCCATATTTGCGCCGTTGTCATAGCACTGTCCTCTACAGTCCATTATATCAAGTCCATTATTTCTTATTGTGTTTAATATTTCATTAGAAATCCCTGATCCTGATTTTTCGTTAGTACATATAAAATCAATAAATAATTCTTTAATCATAATGTCTCCATTGGAAATGTAGACATACCTGATTATTTGTGATATTTGTTCCTGGTGAGATTTATCGGGAGTGCAATCGAAAAAAATTGAGAAGTATTTTGATTTTTTGATTTGTTCAAATATAGTTTGTCTTACTTGTTGACCCATTATACAGATTATTTCATTTTGAATTTTATGAGAAAAATAACTAATAGTTGGTTTATTACTATCTGTAATATGTTTTACGTGAGCTAATAAAATAGAGTTGTAATGACTTATTACTTCCATTAAGCTTAAAAAAATACCACAATTTGCTTCTCCTATTTTGTCTGACGAACCTCTTAAGGCCAGATTATTTTTAGCGCAAAATAAAATTCCGTCAACAATAACTTTAAGAATACAAAACCATTTTTCTTTTTCATTTTTAATAGAATTTTGAAGCGCATAATCAATTGTTTTACAGTCCCATAATCTTTTTTCTAACTCCTTCTAGTCCAAAAAATTTTGTTTATGGTTCTTACTATTCTCATGCTCAGCAACAGAGGGATTTAAATGTTTCCAATCTTTAATTGTAAAATAAGTAATAAACGAATAATCGTAATATAATAATACAATTATAGACCAATAAACTAATGGAGAACGTATTCCACTCCGCCCTGCTATCAATGCTAGGTATTTACCATTTCACATGTTATACATATAATATTACAGTCATTCTATTTATATTATTATTATCGGCCACAAGAAACACATTGTTATTTCCTGCGGCTTGTATGCGGGTAGAAATATATACATTGTTATAAATAAAATATATTACTTTACGATATCAGTTATATTGTCTATGATTGAAAATTAATTTCGATAATCAATATTCAATAGTACATTTTGGCCTAGATTTTCAAATATAATTATATCAAATTTTGCGCCCCCATTCCTACTCTATATTTTGCGACCCTGGCAGGCGCCCACCTTGCCAGGCCATCGGCCCGGCCCTGCCACCCCCCCCCTAAAACTTAATCAAATAATCCACAGGCTGACTACAAACTTTTGTTAGAAAATAACAATTTTACCATTGCATCTTTGCATCTTTGCTTTTTTTTATGAAACGATATTTATATAAATAAACTGCAGCTTATTCTTTCTGACGTTCTGATATTATACATATTAATGAACTCTCCATGGTTAAATAAAATATTAATTACCACATTAGCGCCATGAATACTGCACAATGACTCCCTAATACCAGTAACTTATCGATGACAGATTTCGGTCATATTCTAATATTATTTACTAATCTAACGATACTAAAGTAGTAAGGTGTACACGCAAACGAATCCGATATATGTGTACAATATAATCGGCATTTATCTTATTTTATAGTATTATATTATAGATCAAGGAAATTATTCGTCTGTATAAATTATTCCTCGTAATAATAATAACAGTAATGTTCATGACAGTATGAAACTTTATTAAATATAGGCAATATTTTCATTACCAAATTAGGCTTACCCCCTCCCTGCTACCCCTTAGTGCAGTCCTTGGTTTTATGTATTTATTTATTATTAGTAAGTGTTTTTTAGGTCGGAACAATTACGAATACTCGGAATACTATTGAGTTATTATATGATTAATTGAAACATTCGACTGAGAGCAGTTTTTAAAAAAATGTTGAGCGCTATTTGGGTTGATTGTGAACGAAAAGATAGGCAACATTTAATTTGTTAATATATTTTATTTCGTGATACCTATACTCGTTATTATTCATAACTGTAGATTTATAGCCACTGCACATTTTCGGTCACTGAAAATATTACACTGTGGTTTTTTGAAGAGATTGGGAATATTAATTATAAAATGTCATCGATAAGATATAAGTACCTACCTACGTGTGACTAGTATTTTAACATGAAATATTAACGACTATTCATGTGTTTGTAAAAATATTAGTTTTGTTTATATGTAGGTATTTTAGAGATAATCGATCACTCACCCTAATATCTAGATTCTCATCTTCTTTAAACGTCGATTTTGAAACCAGGTCTTCACTTGCTTTTCAGTAATGCCCAGTTCATTCGCCAACCGTTCTCGCATCATTCTGTTCAAATACCTATTGTTTTGAAATGTGCTTTCCAAGATGTAAACTTGATCGTTGGTGTACTGGATTCGTGTTCTTTTTTGTTTCTTATTATCTAAACAAAAGTTTATAGTTTTATACAGTTATTTAAATGTATGAATATGGATGTTTCAGTTTTCAAACGATTAGGTTTATGTTTATACTGCAGAATGCCAGTATATTGCTTATGTATTTTTAAAGGTAAGATTCAACTATCTACAGACTACAATAGTACAATATTGTTTTTAAAATTAGGCAACTACTTAAAAGATAGGTACAGTATTGAATAAATTTTGGAAATTTGTAATTGATTACAATTACAGTTTAAGTTATTTATAGTAACGTTTAAAGTTACGTGTTATAACGAAATATTTATGTCTATTTTTTTTAATAAAACATAGATATTAAGACAAATCAATATGTATTTGTTTTTAAGAAGAGTTCAAGAGAAAAATGTATTACGTTAGTTATAACAAAATATTAAAAAATATTAAAACATTATAGTTACAGAATATTACAAAATTTTATAGTCTAATAAATAATATGTATGATTCTAGGGTACCTATTAAGTAAATAAAATACAACCCTAAACACCCAATATCAAACTTTATATTATCTATATATTATATATTAATTTATATGTTATATATTCCATTAACAGAAAATATTGATGACACATTTGCACCTGTTCACACGAGTACATCATGTAAATTTCACGGATTGCTAAATTTTTTTCATGTAAATTCAACCGGTTTTTATTTACCCAAAATACAATTAATGAAATGTAGGTAATAGGTAGGGGAATATTGGGAATGGCGCCCACCTTAGAGGGACTTCACGTATCTTCGGTAATAAAAATCCAAATATTATACTGTTGCTTACATTAGAACTATAAAGTTGTTAGCTTCTACTAATATAAGTTTAAAATTTTAATGTTAAGTGTAATATTTAAAAAAAAAACGCAAATGATCTTCGTTACCCATATAGTGGGGTAATACCAGTCACACAAAAATACATGTAAAAGTATAGGACAAAATATAAATATTTAAAAATTACACAAATAATGATCACATTAATATGCTGTCGGTAGAGAGATACGGTAATACTTAGTAGGTACTAAAAAAGTGTATAAGAAATGTTACTTTGTTGCATTTATAAAAAAATATTTTTATTATAATAGACATAGACAAGGCTGTCATTACCCCATCAGATTTGGCCGGTAAAACCCCTTTTACAGTTTTTTTACATAAATGCATTTACTTAAAAACCATTTTATTTAGATGAGTCATGAGCAAATAATTGCAATCCTTATATTATTTAGAGGTAAAAAAAATCATTGATGTAGAAAAACAAATAAAAATTCTTACCTTCAGACGATTTTCAATTTAAAAAAATATTACATCGAAAGTGATAATAAAATTGATAACAAACTTTTGGTGGGTAAAATTGTGTTTATCATTTTGAGACATCTGGTCTTAGGTTTTGATAATAATAATCATCAAATAACGTGAAAATCTAAATTTTAGCTATCATATTTCATGAGATATGTCACTGACCATTATTGCCCACTGACCGCCATCCCCCACCTTCCCCTACTCAAATTATTTATGTACAGATTATATATATATAAATATTATATTTTGATACCTACAATAATTTTAAAAACCATATAATAAGCAATAATTATCATGATTAGTTAGTTAAAATAATGAAATATAATAAATATAAAATTAATAAAAAAAATAAGGTAGTCCATAAATTGATGTGTATCTATGTGTAACTATAGTGAAAATAGTTGTAATTTGTAGATTTTACCATCGGTGGAGTTTACTTGTTTTTCAGTTCAAAGATACACACAAATATAAGTATTTATACCTAACTTAATTCCAATAACTTTGTAATGTAACTATTTAAGTAAATTCAATTTAATGTAAATTAAATCATTAATTCTTCATTAGGTAAGTATTCATTAACAATACGTATGTAACAGATTACTGACTATTGAACCCCGGATACGAACATGATGTAGTGTCATTGTCTCGTGTATGAATCTTATATTATAACAATACATTTTAAAAGCTTTTAAATTTAAAATTAAAGATTATTACGACTGATTATAATGATGTCTGTATACCTAGGTACCTACATAATTTTTTTTTTAGTGGAAATTATTATTATTACTTATTCATGTTCAAATAATTTTTAAAAGTATTTTAAAATGTTAACCTAGGAGTATAAATATATAATACAATAATAATATGAACTTACTCGAAGACTTCGGTGTTGTGGTGAGCGTGTGGCTAGTAGTGAATGTGTGTAAAGAAACATTAAAACCTTTATTTTCCAGTAAATGGACTCGAGGACAGGGACAAATAAGATGGACGCTTTCGGTGGGAGCTCCGCAATTGACTCCAAGTGGCATATGATTTGCCATACTCCCAGCATTCCAGTACATCGGCATCAGATGCTGTTGCTGTTGCGTTTCCCACATCTTATAGCTCATCATATTCCATGTATTTACTTGCTGCAGAAACTGTAACCGCTGATGGTCCTGCCAGATGTCTTCTGTATGAAATGGCACCAATGAGTGCTCAAGACTGTCAATGTCAAGTTGCCGTACACGGTTCTCTGCAGGCAGCGCATCGCCATCGTGAGTTGCCGTAGCGAAGAGCACATTGTCGGTAGTCATTTCTGTAGCGGATTGCAAGTCTGGAAAAAATTTCAAAACATATAGATACCTATTCAAATTTGGCTTTCTTGCCTATTGCCACCACGATAAGACACATCCCATTTGATAACCCGCAACTACGGTTACGCTAAAAACAATTCATTCCGATCGTCCGAAAACAATGTTTCTAAATATAAGTTGCTAACAAAAAATTTGCCAGTCACTTTACTTATCTATGTATATTTACATAAAGTCCAGAATATCAGCAAAAAATAATACCAACGTAGGTGTCACTTAGATTTTTTTTGTATTTATAAATATGATTGTAAGCCACTTAAAAATAACTAGTATTTACGCAGTATAGTCATTAAATATATTTAAAAAAGTAGAAATTACTGTTTTTTATACAGCAAAAAAAAAACACTTGTAAGAATCTTCACAAGTTAAAATTATTTAAATCATTTTTGTGGAAATAGATATAAAATTAAAAATAAAAATTATATATTTACCTCTGATTTTGTAGATATCGCTGAAAATGTTACAATTTCCGTTTAAATCCATTTCTGAATGATATTTTAATGTATATATACTTCAGTAAAAATTGGTCTGGTGACAATTTGTTCAGCTGTTAACGCCAGAATAATAATAGTGTAGACAAGATATCATATAAAGAATGATTTAGTTTCTGCAGAGTCCTTTCGTTCTATGGCGATGCGAATCCGTCTGAGAATCGAGAGCGCACGCGCTATTATTATTATTGTTATTGTTATTAAATATATATATATATATAATGTAGGTATGTCCCGAAGGCGTGACTGGGCTTCAGTGAAATTCGGACCACCTACTCCTCCGGCCCGCGTTCGGCAAACTACCCTTGGTCACAGGTCGCAGAAATATTCTATCTTATTCGTACACTGTAGGTGGTGGTGGGGGGCGGTCGCATACCTTTATTCACCTTCAGCTCGTGGTTTTTGCATTTAGTGCACGCCACCACACCCGTTTTACTTTCAACGTTATTAAATTAACTGTTCGTCGACCAACAATTGAAATTATTAGCACTCTCTCATACACACACTCACAAACGGCCAACAATTCTGCACTCACTTGGTGTAAAGATTAAAGGTTATACTTGCCTTTAGTTGTATTATACCTAGTTACAATTCTAATATCATGACATTATACAATTAGATTTATAATTAATTATATTTTTTTTTCTAATCAGACGTTTACACACCTAAAGGCTAAAATAGATACTATTATGACTTAATTTGTGCAATAAAATATAAGACAAAATACTAGATTAATATTTTAAATAAAAGTTCAACTAATTATGATAAATAATACTGGATGATTCTTTTATCAAACAACACTCATTATTTCAAAAAGTGTAAATTTTTTTGAAAATATTGTTTAGATAGTTTCAAGTCGCTTATTAAACAACGTTTTTATTAAAAAATTATATTTTTAAATATTTTTTATCCTTATATTTTTTTAGTTTTTTACTTTTTTGAATAACAACATAGGGTTTTAATTTTATATTCCAAAGCAGAATATTTTTCTTAGTATTTTGATACATGGAAATCGAATTTGGGTTGAATAGTTTATGAGTTATAAATATTCAAAGTTTGATGAGCGGTGAAGTGGACAAACATTTCGCGGGGTAACCCCGAACCACTCCACTCCGCTTGTCTAAACTTTAAATACTTATAACTCGTAAACTACTCGCCTCAAATTCGATTTTAATGTATCAAAATACTAAGAAAAATATTCTACTTTAGAATATAAAATTAAAACCCTATGTTGTCATTTAAAAAAGTAAAAAACATAAAAAACTATAAGGATAAAAAATATTTAAAAATATAATTTTTTTATAAAAACGTTGTTTTATAAGCTACTTGAAACTATGTGAAAAAATATTTTCAAAAAAATTTACACTTTTTGAAATCATGAGTGTTGTTTGATAAAAGGATCACCCAGTATATACTGTAACGGATTCTGACCTTAATTAAAATTAGAAAAATAAACTCAATAAACAACAATAATAACAATAACAACGAATAATATTTGATTATATACTATGAGGTAAGAGCTTATAGCTATACTAAATCAAGACAGATGGAATTCTTGTGAAATATTCGGTATCCTATTCTTAGCAGTTAGTACTTGAAATAATTTTCAGTTAAACTTCACTTAACTATATCCTTTTAACCATCAACTTCATTTTTTCGGGACTTATATTACAAATTTTCCGTTCTGGACATCTTGGCGGACGGATATATCGGTGAAACGGTTTATTGATTTATGATCAAAGTAAAAATAATACATTTTTAAAAGTTATTCCTATGTTGATTAGAATTTTTAAAATAATTAAATATGATTATTATTATGGTTAGTCACTGTAAGAATCAGTAATTTTTAGACATTGAATCGTGAAAGGTGAAAAGATTGACAAATAAGTAGAGTATGTACTAAATAAAATAAAAATTATCTGATTTATTTTTCGTCCGTTACAATGAATATTATTTCGATACCTTTCAGTCGAACCGTAGTAACCTATACGATTGCGATTTTGATGCATACATATTCTGATTATTCAAATCAAATGTTTCTACAAATTTTATATGTTGACTGTCTGATTTTTTATATTTGAATAACTGTTTTTAAATATATTATGAAAACAATAAAAATTTGATCGATTTATTAAAACCAAAATTGGTGAACGTAGGATACTAATACACAATAGATAAATCGCATAACGCAAACTAATTTAAAATATATAATTAAGGGGATTGCAAATGGTAATTTGCTTCAACGAAAATGTCCTAATATTTTGTCAATCATACATATTAAAAAGATTATGCGAAAAGACTTCTGAAAATATTTTTAAATTCGTTAATATGTCTACTTGATATTTATAAGGCGACTTTTTAAAAATGTCCCTTTCAATTCCTAGGCCATTAGCTGTGGTAGGGGTTATGAACTGTAGTAGGGGTAAGCTTTATACGGTAGGTTGTTTTTAAGATTGTTTACGGCTGTTACGGTAGGTAGCAAACATGTGTATGTGTGGCAAGGTTTTTAACTACTATGAACCGGGGTGATCACCCATCTGGGGGCTAGTAGCTGTAGCCGTTACTTACTCCCAGTCAGATCCGGCCTTGGATACAACTACATAAAATATAATAGATTTCATTTTTTAAGAGGGGGGCCAACATTTTTGACCAGCCCATAATAAAACAGAAAAAAACAGTTACATAAAAATGGCTAAATAATTAATACGTATTATGCATGCATGGATTTAGAAATAAAATTGAGGGGGGGGGGTCATCGAAAGAATAAAAATATAATAAACAATTAAAAAGGGGGTAAGTGGATATCGCTCTGTTGTACAGTAGGTTACAACTGTAGACGATGGTGTTAAATTTGAATTCAATTATGTAATATAATTGTATAAGAAAAACGATTCTGAGCGAAAACGGTCAATCAGGCTATGATATTACAAGGTATATTTGATGATATTAAGGTGAATAAAGTAATTTATATATAACCTATTTAAGTGGAATCTTGTTTTAAATTTTCAATCCTTAGCTATAAAAGTTGAACATTTTATAAATTTTTGACTGCAAAATTATTATTAAATTTTAAATGTTATACATTTTGTCAAAATTCGGACTTAAAATGCTTTTAAAAAAAATTGTACCTATGTATTTATTTTTCGACTGCTATTGTAACTATATATCAGGAGGCTTGCATTCAATTTTCACGCATTTTTTCTCAACAAATAAAATTGTATTGATATTTATAGAAAAAAAATTTAAAAAAATGGAAACTGAAAATGTTCGTTAACAGCTCAAAACAATTTGGAAAATATTATAGTGTATAGAAAATGCTAATATAAACATTCAGTCAAATTCATGTACCGGTCATATGTTTAAGAGTTGCACCAAAAACCAAAATCGATATTTTCGGAAACAGATTTTGCGTACAAATTCCCGTTTTTCCTTAATTTTTCTTTTGTTTTACACGGCGCTTTTGAATACTACTGGAAAAATTTACTTCTCACCCCCCCCCCTTAAGTACCAACTTGATTCACTTTCATATCAGAAAATATACTGTTGAAGAAAATCCAAGCACTTTTACTGTCCTAAAAGGTGATGAGTGATGACAAACATAAAAACTTAAATTAAAATAAAAAATAAAAAACACATCATTTTAAAATCAATACATTCATCGTTCCACTCAGAATCTAAAATAATCAAAGAAAATTATTAAGTAAAATTGTACATTTATTATTTATTTTTAATTTTAGATTCTGAGTGGAACGATGAATGTATTGATTTTACAATAACGTGTGTTTTTTTTTTAAATTTCAAAATGTTTAAATTTATTTTTCTGTCTGTCATCACGGTTTGGGGCAGTAAAAGTGCTTCGATTTTCTTCAACAGTATCTTATTCGATGGGAAAGTGAATCGAGTTGGTGCTTTCTGGAGGTAAAATTTTAAATCTCAATAGTTTTCACAAGCGCCGGGAAAAACAACATAAAAATTTAGGAAAAACGGGAATTTTTACGCATAATCGGTTTTCCAAAAAGTCAAATTTGGTTTTTGGTATAACTCTAAAACAAATGAACGTATATATATGAAATATTCACTAGTTGTTTATATTTGAATTTTTAATACACGATAAAATTTTCAAAATATTATGATTTGTTTCGAACTGTTTAGGAACATTTTCATTTTCCATTTTTTTTCTAGAAATATCAATAAAATTTTATTTGTTGGTTAAAAAAGCTTGAAAATTTAATAGAAGGCAATAAGTGTATTGTTTCAAAGGTAGATGAAAAATACTAAAAATCTTTAGCCACAGTTTTTTTTTATAAGCATTTAAAGTTCAAAAATTGACAAAATTTGGAGAAATCACGAAAATAAGCAAATTATTTTTAGTTAAGAATTCGTAAAAATTTTTCTTTTTAAATCTAAGATATGATAATGTGATACAAGCTTCCTCATAAGTTTTTCTACCTTATTAAAAAAAAAAAAATGCCTATAAGAAAGTCAAATTAAATTTTTATGAGCGTTGGAAATTCAAATTTTTAGAACATTGGATATTTACTCGATTTCTCATGTAGTGATTTATTTAATTTGTTGTAATTCAAAAACGAATAATTTTAGATACATGAATATTTCACTGAATGTTTATATTAGCATTTCCTATACACCATACAATTTTGAAAATATTTTACCTCTTTTTGAGCTGTTTACGGACATTTTCAGGTTTAAATTTTTTTAGTTTATTTTTCTATAAATATCAATGAAGTTTTATCTGTTGGGCCAAAAAATTAAAAAAATTAATACAAAACGTCTGATATATTGTTAAAATAGCAGTTTAAAAATATTATAAATACATAATCACAGTTTTTTTTAAGTATTTAAAGATCGAATTTCGACAAAGTTTATCAAATTTAAAATTTACTAATTATTTTGTGGTTAAAAACTTATAAAGTGTTCAACTTTTATATATAAGGATTGAAAATTTAAAACAAGATTCCACGTAAGTATTTAATTCTGTTACCAATAAATCTAAAAAATACATAAACACAGTTTTTTTTTTTATCATCATTTTAAGTTCAAATTTGGAAGAAATTACATAAAAAAAACTTAGAGTAATTATTTTAGTTATTTTGTTGTGATTGTATAATATAATTCGTGGGTACTTGACACTTCTAAAGTACACTATTATATATCTATGATATTATCAAGGTTTGTTGTTGATGTATAACGCGTTATAAGTACCTAATGGATATTGTAATATAATTAATTTGGAATAGGTCAATTTTTTTTAATACCATAGATATGTATTTATATAATATGTATTATACCTAGACTGACATACCGTCTCCGGTCTTTTAATGGATATACCTACATAATATTATAGAATACCACATTTTTAGTGTGAAAAAAAATCTCAGTGAAATAAATCAAAATAGCAATTTATGCATATTAATGGGGTCATAAGGGTCATGAACTAAAACAACGACATCGAAAAAGAAATTAATTCCGGTTATCAAAACCGAAATTGATTATGAAAACGAAATCGGAAACATTTTTCGGTTTCAAGTCCTGGTAAACTTACGTAGGTATGTCTTTCTAAAAAGGACTGAAAATTTATAACAATATTCCACGTAAGTATTTAATTCTGTTACCAAAAAATCTAAAAGATACATAAACACAGTTTTTTTTATCATCATTTCAAGTTCAAATTTGGAAGAATTTACATAAAAAAAAACTTAGAGTAACTATTTTAGTTATTTTGTTGTGATTGTATAATATTATTCGTGGCTACTTTAAACTTCTAAAGTACACTAATACCCTATTATATATCTATGATAGTATCAGGGTTTGTTGTTGATGTATAGGGCTAGGGACTTCATGCTCTAAAAAACCTTAAAATATGCATGCATTTATGCCCTAAAGAATCACTAAATATGCTATTAAAATTTGCATTTAAAAAAAATATATATTTGTAATGCATTATAAATAATTAAATAAAAAAATTAAATTAGTAATAATTAATAAATAATAGTACTATTTTTTTTAGATATGTGATATATGATAGATATGAATATGATGATCTGAGATAATTGTATTCTTTTTTTCAGTTTTGTTTTCATCTTATGTTGAGTTTTTATCCAAAACAAAAAGTTATTTAGCTATGTTTTTGATGATTATTTAAAAACATGCAAACTCCTAGAAGTCCCGAGCCCTATTGATGTATAACGCGTAATAAGTACCTAATGGATATTGTGATATAATTAATTTGGAAAAGATAAGCACAGTTTATTTTTAAAGTCATTTTAAGTCATTTTTTTTTTTTAAACCATAGATAAGTATATAATTTGTATAAACTGTACAGCAGAGCACCTTTTTAAAATTAAATGACAAAGTTTAACCTTTTTTGTTTGTTTTTCCATTGATATAATGTCATCAACATATTTTATTTGATATATTTTTTGTGAATAATGAAAAAGCTAGTATATTTTTATATAGTTTAGGGGCTTATATAACCCTGAAATTACTCGTGTCGTCAATCAATTTATTATAACTATTATTATTTTTAAAAGAAAGAATTTTGATGTAAATTATGATTTTATGAACAAGTGGTGATGTAGTTTTAAAACATCTAACCTTTTAATGGATGTACATAATATTATAGAATACCACATTTTTAGTGTGAAAAAAAATCTCAGTGAAATAAATCAAAAACGCAATTTATTCATATTATATTAATTGTTCAATTAACACAAAACACGTAATCTTGATGTTTTTGGGCGGAGGGTCATAAACTAAAACAACGACATCGAAAAAGAAATTAATTCCAGTTATCAAGTCCTGGTATAGGTATACAAACTTACGTAGGTACGTATGTCTTTCTAAAATTAATTTCATACATTTATTCATTTAAAACGACAGAAGAATAAAAATCATTTAAAAAAAATACAATTATTGAACGGGGAAGACTTTATTATATAAAATATAAAATACAAGATATTATTAAGATATTATAAATACGAAGGCTGTCCGATAAATAAGGTACAAAAATATACTGAATAATGAAAAATCAATTTATTACTTTAAAATTTTTACACAATAAATTAGACATATTTTTCTATTTTTCTACATAGTCACCATTTAAATTGATGCATTTTTCCCAACGATGGAGTAATTTGAAAATGCCATCTCGGAAATACGCAGCACATTTTCCATCGAAGTACTCGGTAACTGCGTTCATGACCTCCTCCTCATTTTGAAAATGAGTTCCTCCTAAGTGTTTTTTTAACGGACCAAACAAAAAAAAATCCGAAGGTGCCAGATCAGGACTATATGGTGGATGTTCCAATACTTCCCACTTGTATTTTTCCAGCCAAGCTTTGGTTTTTCCGGCTGAATGTGGGGTTGCATTTTCATGCAGCAGTTTCACATTTCCTGAGCGTAATTGTCCTCTTCTCTTTAAACGAATTTTTTCTTTCAATTTTTTTAACGTTTCAATGTATCGGTCAGCATTTATTGTTTCATTTTTTGATAAAAATTCAATCAGTAAAATTCCTTGTGCATCCCAAAACACAGTAGCCATCACTTTTTTTGAGGAAATTGTTTGTTTGAATTTTTTTGGAACTGGCGATTCGGGATGTTTCCAAGTCATCGAGTCTCGTTTGTTGTAAGGGGTAGAATAATGAACCCATGTCTCATCTCCTGTAATGAGGTGATCGAGGAAGCTTTCGTCATTACGAGCACGATTCAAATGCTCTATGGATATCCGCAAACGTTTGGTTTTGTGGTCTGCTGTAAGCATTTTCGGTACCCAGCGCGCACAAACCTTACGAAAATTTAATTTCTCATGAACAATTTCATGCACAGTAGTCTTTGGGAGATCAAGTTGTGTGGCCATTTCCCTAATCTTGAGTCGTCTATCCGATCGTAGCAGTTTTTCGACTGCATCAATGGTTTCGGCGGTGGACGTGCTTATTGGTCGACCACTTCTTGCCTCATCTTCAACACTTTCTCGACCTGAATTAAATTTTGTACACCAAACCGATACACTTTTTCGAGACATTACTTGTGGGCCATAAACTTCGGTTATTTTTCGATGAATTTCAGTCGGAGAAATATTTTGAAAATTAAAAAACCGAATGACGGCGCGGACTTCTTCTTTTGTGCAACATAGATACTGGTTTTCCATGTTTATAATTACGTAGCTGACGGAACACTAAACCATAATAGTTATATCACATAGAATATGTCGTTTGTTACCTAAATTATCAATTCTGGAAATTTCCGGCCGATATGGTTCATTGTTTACGCTAAAAATAACTTTGTACTTTATTTATCGGACAGCCTACGTAATAATGCCAAGTGTTAGGTTTATCGTTTATGATTGTATTACATATTGTTGTAATATGCGATATGTAGGTTTGTGTTTTAAATACGATTAAGAAGAATACGACTAATTGGACGCTGAGTGCAAATTATTTATGGTCTAAATAACAAAATATGGGTAGGAAAGTATCTCCATTGTATAGTGTGCGTTACAGACGAGTACTTTGCATCAAGAAATATCTGGTTCAATTAACCGACAAAAATTCAATATTTACCAAAAACCAGACGCATTATGATATTATATATAAATACATGGCGCCACTCGGAGCACAGTTATCTCTATTCAAATTTGTAAAACGTGTCGTTGTTATTGAATTTGTAGACACTTCGTGACAGCGGTATCCGCTACCTATATCCTTTCCCACGGAAATGTCCAGAATTACTATAAAAAGACTTCATTATAGTTTATATCGTTGTGTATAGATATAATGTTCGAATACACATACCGAACTTGGGAACGGAAAACGTCAGTCTTACTACAAACACTCGTTAAAAAGAAAACCATTAGGCATTAATAATAATATCTAAATGCGCCACCCTTGTACAGGGACAATATATCCCGTTGTATATTGACGGTACATCTACCTACGTGCACTGAGAGATTCACTGTTGAGTTAAAATGTATAAATATATTATATACGATATAGGAGTTAAAATACAATAGCTAGGTAGGTAGTAATAAACGGAATACGCTCAGATCCCTTCACAACTATGGGAGGTCGCGTATTCCAAAAATAGTAGGTATATATACGAAATGTCGAAATGGTATCGACTGCTTTCAATGGAACGTGCATATTTGTGTATATGTATAGGTACTAAAAATATAATTGAATATGAAGCTGTATTTTTTACCGCTATTTTACACAGATCTTTGAATGAAGTCCTCCAAATAAACATGTTATAAAATGACAAATGTACATAAACAAAATATAATTATTATTTAAACATTTTGCATCAAATAGTTCATACGTTCCAATATAAATATTATGCCATTGTGCATAATACCTAAAAGTATTAAAAGAAACAAATTCCATAAATGTATTTTTATTATATTAAATATTATATCATACCCACATAGCAATATTATAATTTTAAAATGTTTAGAAAAAATGCAATTTCATTTTATTCTTGATGCTGTTTTTTAGTGTTGTTACTGCTTTGATTGAATGGTGAGATTAAATTTATGAAAAATTGTCTTTTTTATAGATATGTAAATTCAAATAATAATAAAAATACGCAAACAAAATGTTTGTTTTAATCATGCCATTCTATATGTTTTTAATTAAAAATCATCTATACAATATATAAAATCCAAATACTACTGAATCACTCATCCCTGTACCTCAATAACTACACAACGTACAAACTTGAAATTTGGAATAGAAGTTCTTCTCATATATTCACCTAATAAATAAGAGAAGATTTTCAAAAATATTGCGTTTTAGTTGAGTAGGTAATTAACAATAATTATAACTATTCACCGCTTATACGTATAATTATTGTGCTACACCACACGGGTGCACGGAAGACCGCGGGATTCCAGCTACCTTCAACCTATCCTCTTTGTCCAAAGGTCAACAATAATAATTGTTCCGAGAATTATAAAAATAATCTCATGCATCGCGTGCACACCACACCAATACTCCGATTATATTTGAAACCATAAAATAACCCCCCAAAATATATTAATATATAATTTTAAATAGGTACTACTAAAAATCCGGGATTATCAACTATGACGTCAATACTGTTTTAGGTACACTGTATACAAATTTTTTTCAATTACAATGTTGTACTAATATATAGGCTATATTTTATCTCCAATCTCGATGTGTCCGCAATCTACCACAGGAGATCATTTGAATCATAACTTTAAACCTTCACAAAAATATTATTATATTAATATTAATTATTATACTTTACTTGGTATATTTTAATCCAAAATTAGTATTCGGGTTGTTTAGTGGTGACAAGAATGTTTATTGTGAGGGCGCCATCCGATTGCGTCCCGTTTCAACCTTTTATACCTTTTCAGTATGTCGATTGCGTCCACAAGTCGGATAGGTAAATTATTTTTACTTACCTTTTTATGTTTCGATTGCGTCCTATTGTATAGTATACATGCATTAAATTACTCAATATTTTAATATGATTTTAGTAATGACTATTAAATTCATTCGTAGTTCCAAGATTGATATATTGGAAAACGAATAGACATAACTAGTAATTATTTTTTAATTATTAAATAATTTAAATAATACATTTCTAGTCCACCAATAAAATTAAGTCCAAATATGTTTATAAGAATAAATAATTAAATAATACATTTATAATCAGTGTTATAAAATAATAATAATACAAAAACCAATAAAATTAAATCCAAATATGTAGGAATAAATAATAATAATAAACAAAATAACATTTGCATTTCTTATTTGTGCAACTCCAACGCTCGACATCATTGGCCAACATTTTGTGAAAACAATACTTAAACTTATTAATAACTTTGATTTCTTTATTTTTTTTCACTTATACTTTCAGTAATATTTTGAGTCTTCATTTTGAATTTTCAATATAAACAATAAACTTTAAAGTAGGTATCTCTTGACTCTAAGGCACTTGTCGTACTAAATCGCTACGTGGTCGTAAATCAATAAGAGTATACCAGTCTTAAGATAAAATGTTCGTAAAATCATCAAGTAAAAACCAATTCGTGTTTAAATATAAGATTTAATTTGTCAATTTATGTGTCACAAACCTACTATACCTACTATACGTCTATACCTAATTACCTACTATACAATAGGACGCAATCGGAACACGGAAAAGGTGGGCAAAAAATCGTTTACCTGCGCCTGGGACGCAATCGACAAACTCCGTATTGTGACCGATTATGACTAACCGATGACGGTTTAGTATTGCTATCAGTAGCCGAATCTTGGAAAAAATATCCCTAAGGCTATACATAACCGTACTGTTGGGTGCAGCTGTTAAAAATAATAATAATTAATAGTAAAAATATATCAAATTTGAATGATAATCATTATATTCCTATAATATAGGTACAATTAGTATATAGGTATAAGTAATAGGTACAAATTATATTATATGATATTGCTGTATAAATATTTATTTATTTATTTATTTATAAACGTATACCGTTTGGTAATAAAAATTAAAAGTACAGTCAGTTGAATCTCAATTTGACAAATATTATACTGAAATTAAATTATATCATATTATAAATGAGTTAATATTTTTAAAATTAATTGTATTCCTATTTATGAATCCTAAAATGATTTTTTAACAAATGTATTAACATGCAATATACTACAATTATCAATTTTATAATTAAAAGTAATAACTAGGGTGCGGATTTGAAGGCAAATTCCTTTCTTTTATTAATCATAATAGAATAATAATTTTTATACAAAAATGTGTTTCATTTAATTTCTTAGACGATGGATGCATTTTTTTGCTTTTTGTACTTATAAATGTCTTTTTTGTGTTTAATTTTCAGTTGATTTTATAATTTTATACAAATGGGTTTTATTCTTCGCAATATTTATCGATATCGCTGAACACTTTATCCATTATCGTCTTATCGAGTTTTTGGTATGACCATAAAATTACCCGTACACCTATAATTTAAAGATTAAGGGCCGATTTCACCAACACAGTTAATCACGGTTAAGATTAATCGGAGTTTTAGGGCCGATTTCACCAACACAGTTAATCACGGTTAAGGTTAACCGGAGTTTTAATCGGCCGAATTTGGCCGGTTAAATATCTGTTATCAGCCGATTAAGCGTTATATGTTCGTAGTGCGTAGATTCCAGATTGTTCGTCAGTCCACCCTCATTCGTCGACCGGAATTATAATAATTGTCATTCAATAATTTTTCCACGCGTTATTTATTTTTATTAATTATGCCAAAAGTTAAATAAAAACACAATTCTAAGTTGAAAAAGTATGTTTTAGAATTCGGTGAAAATCTTTTTTCAACCGATGGATTAATTTTATATTGTACAAATTGTGACGTCAAAGTGTCAAGTGAAAAAAATTCCATATTCAGCAACATATCGGAAGAGATGAACACAAAACTGCGTTTTTTTACATTTTAAATGCTTTTTTTATTGATTATATTGCCTTCAAATCCGAACCCTAGTAATAATTAATAATATTATCTATACGAAGAAAAGGAAAACACCGTAATTAGGTATTAATATTTAGTGAGAGGTAATTTCGACGCGAACAAATTTGCTTATAAAAAAATAGATTTTACTGTAAAATTAAAGCACAATTTCAAGAGTCAATCATATTATAATGGTAAACGGAAAAAGTCCCCTGTAAAATCGTCCACGTCAGTAAAATAAAATAAAAAAAAAATCAATTGTTAATTTTTTTTTTTATTGAAACTTATTATTCAAGTAAATAGTAATTATTACTTTTACACAAGTTTTTCTCATTAAAGCCCAATAGTTCATACAAAATAAAGTTACGATGGTATTCAATTACGTTCAATTACGAAATAAATGGTTAGAATACTATTGCGTAAGCTGCTTATCGGCGGTACATTTTCAACCTTTTTCACAGTGGCGACTCGTGCTAACTGCTAAGGTGCGATGGTGCGACCGCACTCCCTATGGACATTTTAAAATAAAATTATTTTCGTAATCATACTTATCATAGTAATTAAATAGGAATCATGATGGTCTATATTTTTTACGAAATAATTTAAATGATTCCAAAAGTGTATTGTAAAATAATTAAATTTGAAGAAAAATATCAACTTAACCCGGCAATTATTCCATTGCAATAAGAAATAATCTAAAAATTAAACGAAAGCCAAGCGACCAACGTCTGTAACAGTGTAACATGAGATTCGTACTTTCGTGTATACTGTGTACTGTGTAGATATTGTATGGTGCGGCGGCCCGAGGCGCACACAAAATATGTGTGTTATACGGGTTATATTATCAAATTATGATTAAATTGAGTTGTTCCTCAACGGCGGTGGCTCACGGCAGTGGCGTGACTATATATTATTATTTTGGTGCGGTAATTTTCGTAGCACATTTCCGGCGGCGACCTGTACGCTATTGCATCTATGGGCATAAGCACGATTTGTGGAACTCAACGACGGGGACTGTGGTCCGCGGGTCGCGGCAGAGCGGCGAGACTATACTTTATTCCTGTGCGATAATACATTTACTGCGGTGACCTGCGATTTTGTATTTATAGCGCGCAGAGTTCGATATTTACGTCTAATTATAGCTAAAGAAATACCGACCAATAGCAATGATTGTGAAGTAGGTACTTGTTATCCATATCAGTGATATTATGGATATTATTAAATTAATCCGGAAAATAAATGGGTTCCGGACCGTATAAATCCGGAACGTATATCGCCGGAATTAAAAAAAAATACTAAACCGTATTTGCCCAGACCGTATATTTACGGAAAGTATTGTAAATTGCCTATTTGAAACCCCTGAAAAAGAAAGTTGAGAATTTTATTGCTAGATCTTTATTGCCAGTAGGCTAGGTTGACCTGAGCTTTCATTGTTATTAATTAATATTCTTATTGTGTTCATTTTTATTTATTACAAAGATAGTATGTGATCATAATTTGGTCACATTATATTAGAAGAAATTTTGTATTACTAAATTAAATAATACCCATAACAATATATTTTTTATTATTCTTAGTGGTCAATGGAGCGATGAATATAATTTGACTTTCCAATAATGTGTGTGTTTTATTTAAATCTGTTTGTAATTAAAATAAATGCTCTGTAACTTAGGTTAGGTACCAACCAAAAAGTTAGACAGTCTTCGCTCAGAATCATTTCTTGTCGTGTGCTTTAAATTTAACACATCCATTACAGTTACATACTCAAATATTCAATGATGAGACACATTTGATACCTACTGCACAGTAAAGCTATTAAATACTTGACGAATTTTTATAATCATTGCATATTTAAAAAAAACAACTTTTTTCAAAACATACATTTATACCTTCACAGAGTTGTATTAAATAATAATTAAAACGTATGTCGTTTGACCACGACAAGATGAACGCGTAATTTGTTTTTAAGTAAGTAAACATTCGAACGCTGTGAACCATTTAGTACGCTTCAGAACTATAGAATTTGGAGTTTAAAAATAAGATGCAGATACATTAACAAATTACCATATTACATACCATAGTATGAAAGCTCGATGGATATTTATTCAAATAGTTTACACAGGCAATCTGTTTAATTCATTAATTTATGAAGTTCCTGTTTAATTGGCACATGTAGTTAATTTTTCCAACAATATATATTATTTATTTATTAAATCATCATAAACATTACATTGATATATAATATAATATTATATGATGTTATAATAAAATAGGATTATGTAGCCAAAATATGCATAGTATCATAAGTACAACAAATATATATTTATATTATTATTAATTAATAATAAAAAGGCTTTATATTCATTTTAATTGTATCTTAAATAGGTATAAATAAATTCTTATTCATAGGTAGGTATTGCATTAAATAAAAACAGTCCAGTTTAGATATTTTGATGGTTGAAAAAATAGTAGAAAATTGGAATATATTTTAAAATATTAAACATGTAAAATACCTAACTAGGTATGTATTATTTGCTTGGATTGTTAAGTTTTTAATGCCTTAATGGCTAATACCAGGGGGTGGACACTTTTGGGCTGCGGGCCGATAAGAGAGAATCAGTCGGCCATGACACCGAAGGTCTACAGTGTGTACATTTTTACGTTTTTATAAATGTTCACACTGAGTATAGTAATGATAAGTACGACGTTTTTACGTTATCGTGTTTTTTTATTGTAAAAATGGGTTAAACTTTTTTTTTCAGTGAAAACTGGTCAAACTGTTCGGTTGAACTGGCCCTAATGTAAGCCGCCGGTGTCATGGCCGACTGACTCAAGTAATTGTCCTATGCTGCCTATGTAAACTGTTATCAGTGTCCATTCTGATTGTTATATTCTGTGCTAATACTGACATATTATTATTATTATTATTATAACGTCTTATCATGTTAATATTCGTATAATAACAATTAATACGTTGTATTTTAATTTTTAACTGTCCACTATTCCTAAATAGGTACCTTTTTTTTCCATGTATAACCACTAAATGAGGGCCGTACTGTTTTCACATTGCTTGGCCCTAATTTTATTCCTAAATACCTAATTAACAGGACAATAACGATTTTTGAAGATTTCGAAATATTCCAATGATTTCTTAAGGTAGCTACACACTATGCGCGTATTCGTTGTTCGTGGTTCGCGGTTCGTGATTCGTACAAATTCGTCGTTTTTTGATATTTACGAATATCACCCTTCTCACTCTTCGTGGATAGTCGTCATTCGTGATTCATGATCTGTGTATTTATATTCGAGGAGATTCACGGAGACTTTCGTCAATAGAATACCCGCCAAATTAATATTATATTTTAGGTTAACTCAAGTTATAGTCTATTTATTTTACTCTACATTTTACATAAATACTTGAGCACGTACCTAAAGCTGTGAAGCACGCGATTTGTGAAGTTAAGTTTTAGTCCCAAAATGGCGTCAAGTAGTGAAGATGAAGTCGCGATCGCTAGTGCCATGTTTATAGTTATAACTGCAGGACTTAAAAAGAAAAACAAAAACAAAAAGCGTAGATGGTGGACTACAACTTTGTTCAAAAATCGAGAGAGGTAAGTTACTAAAAATTATTAAGTTCTAATGACTTTTTATACAATTTATATGGGCATATAGCTCCCTTAAATACAATTAACATCAAATGTTTTTTTTAATTTAGATATGGTGGTAATTCTTAATTGAACGACCTGATGACAGAGAATTCTGGAAAGTTTGAAAACTTTTGCCGAATGTCTCCCTCAGATTTTGAATATTTGTTTAATTTGATTGGTCCAAACATAACCAAACAAGATACTCACCTTAGAATATGTGTTTCTGCTAAGGATAGATTTGCTGTAACACTAAGGTTCTTAGCTAGTGGTGATAGCTATCAAAGCCTTAGCTATCTATTTAAAATTTCACCACAGCTTATTTCAACAATTGTGGTTGATGTATGCAATGCTTTGAAAAATGGACTTTCGGATCAAGTAAAGGTATATTAAAATTTAAGCGTATAATAAAAAATATATTATCACATAGATAATAATATTATATTATTTTAACACTTAATACTAGAAATTAAATATTATCATAGTTAAAATACACAAATTTAGTATAACTCATATATTTATATTAGGTAAAGTTACAATAGTAAACCTTAAGTGGCCTACTTAGACAAAATTAAATTCTAGCAACACTATAACAAATAAAAAAATTATATCATGACTTGTTAAATTAAAAAAATGAATAGAACATTAGAACAATATTAAAAAATATATTAAAGTCAATTACCTACACATTCTTGGTAAGATCAATAACTTACTACTTCCTAAAATTATAATATAATGTAAAAAAAAATTAAATTACTTGTTTCAAATATAATAATTTAATTATATTTAAATTATAAATATATACTAAAAATGTTGTGATTGGTCTTGAGTAACTTAAGTTAGGTGTTCTAGAGTTGTAAAAGTAATGGAATTTGAAGGATTTGAAATATTTTCATTAGGTGAATAAGAGTGAGAAGTAACTCGACGTGACACATTTTCAATATTATTAGTGGCAGACTTTGAAAGATCTGAAATATTTTCATTAAGTAGATAAGAAGTGTGAGGAGTAACTTGTGATAAATTTTCAACTGTATGAGTGGAAGAATTTGAAGGGACTGAAATTTGTTTGTATGATGATAAAGAAGAGTTAGGATAAACTAAAGTTGGATTTTCAGAAGTTGGAGAATGAACAGAGTGTGAAGAAATCTGGAGTGAATTTTGATAACTTGGATGCATTAAATGTGTAGCTGAAGTGGTTTTTGGATCATGATTATACATAGAATTAAAAGGAGCCAGAGATGATTGGTCATGGAGTGAGTATGGAGTATGTGGGTATGGAATATGTGAGTACGGTGGAACAGCAGGTGTTTGTTTGTTAGATTTATATATAGAGTGTAGTGGCGAGATTTGTTGGAACGGAGACGTTTGTTGATTATTTGGATGTTGTTGTGCAGTTGAATAATATGTATTTAAAGTAGCATTAAACATTATATTATTTATATCATTCATAACATATTGCTGGGTTATTTTATTCATGTCCCTCAACTTGGTAGCTATTAAATCTCCTAACAGTGAAAATTCATCTTTATTTTTTTTAATTTCTTCTTTTTTTTGTTTTAAATATTCAAACGCTTCTTTGACACGGCTATCTTCTTCTCTAACTTTTCTTTTCCTTGAAGACTGTTTAAGACTTCTAACTTGTTCAGAATTTTGATGGACGATTTGAGCTGGTGATGTTGAAATTGACGATTGTTGTAGTATTTCTTCATTATTGTCATCTCTCATGCTTTCTTCACCTTCTTCTAATTGAGTTTCATCTTCATTGCTTTCCAAATGCTAAAAAAATAGATATTCATAGTTAGATATGTAAGTAGTACATAAAATTATGTATAGGTATTAAGTAGGCATCAATAATTTTAGTAAAACTATTTGTTGTTTGTTTTCTCTCCTATAAAATTTGATTTATGCGTTTTAAATAAACTTTAATAAACATAAAATATATTGTGTTGCTACTTTATCTCTGGGGAACATATACCTGGGATATATCTATAAATTCTATAAAAAGTTTACTATAATATTTAAATATAATCAAATATTTCTAATATATTATTATATTAAATATGATAATGTTTTAGTTTACACTTAAATGCTTCTTAATAGTAAGAAATAAAAACTAAATATTATATCGGATTTAGTTAATATAAAATAATAATTATTAAAATTTGCATAAATACCACAACAATTGATGTAGGTATTTTCTATTTTATGGTCCCTACTCCCTATTGAATATTCATGCGGTTTTTTGTTTTTAAATTATTTAGATTCCTAGTAATCCTGAAGAATGGCGAAAAGTATCAGATTTGTTTGAAAAAAGATGGAATTTCCCCCACTGTATTGGGTCACTTGATGGAAAACATATAGTGATATTATCTCCAATGAACAGTGGTAGTGACTATATAAACTATAAAGGCACATTTAGCATTGTATTGATGGCATTATGTGATGCAGATTACAATATTACTTATGCTAACATAGGTTGCCAAGGAAGGATATCAGATGGTGGGGTTTTTAGTAACTGTTCTTTGTCAGAAAAACTAGAGAACAAAACTTTAAATTTACCTCTTCCTGAACCATTACCAAACCGAAATACATGTGTACCATATGTTATTCTTGGTGATAGTGCTTTTCCTTTAAAAGAAAACATAATGGTACCTTATAGTGGGAATCATAACAGCCAATCACTTAAACGAATTTTTCAATACCGACTGTCAAGAGCCCGACGAACAATTGAAAATGTATTTGGTATTATGTCCTCAATTTTCGTGTATTGCAAAAACCTTATTAAACCTTATAAACCAAAAATTTTATTAGATGCAAATAAAGCAAGACTAGTGACCGAATGTTGTGTTTTACTACACAATTTTTAAAGAAGAAGTAAAACATCATCAAATATTTATTCACCGCCGGGCACATTTGACCGGGAAGAAAATGGACAACAGTTCAGTGGTTCATGGAGAAATGATTGTTAAGGAATGACATCACTTTTTCCAGTTGAGAGAAGAGGAAGGAGGTCAGGTATAGATGCAAAATGTATTCGACAAGAGTTTGGAGAATATTTTATGATAGATGGGAGAGTTGGGTGGCAAGATTCATTCCAGTAAATGTTATATAATGAATAAATATATTTATAATGATGTAATAAAATAAAATATACTTACTATTGTGTCTGTTGTTCCGTGAGGTGTATATACATTTTGCATGAACTGATTTAATGAATCATATGCAAACCAGGATGGAATATATATGTCACTTCTTCCTGACCCTGTCACCATGCTACTTTTTACTAATTTTTTTTCGACGGCATCCTCTGTAGCTTTGTAGCAAGTTAGATAATTTTTTGCTAACAATATCAGCAGTTGTTCCAAAATTTTTAGCAATATTTTGAAATGCATCAATTTTTTTGTTCTTAATTTTTTTATCCTTGTTTTTTGGGTCCCATAGACAAGGGTGTTCTTTCACCTCATCTATAAGGTCCAAAATGATGTCTTCCGTCCATTCAAATTCCATGTTTACTTTAAACAATAGTCAATAATCAATTAAAAATATATTTAAATAGAATAGAGTAATAGAGTAGATATATTATGTAATATTTTAAACGTCAAAAGGAACATGTAATTAATAGAAAAGATACCTATTTTATATATTTTGTTATTTTAATATTTGACAAATCATTTTAGTCCCTCGTAGCATTATAAGCTGGGTTGGGCAAGATACTAAAAAAAAAGTATCACGATACATTCATTTAGTGTATAAAGGTGGGAATTAACTAGTTAAAAAATTAAAGTTAAGTTATAAAGTTATATATTTTTAAACTTTTTAATTTAACTAGTTAGTTAATTTTCTAATCAACTTATAAACTTAACTAGTTTAATTGACAGTTGAAAAAACTAACTTTCCTCAGATATTTAAAAATAACTCAAGTTAAAAATTTTTGAAATGTTGGTTATTATGTTTTTTAGTTTTTATACTTAAATGTTAATACTAAAATAAAAATAATCCAATACTTTAATAATACAAAAAATTTCTATTACTTTTCTTGATAAAATAATTATGTAATTAGATATATTTTAGTAGATTAGATAGGCATAATATTATGTGACCTTAAATTGCTACTTGATATAATAAAACTAATATTTATAAGATTATTAATTGGAGATTGGCATGTGTTGGTACAGTTTAAATATTTAATAACCATACAAAGTAAAATAGGTACATACACTGTACATAGTGTTGAAATTCCAATAAAATTGTTTATTATAATTTAGAAAATTAGAAAGAATGCAGTCACTCTTTATGTGATCCACATACTAATTAAAAAAAGTAGATTAATTTTTTTAAACTGAGGTAAGTTAAAATTTTTATTTCCATATTAATTTTTAACTTATTGAGTTAAATTTAGAATTTGTTAGCTATTAACTTTTAACTTGTCGATCTCGAGTCCTCTTAACTGAGTCAATTATTTTCATTAACTTATCACCTTTGATTGTATCAAGATACAAGATACAAGATACATTATTTGATACTGCAAAACCCTGATTACAAGATACTAAAACTTAACATTTTCATAAGCAGGACAAAAATGGTTTTAGTTATTATATTTTTAACATATTTATACATGTTGTGATATTGATTTGTTAATTAATGGTTGTAAGTATGATATACAACCTCTTTTAAGTACTGAAACTGCACATTGTTCAATCTTACATTATTTTAAATTCATGAATACTTATTGTAGTAGGTTAGTAGGTAAAGAGGTATTATCCAAAAAAGTTAAAGACTAGTTAAAGTTAGGTAAGATTCACTGTGGATTCACATATTAATGGATAAAAATAGTATGATTTAAAATCCGTGCCTGTACTATGAAGAATGAAGATATAATAATTATTGTTATATTGTTAATTATAACTTAATACTTATATTTTTATATTATTAAAGACAATTATAAGCAACTCACCAATTTATAATTGTGCTGGGAAGATGACTCTATTAACTGCTTTCTTTGTAGGTAATCACTAGGTACCTAGGTATTTACGAATAAAAACAATAGTATTACTACAATACATCAATACTAGGTACTATATAAATGTATTTTGTACAATTATATTTTTCAATAGTACTTTCTGTTTCACAAGTAAATAGTAATGTTGAAGTAAATGTAAAAGTAAGTGCTAAACTGCTAACTTCTGAGTAGTACTTTCAACGACAAAAAAACTGTTTGATTTCGGTTGCTATCACTTATCACTAATAACACCAACAATCACTAAGATAAAACTATAAATAGACATAATAAAATGAAAATTTTTATTTTATTGTTTACATATTTACAGTACTCTAAACATTGCGGATATTTTTGTCGTTAAAGTTAACAATAATATTAGGTAATTTAAATATTTTATATTTACCTTTGAATATAAAACAAGGTGCTTGTTGGGTGTTTTATTCGTCTGAGTAGGTATACTATAGTAGGTATTTTTTAATATGGAAGACTGGAACATATACGGTTTTACAGCCGTATATAAGGTGGTCAGTTAGGTCAGTTAGGTGTACACCTGACATAAGAGGAAACAGCACCTCAACTATTTCAAGGAGTAGGTAGTAATTTCAAAGGGCACCTTTAGTCGAAAATCCATAACAATTTCAGACGGGGACTAACATATTAACATCAATCCCACACAAAGGAGGTGGCCCCCTCAAGCCCCCCCCCGATTTCCACTAATGAGGGCACCACCTGTCCTGGTTAAGGTAAATAGGGTAAATATTTTTATTTTTTATTTTTTAAATTTTTAAAATAATCTGCTAGGACTAATTTTTACTATCTTTCCATTATCGATAGTTTTTTACTGGAGGATGGGTAATTTGCATATTTGGCTTGAGTTTCAAAATAAGTTGAGAACTAACATTTTCAAGAACACCAGACGAATGACGAATGAACACGAATTCACACGAATTTTACATGAATTTACTCATTCGCATAAATTCGTGCTCTTTGATCTTTTGATTTTACCGCCCTCCGGAGCGATAGACCACGAATCATTCGTGAATAGTTCTGGGCCAGTTTTGGGCCATGAATGACGAATGGCGAATGACGAATAACCCCTACACACTATTCACGAATTTGTACGAATCACGAACCGCGAACCACGAATACGCGCATAGTGTGTAGCTACCTTTATGATACATTTTCACTGATTTGAGAGTTCTCATAAGTGAGCATTTAGGTTATTTTATGTTTGGAATATTTGCCGTTTGGATATTCATAATTACGGCCTTAGAAGGCCGTGTTCGTAATATAATTTGGTAAGAAAATTATCACGTGTTGCTTATCAATGTTTAGTTGGGTTCAATTCTTCTAAATGAGTGAAAATGATAAGAATATATTTTATACCATAGACCTATTGGCTATTAACAATTTGTTAATAGGTCTATGTTTTATACCACGAATTATACCAGTGATCCAGCCGGGACCTCCAATGTGAAGAAAAAACGAAAATATCTAAATACTGGTTACATATTTATCGCTCGTTATCACTTGTATCATTTTTTATCAGTTTATCTCATGAATTCTCAGAGAGAATACAGCAAGGTGTATGGATACATCTTATATCAATACACCTTGGAATACAGTTATTAGCACAAATATGGAACGAATATATAATAAAGTTGTTAAGGGGGCTCCAGCGTATCATGTTTTAAGAAGTAATATTCAGGCAATTCACATAACATGAACATTTGGGTCATGTCTATGTGTGAGTAGTAAATGAACATTAGTGTGGGTAATCTATTATCGCGTGCCTCGGACCATCGGTTGACAGTATTACGAATTCCCAGAACTACGTATAATTAAAATGCTAGAAAAATTACAATATATTATGATCAATTGCGTGCGTTATTTTTTACTATATATTACCTACTCACTACTCGGCTTTCGCTGCAATTCTCAAAAATGTACAATTACATTATACTACACAAGACTACAAGAGAATCACTTTGTTATTTCATAGTTATTAACTATTACATTACTTGACTTTTTTATACAAATAAAACCATTTAAAAAAGTAGCATTACAAACCATTCCCGCAGGGCCGTATACACGGGGGGTTTAGGGGGTTCAAAAAGTTTATAAATTTATTTCAAATATTTAAAACTACTAATATATCTTATATATTTAAAAAAAAAATTTTATCAATAATAGTTATTAATAATATTTTAGATGTTTGTGTTGTTATCGGTTATAAGTAAGGTATTTTGTGTATCGTCTAATAATGGTCGCAATGACAAATCGAAATTACCATAACCGTTTTGTTACTGTGATAATTGATAATCTTATTATATGTTCATGTTGATAATACTGAAATTTAAGATAACATATTAATTAGGTATTATCAGTATTATAGTTAAAACTTTAAAAGTTAAAACCGTGCTAAAAAAAAACATAGATTTGAGAGAAATGATCAGTTTGGCCAAAATCAGTATCAAGGTTCTTGACAATTTAAGGGAAAATGTAGATCATGAATTTAAAAAAATGTTCAAAGAAGCTCAAGTAATGAATGCCTTGAATTAAATTTTAATGTTCATTTTTCAAACTATAATTATATTTTTAAATAGAGATTGGCTGAGATGTTAGACTTTGAAATATCAGTCAAACAGCTGAAAAAGAGTCAAAATATTTTCAAAACTGTATGGTGTATAGGAAATGCTAAACATTCAGTGAAATTTTCATGTATCTACAGTTATTCGTTTTTGTATTACAACAAAATAAGAAAATCACTAGGTACATGAGAAATCGAGTGAATGTTGTAAAAATTTGAATTTCAAACGCTCATAAAATTTTAATTTGACTCTCTTATAGACATTTTTTTTTTTTGATAAATGTAGATAATCTTATGAGGAATCTTGTATTACATTTTCTAATCTTAGGTTTAAAAAGAAACATTTTTACGAATTCTTAACTCAAAATAATTTGCTAATTTTCGTGATTTTTCCATATTTTGTCAATTTTTGAACTTTAAATGCTAATCAAAATATTTTGAAAATGTTATCGTGTATAGAAAATGCAAATATAAACAACCAGTGAAAATTTCATGTATATATGTTTATTTGTTTTAGAGTTACACTAAAAACCAAAATCGATTTTTTGGAAAACCGATTTTGCGTAAAAATTCCCGTTTTTCCTTAATTTTTATGTTGTTTTTCCCGGCGCTTGTGAATACTACTGGGAAATTTTTACTTTTGACCCCCCAAAGTACCAACTAGATTCACTTTCCTATCAGAAAAGCTACTGTTGAAGAAAATCCAAGCACTTTTACTGTCCTAAAACGTGATGACAGACACAAAAAAAAAAAAATAAAAAAACACACATCATTGTAAAATATATACATTCATCGTTTCACTCAGAATCTAAAAGAAAAATAGATCTGATATTATAACTTTTAAGACACTAAAATAAAGATATAAAAATAAAATTAAGATATAAAAATATAAATAATGTGTTATTTTTTCTTAATTTACTATAACATGTTATTATTATAATAACCCCCCCCCCATATAAAATTCCTGTCTACGGCACTGCATCCCCGATAGGAAAAGGAAACTCACGTTCATATACTAAATCAATTAATTCTAAAACCATGTAACCAAAGAAAAAAGTAAAAAAAAATTTCTTTTCCAAAATATTTACCACATTATTTTACCAATTTTAGAAATTATTATGTATATCACTTTTTTTATTCTGTACATTTTGCAATCGATGTTTTTTTATTTTATTTGCACTTAACTTACGTCTAGCTTTTCTCCCATAACGCCAATCTTAACACATTTTGTAAAAAAAAAATTAAAAAGAACACAAGACTTACAATAGAAATTCGCTAGACTAAACCGGTGTGAAAAAAAATGCACCGGGATGTTTGGACCATATCATTTACATGGTTCATTATCCCGGTGCGGGATAATATGGGATAATTTTAAACCGGTTTAGTCTAGCGAATTTCTGGACAGACAACTTTACTGATCGCCGTGTTGTGTTGAAATCAAATGATTCATAAATCATAGGTAGTATTTTTATACTTTGTATTTCCTTAAAATTTAAATATATGTTTGTTGTATTAAATTTGGAAAAATATAATTATTATTACTGACTATTATTATTGTCACCCATTAGTAATGTTCTACACCTATCCAATAATCCTTATCGGCTAATTGATTCTGACTTACCGAGAATCTATCACGGCCCGTCGGCAGCCGTAAGCCGCCGCCCCGCCGAAATAAACGAAAAATGAAATATATTCATGTTTGCAATGCTATAAAAACTACTAAAAGCGGTAGTAAATTAAACATACTTCCTGAAGTCCGATTGTAATTTTGAAAATATGGCTGAATTTATAAACTTCTGGACTATGCTCTTTAGGAATCACTTTTTTGATTTAAAATTAGATGTGCCCAAAATAAATACAAATGTAATGCAATTATTTCATGAGATTTTTGAAAAAAAAATAGTTTTGTCTAACAAACCATAAAATAAATACACCTACCTCATCTATAGTACCCTTTTGAAATAAACAATAAAAATAATACAAAAACAAACCTGGAAATTATAATTAAGAATAATTTAAATCGACTTCCTAAATAACTTAGATATTTTGTCAAAGAGTTCATACATGTATAAAAATTAAAATCGGACATTCCGAAGTATGTGTAATTTACTACCGCTTATTGGTCTAAAACGCATGAAAAATACGTCTGCTGCGTTCCCCTTAACACGTTAAATGTTTTAAATATTCTTGACTTCAATCAATCGTAATTTACCAAAAAAATATTAAACATTTGACCTATCAATGGCCAATTTACAGATGACCAATGGATATAATAGGTTTTAACAAATGTTACCGGTTTAAGGGCGAATACTGATTGAAACACAGACATGTAATATTATGTACTGCAACATGAATATAAATATGAAAAACAATAATATTTTAGGTAATAAACTATTCTTAATTATAATTTCCAGGTTTGTTTTTGTATTATTTTTATTGTTTATTTCAAAAGGGTACTATAGATGAGGTAGGTGTATTTATTTTATGTTTTGTTAGACAAAACTATTTTTTTTTAAATTGAAAAAAATAAATGTACCCTTTTCATATAACTGTATAATATGTTATAACTACAATGTAACTTTATAATAATAATCATTTTTTTAAGTAATTTATTATCAATTAATTTTTATGTCATATTGTGTAGTATTGTTTGATGAACAATTTAATATTTAAAAACTAGAAGAAAAGTTTAATCTAAGAAAATTCTTTGAAAAGTGACTTATTCCATTCGACATAAAGGGCATCTTGTTGATGCTGGAAGGGATGTAATGCAATTGTTGCAAACCCATGCATGACCACAAGGAATATACTGTTGAATATTTGCTGCTCTTGCATTCAAACATACCATGCACTTTGACACTTGTGGAGCTACCCACTGTGCAATATTTTGTTACAGAAACATTTCAGGGAAGTATCAAATCAACATGTAACATTGCATTTGTTGTTGCTTTTGCGTAATAATAACATCGACGGTACCGCTAATGTCCAAAATGTATAACGTCACATGTATGATTCAATATTTTTTATTGTCAACCAAATCACCATTTTTTTAACATTACACATTTATTATTAACAGAATTAATGTTTAATAAACAGTTTTCTTGCAAAATCACTCTTTCATAAGCTAATTCACCAACAATATAAGAATAATTATTGTTTAGTTTTTCTTTTTGAAATAGTGGATATTTTATTTGGCTTGCAATAGAATTATTTATTTCATTGTATTTTTCAATAATCCTGTTACTAACTTCTTGTAAAGGATATTTGGCACATTTAATACTTTTTTTTAATTCTTTAAGATAATTTTCAAACCTAAAAGCACTAAACGAATCAAGTGGACCATGTTTTTGAACAAAGTAAGGCAAATGAATAAGGTTATGTACATTATAAGTAATGAATTCAGATCCGTATAAAATAGCATAGTCATTGATAAATTGTTCTAATAAAATCCTTGCTTTTTCATTATATAAAATACAAGTCTCTGAATTGACTAAAAGCCTAATTGCGCTAAATAAAAGTAAAAAATGTTGATAAAATTGTTTTTTTAATTTTCCTTTTAAAACGATATGACCATAATATAAAATAAAAGTCCTTAGTTCTGTTGCCTTCCAGTGATCAATATCATCCATAGATCTTGGCAATCTAGCAAATTCTGATGGCACATAACTTCTCAAATTTAAAATACTCTTATTTATATCATTCTTTGATTCATCTAATAATCTAATATCTTTTTTACCTTTGACCCAAAATTTAATAAGCCTCTTTGTTACACCGACATACACACAATGCATGTTGTCGACTGGTATATCATCAATCATATTTATGGGTAATTTTTCTAATGGACTTGTACCCTTATGATAACTATCATCGGTTTTATTTCTAAATGAATTATTTGTTCTCATAGGTGAATTAGTAGTTAAAAAAGTCATTGTTTTATTAAATACACCTTCATCAATGCATGTATTGCATCCATGGTAGGCATTGTGTGATTTCACCTTTAATAAGAATGCTTTAGCTGGTGCATCACATACAATATGAGCTATTTCCATATTATATAAAGTATTATCAACATTTATACCATTTTCGAGCATACTTAAAGCATCTATTAAAAAAAAACTTAAAAATTCATCAACTGAAAATGGCTTTTCAAACCCATGAAATATTTCAATCGGTATAACATATTTAGATATAACTTTTACATTAACAATACACATTAAAATAGGCCAAAATTGGCTTTTTGAGCTTGAGGCTAGCGGTAACCCGTCCACGTTTATACCAAACTTTAAATTCTTTATATTTGTTAAATAATTTTTATGTTTAAGTAAAATTGGATAAACCATTTGTTCGATACCGAAATGTACATAAGAACCATTATTCATTTGTATAATTGTATGTTTAGGAGTTTTCATTAAAGTTCGTCCATCTTTAGGAACATTTAAGCCTTCAGTTTGTAAAATTTTTAGCAAAGCGTTATGAGCGACAGTTATGAGTAACATTAAATTGTATGTTCCAAGCACGTAATTTATCACAAATATTGGTTTCTACACTCTTTGAGGTATTAGAAAAATTATTATTTAAAGTATTATTTTTAGGGTAATTTACATTATTAAAAAATGGACTTTTATTTTGATTTGTTAAAATATTTGACTCTGTTGGTAAATTAAATATGGTGTCATTTACAACATGATCATCATTTGTATTAAATATTTGGAGACATTGAGATGGGCTCTGTTCAAAATTTGATGTTGAAATAAGATTGATTGTACTTGTTTTTACTTCTTTTTGTAATAATCTTTTGAAATGACGGTCTGTAACTTTTCCCAAATCTTTTTTTTTACGCTGAAAATGTGTTGTTAAAATAATTATTTTATTTATTTTTTATTAATATAAGTGTTGGCGTTTAGACCATTGAACAACAATTTATAATTATTTACTTATAATATAAAACATTTTTTTTTTACTATTTAATGATCAAAATAATATGTAGTTATGTGCATAAGAATGTTTAAAAAATAAAAATAATATCTATTGATGCTTTTTTTAAATTAATTTTATTAAGTAATGATAAAAATAATAGTTATGTACTTCAATACAAATTATAATAAGAAGACTGGTACAAAGTAATATCTGGCCTTACAGAATTGTACATAAATAAAAATAATATATATTGAAGCTTCTTTTAAATTAATTTTGATAAGTAACAATAAAATAAATAGTTATGTACTTCAATAAAAATTATAATAAAAATTATTATAAAAATACTTGTACAAAGTAATATCTGGCCTTACAGAATTGTATATAAATAAAAATAATATATATTGAAGCTTCTTTTAAATTAATTTTGATAAGTAACAATAAAATAAATAGTTATGTACTTCAATAAAAATTATAATAAAAATTATTATAAAAATACTTGTACAAAGTAATATCTGGCCTTACAGAATTGTATATAAATAAAAATAATATATATTGAAGCTTCTTTTAAATTAATTTTGATAAGTAACAATAAAATAAATAGTTATGTACTTCAATAAAAATTATAATAAAAATACTTGTACAAAGAAATATCTGGCCTTACAGAATTGTATAGAAATAAAATAAATGAAAACAGCTGTGAATTATAATTGTAGGAAAAATAAGGCTTGTAGGAAAAATAGACCAATAAATATTTCATCTGGTAAGAACTAGATAATTAATTAAATATTATTTATGATTTTATTCAACATAATATAATATATAATAAGATAATTAAATAATAGTATATACCTGCCTATTCAGCCTTTACAGATAAAAAACATAGATAATTATTAAATTATATACAAATTTGTTTAATATAGATATCGCTACCCTCCACAGACTTCTATAGAGTATTATATAGAAATCTGTGCTACCCTCATGGCAATATCTCTTATCTCATTTTTTTTTATGATTAAATTCCACATTAACATTAAAACATCATGCTTCCCTACGTCATCTTGCTTTTTTCCCCTCCCCACTCCACTCACCTATCATCATGCTTCCCCACGCCATCCCGCGACTCCCTCCCCCACTCCCCCCGCCAACACCGTGACTCCCCACGCCATCCCGCGACTCCTTCCCCCCACAACCCCAGCTTGCACCTCCTACGTCGTCGTGCGCTTCCCGAGCTCCTCTCCCCACCCAATCACACACCGGGGACTACGTCGTCCCACGCCTCCTACGTCATCGCGGGCCCCCGCGAGCGCCTATATATATAAATAATATATATATATATATATACATATAGCACAGTATGCACGTATATATTATGTATATATATTATATACTCTGTACATACTGTAGTATATACTAAAGTTTATATTCTATACGTGCTATAGTAGGTTTTTTTATATGTATATACCACGGTTTAAGATAGTATGGTTGCGTAACGAAACGAGAAAAAGTGTGTTGTGAATGTTCTTACCAAATACCTACGATCATAGAGCGCTCCCAGCGGATCTATATACTATTAACTATATACTATTGTTCTATGATATTACCTAAGATAATCTAATTTAGCCGTGGTTATAACTGTGTTATTATAATTATTAGTTATTACTTATTTTTTTTTTATTCACTAATAAATTTCAATATTAATTGTACAAAAAACAAAATGTTCTTGAAAGAAACTCTTTATTAAGTAATTTAAAATATAAAACAACTATGTGGGTACTAATTTAGATAACTTTTTTTTTGCTTTATTTATTTGCTTAGATTCAATATTTTTCATGTAAGAATACTGCCTCATTCTCATTACAATATACATTGTGTATATTTCTGTTAATATTTCACTTTTATGAACTGAACATTCCCATTTGAGTATAACATTATCATTAGCTAATAAATCTTCATAAGTGTCTTCAAAAACATTGAGTGAGTCAGCATGTTTTTCAAATGACGTTTCAAACATTTTTATTATTGTGTATAGATGATGATTTGGGTGGGACAAAAAGCCTCTGGTTTTCATGTTAACCAAATCAGCATCTGGATGAGATACTTGACCATATTCAGATTTCAAACAGGTTAAACAAAGCTCACATTTGATTTTTTTCACTAACCGCTTTGTTATATATCTATTAACAAATTTAAAACATCATTATCTTCAATAATAAAATAATCATTACTATTATTTTTAATTTACCCTGATAAAAAGTAAACTATACAATCAAAAATTGTAGAATTTGAACTTGCATAATTATGTTCCTTAAAGATATCATCAAAGTCCCAGTGACCTTGCTCGACTATTGAATCCATTTTTTCTTTAAGTTTATTAATTTTTGTTTGTCGTTCTGAACTTTTATTTTGGTCGTTAATAATAATTTTTAAATCATTTACAGAAATCATTGGGACATTGTCTAAAAACACATTTCAATTAACTATTAACCATCAGAAGTATAAATACCAATTACCTTCCAAGATGGTACAATTTCCTGACTTGGGTGGTTTGATTACTGAATAAGCTGATAACATTCTATAGAGTTGCAAAAAAGTTGGAGTTGACGGATGGTCATTTGGTCCTGAAATCTGTCTTATGATACCAAAAAATTTCTGCAAAAAATATCATCAATTACAATAATATTAATGAAGTACAAATTTTTGATAAATTTACTTCAACACAATCCTGATTAAATTTTGAAGTTAGAACATAATCAAAACTACAAGTATGCAATACATTAATTAAATCTAAAGTAGATTTAATTGTTACTCTAAGACCTGCAGTATTTTTTGTTAAAAAGTTGTCCTCTGTTATTAATTTGTTCATTACATTTGTTTCCCAGTCGTTCAACCAAATTAATGTATTCTCTAAAACCTTCAAAACATAAATCAACCTGTTCAGTTATGATAGTTATTTAAGTTTTTAATTAATACAAAAAAATACTTTCCAATAGTTTTTCTTTCATAACACAAATTTCTATAACATGTATTCCAACACAACACAAAAACTCATGCTCATGCAACACATATATTAAAACCTCTATATCTTTGCTATTTTTTTTTATTCCTTCCCCAGGAAATCTTCTATTTAAAGCATCAAAGAGGTCATTCATTATTGAAGTGAACTTAATGGTTTCTTCACAGTTTTCAAAGCCACTAACTAGTTTTCTCTTAAAAAATTCTATCCCAGTAACCATAGAATTACTAAACACCTAAAGAAATACATATATTATTTCAATTTAATTGTTGACCAAAAAGTTTTAAACTAAAGATTTTTAAAGTCTTACTTGTGTGGCATATTTCACCTTCATTTTAGATAAATTGTTTAGGTCAAAGTGATTTTTAGTTAATTTTGTACATACTTTAGTTAGTGACTTAGAATCTTGAAGAAAAACATTTTCATAAATATTCCACTTAATTGGAGACTTAGAAGGATGAATCTAAAACATATTTAATTAAAAAGTATAGATTAATTTAATATTTATATACTTAGGTATATATTTTTACCTGTAAGGATTTTTTTGTGATTAACCTATTCCTAATAGTCTTCAATAAATGAGGAGCATCCGAAAAAACAAATATCTTACGGTTTCCATCATAAGGATTATCAAAATAATTTTTCATATTATCCATTTTTCCAGATATGAGTTTCAAAATGTTTAGCACAGACACGATGGCTCTTTTTTAAAACCATTCCCAAAGCTTTTTCCCATTTTCCTTTTTCTCCCTCATTTTTGGGAACACTAAATGTAGTTTTGGATGCATCATGAGGTGCATGTACACAACAGATATACATTTTAACAAAATGTCAAAATAATGTCAGTAACACATAAGAGTACATAAATCATTTAAACAAAATATCAGTATTTATAGCTCAGTTAAGAGCACGACTATCTATAAGTACCTACATTGATATTATGAATAATTTTGATTTATGGAAATGATTTTCTTTTTGGCGGCATTTTTTGAATATCAAATAATTATAATATAATATATTTATATATAATATTCAAATATTGAGAGTATAAAACCTATGATAAAAGTATAAGGTTTTATAAATGAACTGATAGATGGCGCTGCAGAATCTTAGGTAAAATCAGCTGATTTCGTAAGAACATTTGTACTACATAAACGTCTTGCCGTAAGTAATACACCGTACTGCAACCATACTATCTTAAACCGTGGTATATACTAAAGTATATACCTCATACATATACTATAGTGTATACCCATGTATACCTAATTATATACTATATACATAATAGTACATACTATATACATACTTAGGACAGTATATACCTATATATATAAATATTAAAGTATATAATCTGTACATAGTATAGTAAATACCTATATATACTGGGTGATTCTTTTATCAAACAACACTCATTATTTCAAAAAGTGTAAATTTTTTTGAAAATATTTTTTACATAGTTTCAAGTCGCTCGTAAAACAACGTTTTTATTAAAAAATTATATTTTTAAATATTTTTTATCCTTATAATATTTTAAGTTTTTTACTTTTTTTAATGACAACATAGGGTTTTAATTTTATATTCTAAAGTAGAATATTTTTCTTAGTATTTTGATACATGAATATTGAATTTGGGGCGAGTAGTTTATGAGTTATAAGTAATTAAAGTTTAGACGAGCGGTGAAGTGGACAAACATTTCGCGGGGTAACCCCGAACCACTCCACTCCGCTTGACTAAACTTTAAATACTTATAACTCATAAACTACTCAACCCAAATTCGATTTTCATGTATCAAAATACTAAGAAAAATATTCTGCTTTGGAATATAAAATTAAAACCCTATGTTGTCATTCAAAAAAGTAAAAAACTTAAAAAATTATAAGGATAAAAAATAATTAAAAAAATAATTTTTTAATAAAACGTTGTTTTATAAGCGACTTGAAACTATGTAAAAAAATATCTTCAAAAAAATTTACACTTTTTGAAATAATGAATGTTGTTTGATAAAAGAATCACCCAGTATATAATTCGCGGCATATACGCGCTTATCGTGGACGATCTATCAACTAAGATAATTATTAATTTTAATTCGCATGCACACGTCATACGCACTGCCAATATATGCGATAATCGTAGATCATTCCCGGTCACGATTAAAGATATACTGGTTACACATCGAGACTGTATAACACGACTCGAAAAGCGCGATTGAAAATGTACTGACTAGTAGCACTATCTAGTGGTCTCCTCAATTTATTTTAACCACGTAAATTTATTAATTATGAAAACCAAGTATCTATATATACCTAAATAGTAAATATCCTAGTACTATAGATAGTACTATACAATAATTTATTTTTAATTATTCAACAAGTGGAGTTATGTTTTGAAAAATATGCTAATTCCTCAAACCCCTTTGAGAATACTTTTGAAGAATTTTTTCAGAATGAAAATAGAATTCTCACATTCCCATGCAAACAACATAAAGTTGACATGTTAACCAATATATTCGTAATTTATATAACAATGAGAATGAGGAAATTTTCGTATATGAAAAATCAAGAATCAAAAAAACAAAATAAGACCAAAAAAAAGCTTTCAAAATTAGTGAGCACCTAATGTTAAATATATGAAAAAAAATTAATTTAGATACATTTTTACAAGTTTTACAACATATTACCTTTAATAGGAAGTTATTTATTTAGATAAATATTGTATACTGTATATTGTAAGTATACTATATATTATATTGTATATATTTATTATTTAAATAAATCTTGTATCTTATTGATTATTTTTTTTCTAATAATCTTTATAAATACAACAAATATTACAGATGTGTGTAGTGGTTTGGATGTCTGCTACAAATCTAAATACATACTAAATAGTAAATAACATGAATGTTTTACTTATTATATCTAATCGTTATGGTCTTATTTAGTATAACTTTTAGCTATTAAATATTTATAATTAATCATTAATATTGTTTACTGCATATATTGTCTTTTGTTTTAAGGGGATTCGATACCGATCGTTTTTAAGGAGCTGAGTATAGGCAATTTTAAGGCTATTTCCATAGTGCGTGCGTGCGTGGCGTGTATTTGTGTTTGTAGTAAACGATCATTAGTGTTAGTGCCCCCCGCCCGCCCAAAGACAACTTCAGCCCGCAACATTATGATATTTCTTATCTTCGATTATGACGGCGCGGCGTCCCGTAATTCCACTACCTGTATAAAAATATAATAAATATACATAGTACATGTACATAAATTATTATAGATACTAGATAGTAAATCATTCGCTGCCTGACGTAATTTTACATTTTTATTTTTTACCCAACGAATATTGATCTCGGGCATTTTTGTAATTGAATATAAAGATAGGTAAAATAAGTATATAACTATTGTAACTTGTAAGTTATTAATAATACAATAATAACAAGCGTTTATTTCAAATAATAAAGTAGTTTTTATGATTATTTTATTCGCTTTTTAGACTTAATTTTTTTCGTTTATATTTTTATGTAATTACCTATTACCTACCTGTAATCTGTATACTACCTAAATTGTATTTGTTTGAGAGTCAAAAAAACACTCATCACTGCAAAAACTTTTTTATTTTACTTAATTTATTGTACGTATTATACATTATTATAATAGGTATCTAATTATAATATTATAAGCCTGTTCTAACTTCTAAGTGGAAGTCCTCGGTCAAGTCGAGAATCAATTATCTCCGGAAGTAAGCATTCCATGTAAAACTTCTTCAACTTTGGTTCTATATCCATCCAGAACTTGTCATCCCTTTCAATTTTCTCTACTATAAGTCCTATTAATTGGTATAGGTGTTATTATTATAATTTTATATAACAAATGGCTAATTGTATACATTATCTTGTAGGTAACTTATACATTTAAGCTTCATTTATAATAATATTTACCTTTAGGTGTCCATATACAAAAATAACAAAACTTCCTATTAGTTATATGTAGTTGTCCCTGAATTTGATAGAAGTATGCATGTGATGTTTTCAGCTGTAAATTTCCATCATTGTACGTCATACATTTTAATTTTTTTTCATGAAAGGCCTCTTCCGGCGTATAATCTTTTATGGATGATGGACATTTAATTTCAACAATAGAATCATAACTTATCAAACCATCTGGACTAGCAGCCAAAAAAGGCAAATCATTAGCAACAAAAAGCCCACAGGGTAATATTGCTGTCCCAAGCTTTGACTCCAAATTATTTTTTGCCAAAGGTTCATTCTGAATTCCATATCTAAAAACATTATTATTATGACTGAGAAAGTGATATAAGTAACCCTTATAATAAATATTTTATACATAATATAAAGAATAAAGAAAAAATGGGTGAGATAGTATATAATGCATAATTGACCTACTTTGTTGCAGCATTACCACGAAATAAGTCGTATAAAATAAATTTGACTGTATTTTCGCGAGAAGTGGTTGATCTCAATTTGGCAACTTTTCCAAAGTTTGAAGCTGTGAGTCTCATTTTTCTTTGCCTTCGCCATTCATCGCTTTGGGATTGATTAATAGTACTTCTTTCCAATAATTTTATTTCTTCATGTGTGAGTTTTAGTTTTTTTAGAAACTCGGTTTTTTTAATTCCATACTTTTCAATTGGCATATCAACTATTTCAGAAGGCTGTTCTACTGCTCCATAGTCTTCGTCAGGTCCGTGTGGAAATATATTCTTTTTAATTTTATATCTTGAAAAAAATATTAAACAAATATAAACATTTATACAAATTACAATAGACAATATTAATTATAGTTATAGTTTTATAAACACAAAATGTAATAGATATGCACCCAGGTTGATTTAATTTTCTTCGTTTAATATCATTTTTCTTTTTTTGTATCCTCTTAATATATTTTTTCGTGAACAATCCTGGACTATGAAAAGTAGCTTTCTTATGGAAATGGCTAATATACGAAGGGCCGAGGTTGAACGCATTGACAGCCGTATCGCAACGGGCTTGGTAAGAGCCTATATTTAATATATAGTAATAACTAATAATATTAAGTATACATTTACGTTTATATTTTTTTAAACCTATTATTATTTTTAACACTTGCCTCTAAAAGAATAATTAACACGTTTACCACCGATGAATTTAGCAACAACGCTATTATAACTTTCCACGCAGTTGTTGTTTACAAAATGAATAAGACTATCAGAATGATGTGCAACTAAATTTCTTGCTCCCAAAATATCTTGCCAAAGTCCACAATTTTCCATTTCGGAAATTATATTTCTTTCCCCGGGTTTAGGTCCATCACAAAAATAACTAAAAAAAATCATTAATTATCATAATAAAGTTTGTCTATAACCTTTTTTTATGTTTAAATAAGCACATTACGAAAAACCCACTTAGCACACTTGTCATGAGAACCAAAAACATGATAAGGCCCATTTTCTATATCCTCCCTTAATAAAGTGATCTTGTAATTTAAAGGGACGTCTAATTTCGATCTATATTTAATTGCGTATGTAATTCCGGACCTGTAATATAATTTGTATTGTGAATACAAAATAAAGACAAGACTAGTAAATAAATACAAGACTGGGAAAAGCAGAATATTATTCTATTTTTTTTTCAATGATTAAAAAAAATTACCTCAGTTTTAAACGTCGTTCCTTTAACATTTTTCGTAGCTCACCAGGGACGACAACGCCGCTTGAACTTTTTCTCTTTGATGCTATATCCACTATGCGATTTAAATAGTTTCTCAAAATATGGTTAGTACACTCAATTTTTTGTACTTCCGTATCAAATCCATACGGTTTTGACAACATAATTTTTTTAGTACACTAGAGTCTCCATCTCCTATGAGTTTATGATAAATAATATTATGTGTAGGAATGCTTTGTCGAAAACCTTCTACAATTATATCTGACTCCATAGAAGTGCTAGTGTTGTTCCAGTTTTTATAGCAAATATGATTTGGAGGATCTTTGTTTATTGCCTTAGCTTTCATACATACCGAACAGTATTTGTTCCGTACTCCAATAAATAATACTTTTTTTGTTCTATAACCGACAATGCAAGCCTGAAAATTAGTAAATATTAAAATATTAAAATTGTAGTCTTGCCCGCCTTTTTAAATATTTTATAAAATGATAAAAATAAAATCTTACAACTCCAGATAATGCATTGTAGTTATGTTTATAGGATCTTTTTGACCAAGCGCCATCAGCGACGACAGTTATCAAGGGTATACCATTACTATTTACTTCACCATTTTCAATAGCTAATCGCGCTTCTTCTTTGCCAGCCTCTTCAATCGATTCCCATGTAGTTAATTGTGTTTTATTTGCCACGAATTCATGTTCTTTCTGATATGTGTTATTAGACATACAAGGCATATCTAAAATGGCTGAAAATTGATCCAATTGGGAATACCCTTACCCTGTATTTAACATGGCAGTGACAGCTGCAGCATTTACCGTTAATTTGTCATTTAAAATTGGAGGTTCAGAATAAATAATTTCTTTTTTACGACACATAGAACAATCAAAATGAAATTCAGAAAAAAATCCTTTACGAATTTCATGAGAAAAAATTAAATTTTTAAATGAACAATCAAATGGTGTATGACATACTGATGAAATTGATTTAAAAATATAACTAATGTCAACTATTCTTCGGCCATTTAATACATCATGTTCAACTCTAAAAACAATTTTAAATTCAAAATACTTATTTAATAATACAAATACAGGCAACGTTTTTATATGTATAGGTATACTAAATAATGTTAAGCTATTCAAGACAATGTCATTGCACTATTTATTTTTTCTCTATGACCCAAGCGCAACATATCAAAATTTTACGTTCACAATAATGATTATAAATTATAATTTAAATAATCATAATAACTTCCAAAGTTAGAGTGAAATTACCTCTTAAAAAATTTGAAGATAAAATTATTATTATAGCTAGGGCATAGCATAGCTTTTTATTATATTTTGATTTTATAAAATACTCATAACTCACTTTAAAATTAAAATATAATAAAAATCCTATGAAATGCCCTAGATAATAATATCTTATATTCTTATCTTTAAATTGTATAAGAGGACATTTCACTCTTATTTAAAAAATTCTTACGATTTTATTCATTCCCTATTGTGAACGTAAACTTTGCTATGTTGCGCGTGGGTCAGACAGAGATAAAACAAAAATATTGTGCATTGCATTATTTGCATAGTATAATAAATTTCTTACCTTGAGGTCGAATCGTTTTCTTTCACGGTACTTAGGGTAAATGTTGGTTCGAATATATTTGTTGAAGTTTCTGGTGACAATGGATAAAAGTCTTGTATCATACTATCATCATTAACCCTTAAATAACCATAACGGCGCTATTAGGGATCAAAATTACTAATAAAATAAGTTAAAAAAAAAAAAATTTTTTCTAAATTATACCATGTACAATACCATATGAACCGCAATAATGCTTTTAAAACAAAAAAAAAACGTTTCTATGTGTCTGATATTTTTTTATTCCTAATAATATAATTTCTTACCTTGAAGTCGAACCGTTTTCTGAGACTATGGTACTTAGGCTAAATGTTGGTTCGAATATATTTGTTGAAGTTTCTGGCGATAATGGATAAAAGTCTTGTACCATACTATCATCATTAACCCTTAAATAACCATAACGGCGTTATTAGGGATCAAAATTACTAATAAAATAAATATAAGAAAAATACAGAAAAAAATCTGTTTTTTCTAAATTATACAATATTCAATACAATATGAACTGCAATAATGCTTTTGAAACAAAAAAAAAATGTGTCTATGTGTCTTTGATATTTTTTTATTGGCATAGGACAACGATGGTTTGGTTAGGTTCGCAATCCGTTGCAGGCAAACAATTTAAATACTTATCAGTTATTATATTTTGAATCATAAATAAGTAATAAAACCAATTTTAAATTCTGAGCGGAGCGAAATCTAAAAAATATACAAACATAATATAAAATGTCTTATACTGACTTATCCCCGCTCAGAATATACACATTTGAGTTATAAAAAAAACCTAGAAAGTCTTTATGCTGTATAGTAGGTGTCGAGTGGACCTCGATCATACTATATATAAGCAGTATATTAGCAATATCGTAGTTTTTTACAGATTACTAAATGTTGTATAGATGATTTTTTTTATTATTATTCAGTAGGTACCTATTAATTTATTATATTTATTCTATTTGAGCCCCCTCAATATTGTACAGGAGGTCTGCCTATACAGGTGATATATTTTAAATACTATAAATCATATAATGTCTAGAAAACAAAAATTATAATGTATTAGAGACTGACGTACATTTGTGCATTATCCGGTTCTGTTATAATAGTATCTTCGATAGTATTAGGATGGTTCTCCGATGCCGACAGATTATTTATTTCTCCCTATATTATAATAATACGTACAAAATTAAAATCACATGCACATAATAAAATTGTATACCTATATATGGTGTAAATTATTTTGACTTACCGTGTCACTGTCAGTTTTAAGATTTTCTCTCCATTTTTTTAGTTTATCTACATTTCCCTTGTGTTTTTTGGATAAATATTTCCTTCGTCGTTTTTTAATTTGTAAAACATTTTCCATCATAAGAAGAATAACGTAAAACGTTTACGAATTACAATTTATTATAATTTAGAAGCCAATAGAGTATGCAACTATCAATAATTACCGTAGCAGATATTATACGTAGCCGCTAGAGTGCTAGACGCTAATAATTAATAAATAATATTATGTGCAGTGTGCAGGAAATAGGGATACTCCAATAATATCAATTGCATAATATTATAATATGTTATTTATAAGTTTATGGATATTTTCATATTTATCGCAGGCGTGACGTCATCGTGCTGGAACTATTATTATATTTGGTTTACTCGGGCGGGCGGTGGCGACGTGGCGTACAGGTTCATGGAAATGGACACTTTCGCACGCGCAGTCACATGTCAAAAACGCACCGTCGCGTGCTTGACGAACAATATATACTATTTTTTTTTTTCTAAAAGTATCAATCTTTTGCCAATTGTACAGATTTTTCTAGTGATCGGAAACAAATTCTGAAAACATATTTGAATTCGTCATGAAGTTTACTTGAAAACGACTTTCTTACATTTTTAAATTGATTTTTTTAGTTTAATATTACTATTATTTTAAAATTCTAAAAATTCAAAATCTTGGATTAAAATTTGATGGGTTTAAGCGATCAATTTCAAAAAAGTTGAAAAGTCGTTTTCAAGTAAACTTCATGACGAATTCAAATACGTTTTCGGAATTTGTTTCCGATAATTAGAACAATCAGTACAGTTGGCAAAATATAGGTATATTTAGGTAGAAATCACAGCCGGGTGGAATCCCCTTAATAGGTTTTACAGGTTTTTTCTGTGGTATTAGCCATATTACCTAATTAATAATTAATTATTACTAATTAAAATCTTTTTGTCCTTTTGAATATTTCGTGATTTTACAATAACAAGTAGTTCCTAAGTTAATCACCTAGATGGCGCTAGTAGACAGTCCATAACATATCGCGGTTTCGTAGCCGTTTTCTGCCTGTGCAAAGCATAGGCCGTTGGGTAACCAGTATATCTTTAATCGTGTTCCCGGTGCAGCTGTTCGTCGTCCACCAAGTGTGTTTCAATATAGGGTTTTTAAAAGTTAAATTTGATATTGATCATTATAGTATGGCTGCCAATCTGTTATCATAATTACGTTATCACTTATTGATGGTACAAACATTTTGATTTGTATTATTGTATGGTACGGACGAGTGTAGTTTTTAATTTTTACGTTGTTGTTTAAAGTTTTGAATATGCCTACTGTTTGTGCAGTTTATGGTTGTACGAATAAAACAACCAATAAAAATGTATCCTTTTACCGTTTTCCCCCCAAAAAAAAGTGCAGCAACAGATCTTCAAAAACTACTAGAGGACCAACGAAATATGTGGCTGAAATCCCTTCACAGACTTGATTTGGAGAATAAGCAGGTTGATGCTTTGCGTATATGTTCTTCTCATTTTCAAAATGGTAAAGGTTTGTATAATTTATCAGTTAAATGTATTTTTGTAATACTTGTTATTTAGGTAATCCAGCTTGCTATACAAATAACAAACATCCTGACTGGTGTCCATCAATAAACATGGGCTACAATACTAATAAGGGTAATTAATCATTTTATGTTTTATAATAAGAAGTATTAGTTTTATATTTTTAAGGGGCCTTTTCGCGATTTTTAAAATTTTCTGCAATTCTATAAAATTTGAAAATTAAATTTTATATTTTAGTTGCCACCTCAATTATAAGACTTTTCCACTAATCTACTACCCAATACCTATTTAGGGGGGGGGTTGATAGGGTGTATTATATCGGTCAAAACACAGTTTACAGGAAAAACTCTCACACCTCGTAGATTGGTCCGATTTCCGTAATTTTTTTTTGTTAGATAGAAGAATATTTTTTACAGGGCGCATTGGACTTTGATTTTTGATTACGTTGCTAAAAATAAATAATAATACAAAAACTAAAAAGTTGTAAAAATGGATTAAATTCAAACTTTTAATATAAGATTTCGAAAAATAATTTTTAAAATCCAAGTCCAATGCGCCCTGCAATACGTCTTTCTCTATTTGACAAAAAAAAAATTACGGAAATCGGACCAATCTACAAGGCGTGAGAGTTTTTCCTGTAAGGCATGTTTTTGAGCAAAAAAACAGGTCGCGACCAGGCCCCTTAATAGAAATATAATCATGCAATTTGATATTTTGATAGTTTACAATTTATAGTTCAATAACAAAAAATTATTATTTATTATTTTTAGGTTGTAAAGCTTTATCTAATGAACGTTTGATTTTATTTAAAACTTATATAGGTGCCTGCGACTACACCAGATATCAAGCGATACCATAGGGCTACTAAACAAATGGCACTGACACCAACCATTTTGTTTCCAAATGACTTGGAAGATAATACTGTTGTCACTGTTCCTAATTTAAGTGATGTAGAAAATATAGATATAAGCATGGTAACAGGGACGTCAACTTCAACAACTATGACCATGGCTAATATTCAAACACTAGAACAAGAAGTAGTTAGGAAAGATTTTGTAATCAACAAACTTACTTCAGAAGTAAATTATTTAAATTTAAGTGAAGAGACATTTAATGGTCGTCCTAAAATGTTAGCATTTTATACTGGCCTAGAGAGTATGGATCTTTTTTTATTAATTTTAGAGGAAATTAAACCTGCACTAACTTTTAGTAACCAAAGATTAACTGAATTTCAAAAACTATTGTTATGTCTTATGAAATTAAGGTTAAACATGTCATTTGTTGATTTAGGCTATAAATTTAATATCACTTGTGGTACTGCTTCAATTATTTTTTCGTAAGGTTATATTTCTTTTGGAGCATACATTTAAAAAACTAATTTACTGGTCAGACAGAGAAGCATTACGTTATCTAATGCCACGTTCATTTTTTAATGCTTTTGGTAACTCAGTTGCGGTTATCATTGATTACTTTGAAATCGGAATTGAAAAACCTAGTAATTTAAGAGCTAAAGCACAAACTTGGTCTTCTTACAAAAACAAAAATACTGTTAAGTATTTGATAGTTATTACACCCCAAGCTGGGGTAGTATCATTTATATCTGAAGGATGGGGTGGTAGGGTTAGTAACAAACACATAACTGAAAACTGTATGTTTTTAAAAATGTATTGCCAGGGGATGTAGTACTTGCAGATAGGGGATTCACTGTAAGTGAGAGTATAGGTTTTCATTTTGCTACTTTGAAAACACCTGCCTTTACAAGGGGTCTTCCTCAATTACACCCATGTTCTATTGAAGAAACAAGGAAAATAGCATCTGTTAGAATACATGTAGAGCGTATAATAGGACTTACTAGACCTAAGTATAAAATTCTTAATGGCCCTGTGCAAATTACAACTCTCAAACACCAAGATGACAACTCATGTTTGTTAGATTCAATAGTTACAGTTTGTTGTGCTCTCATTAATATGTGCAGTTCTATTGTACCATTAGATTAAAAAAATAAAAAATGTTTATCTATAATATATAAATTATAAAACTGATTTTACTAATTCTTTTTTTGTTGTGTTTGTTATTATCAAGAAAAAGTTCTTATGAAAGAAAATTGTAGAAAAACCCACTGGAAAAGTAGGAAATCTGGATGGCAAACATTTTTAAGTTTTGAACACGATATACTGAATATTAAATAACGAATTGAACAATAAAGTGATTAATAATATAATACAATTTTAATATTTCTATTTTATTTATTATTTACAGTTTGTACATTTCCATTTTTTAGTTGTAGGCTTGCTTTTGATTCCAATGCAAGTATAATGATACCACAAGTTTGCGCATCCTTCTTTAGTACACATAATCATTTTCCCTCCTGTATCATTTATGCATGTACAGTATTGATATGGACCACTTTTACTTACCACACTTTCTTTTAGTTTACTTTTTTCAATGGATTGATTATTAGTATAAAACCGACCAAGCAATTCAGGCAGAATAATTTCATAAAAATACCATTTTGATTTGCTTGTAATTTCATTGCATATTAATTCATAATCAATATTAACACGTTCTATATAATAATTATTAGGTGACCATATAATGAAATCTCCATACATAAAACCACCTAAAAACATTTGTGTTTGTATCTGATAATGGTATTGATGTGTTTTCTTAACCCTGCATCAGTCGCGTTGTTTAATATCACACAAGTAGTCGAGCGTCTACATTTGTAGAACAATCTCAATTGTTGTCATTAATAATTTGTTATTACAAAATAAATAAATGATTTGACCAAATTATTCAATAATCATATTAAATGTATATTTTTAATCAAATTGTTGTACAATATTAATTAATTTAATATACATATGTCGAAAGTCCTATTACAATTTAAAGGAGTTAAAATATTATGCATGAATGCTTATAATTATTTTGTTAGTCTTTTAATTTTAAGTTTTAATTAGTATCCATTTCATCTGAAGATGTACTGTATTGATGTTTTTTGTTGAAACAACAATCGCATATATATTTGAGGTGATCGTTGCATGCCCATTTATAGCAAGTTTCGCATGAATTACGTGTGCTTTTGTTACGTGCTCGTCCACATAGATGACATTTACCAACTCCACCTGGGCGTTTTGTTTTTACATTTTTTTCTGTTTCTGTTTCCTTTTCCAATCCTAATAATTTTCTCCCTCGAAATCTTATGGATTTTGGTAAATTTTTATTGAGTATTCGTCTCTCTGTATTTGGTCTAATTAGACAAAGTGCAAGTGTTTCCAAAAAGTCTGCTCTGTTTACTTTAGCATAATTCTTATTAGCGGAGTATACATTCAAAGCATTAATACAAGAAATATTTAATAAATTAAAAAATATTGTTAAAGGCCAACGTCGGGAGTTTCTAGCGACATCATACAAACTGCACATTTGATCCAAGCGGTCAACACCACATTTTGTTTGATTATAAAATGTAATAATGTCTGGTTTTTTTTTATCTCCAGTTGTCGGATCAATATTATTATCGTGATGAAGTGTAGAAACAGCAATCACTACTTTATTTTTTTTAGGTACATATGATGTCAATGTGCAATCTTTGGGAAATCCAAATAATGATGAATTTATTGGTCTATTTTTTGGGTCTGCAAATTGTTTTGGAATACATGTTTTATTACGTCTCATAGTTCCAACTACAGTTAATTTTTTTTCTTCTAATAGTTGAAGTACTAAAGGGAGAGATGTGAACCAATTATCTATTGTTATGTTACGTTTAGTGCCCTCAATCGGTTGGACAAGTCTGGTCACAACGTTATTTGGACTATTATTTATTTTGTAAGGCCCATCAGGTTGTGTGCCTACATACACTTCTAAATTGTATGTATACGCATTTTTGACATCAACGAGGGCGAATATTTTTATGCCATATCGCGCGGGTTTACTGGGTATATATTGACGGAATGAGCAGCGACCACGAAAAGAAATCAACTGCTCATCTATAGTTAAGTACTCACTAGGTATAAAATTGGTTTGAAAATTGTGTAATATTATTTCAAACAATTCTCTGATAGCAGCTAATTTGTCTATCTCCCTCCTTTGTTCTCGATCAGTAAAATTATCAAAACGTAAATTTCGCATTAAAAAACAAAACCGTTGGCTACTCATTGCTAAATAAATTGCTTCAATACCAGTACCCTTAGTGTCATCAAATAATTTTAAAATATTTTGCCGCCCTGATTTTGATACGCCCGCTAGTATAAGCATACCAATAACAGCTCTTATTTCTGTTTCATCCGTTTCCTTTGCAACACGTTCACGACTATATTTATTCTGAATTACTTGAATTTTGATGTTTGTACTTTTTGTTATCATTGAAATTACTGAATCGTCAAAGAAAAGAGAAAAACATTTCATATGTGATTTTTTATTTTTAGCATTTGATTTAGGCCCTGGTAAATGTGTTATTATATTATGAGAACGTGTTCTACTATTTTGTGGAGGAACTTTTTTTTCCACTTTGTTTGATCTTTCCCGATATAATATTTGTTTTGAACAATTAACCCAATATTATCATCACCAGAAGTGGACTCACCTTCATACTCATCATCAGTAGATTCTTGTCTGTATTCGAATCTTCGCACTGTTCTTCAACATGATCAGTTTCTAATTCTTTATCACTATCTACGCCAACACCTTCAATCAACTCTTCTTCTTCTTCTTCACGCCATTGCTCATAACATTATCCATTTTCTAAAGTAAAATTATTTTACAAAATAAATAAAGAAAAAGTATCATGACATAGGTACAAATATTATAAATAATTTATATAGGTACCAAAAACAATAACATATAAGTAGGTTATATTATATATTATATTATATAAATATAATATAATATAAATTATAATGTATAACGTTAATATAAGTTTAAACTATTTCATTTTAATACAAATTACGGGAGTTTAAAATATGAGATGTAGTATAAAAGTTACGTACCTGAGTCGTCGCGTAATCTACAATAGTAGAACATAAAACTTGATTGCTCAATATACGGAACTACACTGAAAGATAAACTCTGAAATCATTACAGTTTTCAATCATATAATGTTGTTAAAAGGTATTTAGTTTATCATTGTCATTGGGTAATTCCAAAACCATCTAAAATTAAATTGATTATCACTGTACTACAATAGTAGAACGCGCGACTGATGCAGGGTTAAGTTTCCCATTTAATATACAGTCAAGATTTTAAATTTTTTTATTTTGTGTTAGACTATATGGACATTTTATTTCCAAGACACCAGTTCCACAACAGTCACAATTTGTTATACCATCCGGACTTGCGCCAATGAATGGAAAACATGGATTTATAATTAGTCCACTATTTACAACAGAAAAATGTATATGGTCGTTTTTTAACTTTTCACTATAAAAAGCTTTAGCTTCATTTTCATGTGTAGTTCCCCATACAATGGCTTGATTTTTAAAAGTGTTTTCTAATGGGTAACATATTGTCCTAAGAAGACTTATACTTGAGCTGCATGTTTTTGTGGAACAGACTTCTTTAACTTTTGAAGCAGTTATACGGCCGCTTCTATAATAAAACCATTTTTTACACTCTGCCTGTTGTCTAGTTATAAGTTCAATATTCTCACATTCATCTTTTGTCAAAGAAAAGCCTAGTTTAGAACCTAGGATTACAAGATCTTCCTTACTTAGTAAAGCATATTCATCTTTATACATTCCCACATAACTTTTAGGAAATAATTCAGTTTTCAATTTTAAATTAAAGAGTGGTATAACCTTTAAAATTGCAGCATTGCTATTAATTTTCTCCAGTTTAGTTAAAAATGAATTTAAATGCTGTGCATCATTAATAGTTGTTGGAAGGTTTTTAATATAATCAGCTTTAGTTTGAAGTGACTTGGGGTGGTCGGTGAATATTTTTTTTGGTTGATTAAAATCAATTTCACTGATTTTTTGTGAACTAACATTTGTGTTAGATGGAACAGTCCAGTACGCAGATACATCAGTTACAGACTTCTTTGTATCATTTTTTTTTAAGAAAGCATATTGCAAATAAAAAAGCACAGCACCAATATGCTAGCAACACTCCAAGCCCAGCTATACATGTACAATGTGCTGCTACAACTTCTCCAGAAAACTTTAAAACAATCCATGGCAACAATTTAGCATCAATAAGCCTCTGTGAATGTGCAACCTAAGTAATATATACACTAAAAAAATATTTAATCATGCAACCTAGCTAAAAGCAATTTGATTTAAATAAAACTAATTAACAGTTTATACAAAACGTATGTAATAAGTAAGCTTTAAAGCATTTACAGAAATATTTAGATTATTTTTAAATGGATTAAAAAATATTTAAATGGCTGTAAGCACTGTATTTGAGTACTAGGTAGTTCTTAGATTTAAAACAATTTTTAAATAAATTGATAATTATAAGAAATCAAAAAGCAAAAGCAATTAAAAAAAAAAAATCTTTACCTCTGCAACAACTAGAACATCATTTGTAGCATACCATTTAGTGTTATAAATCCACCCACTAGCAAAAAATTATAAGCTTCTAAGCTTTTGTCGGCGTAGGGAAAGTGGCGTGCCCATCGCCCAGTGTACTTAGTAAGTGTACTGCAATAGCCCTACTCTGACCTTAACTGGTTGGAGTAGACTGGCCCTCCAGGTTGGGGGTTGAGCGCAGGGCTAACGACCCTGCCTTGTAAAAAAGCTAACGTTCAGGACTCAAACACCAAGCCTCGGACTAGAGTTAACGGAAAAAAGACTGGAAACTGGAAATCGGAACTTTTATGTGGTACTTGGAACGTAAGAACCTTGTACAAAGAGGGAACAACTGTAAATTTAGCAAGAGAAGTTGAAAAATACAAAATGAAGTGTGTGGCACTTCAGGAGGTTAGATGGCAAGATGCCGGCACGACAAATGTGTCTGAAACAACTATTTTTAATGGAAAATGCGAACAGGCTCACAGACTGGGAACGAGATTTGCGATACATGAATCAATCATTCACACAGTAAAAGACTTTAGAGACATTAGCCCAAGATTATCTACGTTAACGCTGACAACAGAAAACTTTGATTTGGTTTTGATTAACGTACATGCTCCTACCGAAGATAAAGATGAAATGGAAAAAGAGCTCTTCTATGCAGCACTAGAAGATGTATTTAATACTTCGGTGGGTCAGGTCAGGCTGATTTTGGGAGACTTTAACGCGAAAATAGGTAGGGAACCTGTATATAGAAACACCATCGGAATTCATAGCTTGCATGCAACTTCAAATGACAATGGTTCAAAACTTATCGACTTTGCTGTAGGAAAAGGGCTGGTGATCAAAAGCACCATGTTCCCAAGGAAAGATATATACAAGTATACTTGGATCTCCCCAGATGGTAAATATAAGAACCAGATAGACCATGTACTAATAACTAGCAGATTCAAGAATGGTGTCCGGAATTTAAGGACATTACGGGGAGCTGACCTGGATTCGGATCATCTACTTGTCGGCATATGGATGAGAGTAAAACTGAAAAAACTTAATAAACAACGTGTGTTAAATACAGGGCGGTTTGATATTGACAAACTGGAGGACCAATCAATAAACGATCAATTTAATAACAAAGTTAAGGAAATTCTTCAAGAAAGGGAAACAGTAGCCGAGGCAGATGTAGATAGGCACTGGGAGCAAATAAGAAGTGCCATTAATAATGCAGCGACAACGATTTTAGGAAAGAAAAACTTAAAAACCAAACCTTGGTTTAACAGAGTTTGCGAAGAAGCCATTGAAAGAAGGAAAGTGGCAAGAATGAATTGGTTAAATGACACAAATAATGTTGCGCATTTCGACAGGTACAAAATGCGCCTAAGAGAGACGAGCAACATATTGAGGTGTGAAAAAAGGAAATATCTCAGGGAAATATTGGATAAAGCAGAGCTCGACTATAAATCGCATAAAACCAGAGACATGTACAAGCAGATAAGTCGACTTACAGGAGAATATAAAAAGAAAGAGAGGTTCTTAAAAAATGATGATGGGACACTAATAACCTCGAGCGAAGAGATATCCAAAAGATGGGGTAAGTACTTTGATGAGTTATTAAATTGTGACGAGCCGGACGAAGTCTTCAGTTTCGACCTAGAATCTTGGAATAAACAAGATTGCCCAGAACCAACGCTGGAAGAGATAAAGCTACAGATAAAATGGCTTAAGAATCACAAATCACCTGGTGAGGATGAAGTTCAAGCTGAACTACTAAAATATGGAGGAGAGGAACTGCTGACTAAGATAGGGAAACTGATAAACCAGATCTGGAAATCTGAAAAAATACCAGAAGAATGGAAAACAGCTTCGATATGCCCGATCCATAAAAAAGGAAGTAGGCATGATTGTAATAACTATCGAGGCATAGCTCTTTTAAATGTGACTTATAAAGTATTCTCTAACTGCGTCTTATCAAAATTAAAAGAAAAATCGGAGGAAATTATCGGCGACTACCAGGGAGGTTTTAGACCCGGAAGATCAACAACGGATCAAATATTTGTTCTTCGGCAGATATTCCAAAAGACATGGGAATTTGACAAAGAAATCCATATCCTTTTTATTGATTTCAGGAAAGCATATGACAGTATTCATCGAAACAGTTTAATTAACATTATGAGGGAATTTAACTTCCCACAAAAATTGATAAAGTTAGTGGAGACAAGTATTATGGAAACATTCATTAAAGTCAAAGTTGGAAGTAGCCAAACGGAACCAATATTAGTAAAGTCAGGTCTGAGACAGGGCGACTCAATGTCACCGGTGTTATTTAATATAGTGTTAGAGAAAGTTATTAGAGCAATGAACGTTGGACCCGACGAAGGGGTGAAGCTGCAGGACTCATCAATAGGCCTATTGGCATACGCGGACGATTTAGTATTATTGGAAGAACCACCAAACGCACTGAAATCACTGTTCAACCGTCTACAAAGAATGGCAGCGAAAGTAGGACTACAGATAAACGAAACTACAACGGAGTATATGGTCGTTGGCAGAAGAGAAACTGCGGGTGTGTACCCATCCTTCAATGTAAGAAACTACGTTTTCAACAGAGCCAAGCATTTTAAATACTTAGGGTCAGTCATAACTGAAAAGAATGAGATAGCCAAGGAAATATCAGCGAGGATACTTGCCGGCAATAGGGCTTACTATGGACTAGCAAAACTGTTAGGATCGAGATCGTTATCGAGGGAGCTTAAGATACAGCTATATATGACATTACTGCGCCCAGTTATAACTTACGGAGCTTAAACATGGCCACTACGGAAAGCGGAAAGATGATGAAAGAAAGCTGATAGTATGGGAAAGAAAAGTTCTAAGGAAGATTTATGGTCCGATGAAAGATAGCAGTAGCAATGAGTGGAGGATAAGAACGAATAATGAACTAGGACTACTTTTCCAGAAGCCAAATGTACTAGACACAATAAGGAGTAGAAGACTAAAGTGGGCTGGTCATGCTTGGCGTAGTCAAAACCCCTTGCTACGTATAGTGTTAGAGAAAGATCCAGTTGGGAAGAGACCTCTGGGAAGACCTCGTATGAGATGGGAAGATCTGGTTAAAAAAGATGTAAGTACCCTAGGTGGAGGATCAGATTGGAAAGAACGAGCATCCGACAGAGACGGCTGGAGAGAGGGTTGTTTGACGGGATGATCCTAGTGGCCGTTACACCCGAAGAAGAAAGAAAAGCTTTTGAAAGCTTTAAACTCGTCAAGCGTATAAGCACTTTTATTAAGAACAAGATAATTAAAAATATCAGGGTAAGTTACTTCTGGAACTAAATCTAAACTATTGATCCACTGTATACATTGATCCTTCATTAAAATGTATGGATCACGTAAACTAAGTACACTTATTTTTTTAATGTACCTCTCCTGAACATCTTTAGCTAAGCCTCTAGCGTGATTGCTTAGACGATGTGTCATGTTTATAAAAAAAAATTAATAACACTAATTAATAACCTGGTTAATACTAAAACTTAATACTGCGAATAGAATGACAAAATAAATTATTTTGTAATGCTGAATAGTGAATAGTGAAATAATAATAGTAAATCATGACTAAATAAATGAAACCCGGCAAATATTTGTACCATCAATAAATATTATACCATTTTCAGATTATAATCCCATTCGAATAAACATCTCGCTAAAGCATACGTTATCCACTGAAATGTATCTGAAACACACACATACATAAACTTGTAAAAAATTATGTTTTTCAAAATATACACGTTAAAGTATAGAGATACTCGTTTTAATTCACACATTCCTATACCTGACAACATACAGAAATGTACATAATATACCTAGGTATATATGGGAAACCGTTCACAGATGTCGATGAGCTTCGTTCATCCCTTTCTCTAGGGGCGATGAACGTTTGGTCACATTTACTCAAAATGACCCAAAATCCAACACGTTTGGGTACAAATAGACACAACGTTTGGACACATAAAATAAAAGTTATTTTATATTTTTACCTGGTAAATCAGAGAACGTTTGGATACACATATACAAGACACGTTTGGGTACACGCCATAAACACGTAATCTACTTTATCACCTAACCATTAATATTATCGCGACTACGAATTTATATTTAATACATATATTTGTTATTGGCTATAATATTTATTACGCCTGCATCAGTATAATATTATATATATATATATATCTTTACAAATTTGATTTATATCTATCTTTACAAAAGGTGACAGAGCATTATATAAGCATTACATGGAAAATATCGAAGTATACAAATGGCTTCAAAGTTTTTTTGGTCTTAGTTGTATATCGCCCGACGAGGTAAGCAATGGTTTTGTAGCTCTAATGTCAGATACACCTGCCCACGCTGAAACATTGATAAATTATATTCTAGAGACTTTCGTTGATGAAAATAGTTCTTTTCCGCCATACTTATGGGCAGAAAGTACATCATCTGATCCTAGGACAACAAATGGGCCCGAAGCATTTCATCGAGACTTTAATAGTCAGTTTTATACAAGCCATCCAAATTGTTTTAATATTGTCAATACGTTGATGGAAATTCAAGAAGAAACTCATTCAAAGATATGCAGTATTAAAAAAAACCTAAAAAATATTTTAAGAAAAGAGGATTCAGATAAAGTTGGTTATATTTTAAAAAAATACAGTGAGTTTAAAGTTGACAATGATATAAGGAATTATTTACATGACATCGGTCCAGTTTTTGTCGGAAAAACAAAATAAATATAATTAAGTAAATAAATAAAATAAGATTTTAATAGTATTTTTATAATAAAAAAGAAATATTTAAATATAATATGACAAAATTAAATAATTTAAATATTAATAACAATAAAGATAATAATAACAATTTTTGGGGGACTATAAGAGCTAACCTTCTCGTGGTGTCTCCTGGATAACGCCAATAGGCTCTAAAAAATAAAATGTAAAATAAATATATAAAGATAAGTAAATAAATAAAATAAGATTTTAAAAGTATTTTGTAATGAATGACCAAATATGTTAATATAATATGACAAAATGAAATTATTAAAATATAAAAAATGTGTACCTAAACGTAGTATTAATTTTAAAATATTATGTGCCCAAACGTTGTATTGAAATTTGGGGTCTGAAAAAAGTGTACCTAAACGTGTGTTCCCAATCGTTCTCCCGAATCTCAGGTAAAAAATTCGTTGTGTGTCCAAACGTTTTACTGCCTTCTCTAGCACATTGCACATACATGCACATACACTCATATAACCATAGGTTAGTTCATACATACTTGGATAGTCACATATTATATACATACGCATATTTGTATAATATTCTGAGCAACTTTTTACAGGGAAGTTTCATAAGTTAAGCTAGCATTTCTACATGTTCCACCGTGTAACACAACATTTTAAAAAGTATTATTACATTCATTATAACAAACATCTAAACATACTATAAAACTTTCATATTATTCTATTATATATACTCATTTATTTTCCAAAGGAGAAAATTCTTTTGAATGTGGGTATGTCAAAAGTTTTAATTACATACCTGATGTAGGTATACTTAGTGGTCAAGTGCACGCAAGTATGAAAAATAAATTGTATGATGTTAAGGTAAATAACTTTGTAATTTTGATTGTATCATTTATAATATGATTAATAAAATTATTGTAATATTTAATCTTTACAGATATTTTTCAAAGATAAAAAATATTGAACATGCCAGCTGTACATGTCCGACAGGTTTGACAAAATGCCATCATATGGTTTCACTTCTTTTACATGGGCATAGTAATATATCTGTAACTGATATATCATGCAGCTGGTCAAAAAAATCTGTAAGAGAAAATGATGAAGTACAGTAGAACCTCGATTATCCGTGACTCGATTATCCGTTTTCGCGATTTACCGTGCTCACTCTTCCGAAAATTTAAAATTAATTATTATTTTAATTTTGTTTTTTCGATATATCCATATTTTGCCATTTTTTGCCATCCCTAGTGGTAATAATGTTTTCGTTTACTTTATAATCACGATAATAACATCAACAGTCAATAATAAAAATATCATAATATTTAATCAAATAATTTCGAAAAGGACTCATATCACAGAGATATCACAATTATATTCTTAAAAATTATAACGTAGTCAAAAAGATCGAGGTGCGACGAAAGACGTAATATACACTAATGCGACTAACGAATAAGATTGTACCTGTGTATTTCTAATTATAGTTAAATAAAAAATGTCATTATTATAAAAAGTCTCGATTAACCGTGGTTTTCATTTATCCGTGTGACCCCCTCCCCACCATTACCCCGGATAATTGAGGTTCCACTGTATTGACTATTGATGATATGTATGAAAATAATTTTAAAGCTGTTACTGATACACACAATATTGATTTTAAAGCTTTATTCTTTGATAAATTAACAGCAACTAATCAAACAGTTGGATTTTTATGGTTTTTAAGTCCAGAACCTCCAGTTGAAGATTTAAGTGATATTCTTCTATTGGAAAATGTTCTTAATTCTTCAGAATTTAGAAATTCTAAAAATAGTGTTCAAATGTTGTCTGACATTTGTAAGTTATCTTTTGAACAGGTTAAAGATATAGCTTCAAAGACCATCTGCAAATGTAAAATGGCGTCTTTCTAGGAAATTTCGTCTTACTTCGAGTAATTTTCATAAAATAATAAAATCAGTCAAAAGTAATCGATATCCTAATTCACTTTTTAAAGGTGTCTTAGGAAAATATTTTGTGGATGGAGTTAAATCGATTGAATGGGGGAAAACACATGAAAGTATTGCAATTGAAGAGTTTGAGAAGGCTAACAATTCTATTGTGACTAAAACTGGCATTTGGTTACATGAATCTGGATTTTTGGGAGCCAGTCCAGATGGTTTGCTTTTCGATGAAAACTCTTCTTATTGCATTGAAGTTAAGTGTCCTTATAAATTTCGGAATGAAGACTTAAAAATTGCGCTTTCAAATTCAAAAGATTACATCATTAATTTTGATATAAATAAAAATGATTTCGTTTTAAATTCCAACCATGAATATTATGACCAAATACAAGGTCAAATGCACATGACAAAAATGTCATCTGCAATTCTTATTATATGGACTACTAAATCTTTAGTTGCTTTCAAAATGTATAAAGATCTAAATTGGTCATCAAATATTGATATTTTATTAAATTGTTACCATCATAAATTCATACCTTATATTTTACGCTGTGTCTAGAGCGCCGGGCGCCGGTTACACTGTAGAGCGCCGGTCACACCGTAAATATGAAAATATGATAATACTACAGCACAATTATAATTCGTGAGTTGTTGGGACTTTTTTCTTTTTTCTGTATAATGTAGTTACTGTAGTAGTATCACTATCGGAGACAACGACCTCAACATTTTGAAAAACCCTTTGAGTTTTATAATAATAATTTCTCGTCCATCTTTTTTCGCACAAATCAGGATCAAATAAAGGTGTCAGTGATTGTTTTCGTACCTTAAAAATATGACGACACGGAAGTCTCATTGAGTTGTAGAAAATACAACTGCATGTATTCTCAGTTGTATTTTTAGTAATACTTTCTTCGTCACACTCAAACTGTTTTTTTTAAAAAATTGTTTGCATAAGGTGTTAACAAATCATAATACTTATGCATTTCAGGAGTTTGAGACATTTGAATTGGGTGTTTTTGAACCAACTTCACAGCATTTTTATCGCGTTCTAATCTAATGCATTTGAGAACAATGAATAATTTTTCTACAAAATTTTCTAAAGTAGAAAAACAGGAAATAACAGATTTTAGTTTCCCGTTGAAACTCTCCAATCTATTATTAGTTTTATTCATAAAATTTCCTGTCATGTATGTCATGCCTATCACCCATTCATCCCTTATTAAATGCCAGTTTTTATTGTAATATTCCATGACTGTTTCTGGTGCTATAGTATTCAAGTGTTAGTATAAATTATTATATTCCATTTCTGATTTACAATAAACAATACTTTGAATTACTTCTTTTACCGTGTCCCTTTCATTGGGAGTGATATTTCGCTTATCACAGGTAATTTCCCTGTTAAATGTTCTCAAAGTATGAAATAAACATATTGTAAGTGCGCTATTAGGAAAAACTTGCTTTATAACATTTCTTTCCTTCATGTCTTTGTCGGTTACATACATCCGAGTTTGAGCCGAAATTGGGTTTTTTTTTTAAAGTTTCAAAAAACCAGCGCAGGGTAACTTCTTCCTCGTTCACTAATAAGCCAATTTCTGCAATTTCGCTCTGTCCGTTGACATCCTCCGTCATTAATACATAAACTGGCAGTCTTAAGTCGAGTAATTTATAAGTAGCATCTGCACTGAAGACCGCCAAAACAAAGCTTAGGGCAAGCAAATGGCTCAAAAAGAAAAACAACAAATTATTATATATATAAGTACTAGGTCTGGCTATTAAATAACGAGACTGGTTACGAAAAAGGGTTTTATTATAAAAATTATTCTACATTCGAATGCTCCCCTTCAATATACTCCCCTCCCCTCGCAACACACCTTTCCATACGTTTTTTCCATTGATCGAAACAATGCTGGAAGTCTTCTTTGGTGAGGGCCTTTAGGAGCTCTGCCGTTTTTTGCTTTACCGCTTCCATCGACTCAAATCGGGTCCCTTTCAAAGCAGATTTTATCTTTGGAAATAAAAAAAAGTCGCACGGTGCCAAATCTGGTGAGTACGGCGCGTGTTCGAGCACTGGAATGCGCTTACCGGCCAAATACTGTTCCACAGATAGCGCGTTATGGGCAGGTGCGTTGTCCTGGTGCAAAATCCACGAGTTGTTCTTCCAGAACTCGGGCCGTTTCTTACGAATTCGTTCTCGCAGTGTTGCTAAAACTGATAAATAGTAAGTCTGGTTGATAGTCTGACCTTCTGGAACCCATTCAGTCATCACGATACCGTTAATGTCAAAAAAAACGATCAACATTGCCTTGAATTTTGATTTGGACATCCTTGCTTTTTTGATTCTGGGCGATTCAGGCGTCTTCCAATGCATCGATTGCCACTTTGTTTCAACATCGTATTGAAAAATCCACGTTTCGTCGCAAGTAATAATGTTTTTCGTCAGTCCGGGATCTTCTTTTAACCTTTCAAGGAAATCTGAGCAAACCTGTTGACGCAAGAGCTTTTGGTCAGGAGTCAGGTTTTTTGGCACCAACTTCGCACAGACTTTTTTCATGTGTAATTCCTCATGTAAAATTTTTCTAACCGTTTTTTTATCGGCGTTTACAGCCTCGGAAATCATTCGGATGCTCTTTCGACGATCTGCACGCACAATTTGGTTGATTTTGGTCACTGTTTCCGGAGTTGAAACAGTGACAGGGCGGCCTGGGCGCTGGTCATCTTCAGTGCTCTCTCGGCCCTCACTAAAGCACTTACACCACTCAAAAACACGTGCACGAGATAGAGAATTGTCCCCATAGACCTCTTGCAACAATTTATAGCACTCAGTCGGAGTTTTTTTTAATTTAACGAGAAATTTGAGATTGATACGTTGCTCCTGTTTTTCGTCACACATGGTTTTCGGCACGAGAAAAAAACACGTTCGTTTCTAACCGCTACTGCACAAATACTATAATAGTGACGAAAACGTGTTTTGGCACGTGCATAGATAAGATATCTAGATACCCAACGCACTAATCGTTTTTTTTCCCCACCCGTCTACGGCCCCTATAGGCGGGCAGTCTCGTTATTTAATAGCAAAACATACTTATTATGTAAAATGGAGGGATAATCGAGTCACGGATAATCGAGGTTCTACTGTACTTCATCATTTTCTCTTACAGATTTTTTTGACCAGCTGCATGATATATCAGTTACAGATATATTATTATGACCATGTAAAAGAAGTGAAACCATATGATGGCATTTTGTCAAACCTGTCGGACATATACAGCTGGCATGTTCAATATTTTTATCTTTGAAAAATATCTGTAAAGATTAAATATTACAATAATTTTAGGAATCATATTATAAATGATACAATCAAAATTACAAAGTTATTTACCTTAACATCATACAATTTATTTTTCATACTTGCGTGCACTTGACCACTAAGTATACCTACATCAGGTATGTAATTAAAACTTTTGACATACCCACATTCAAAAGAATTTTCTCCTTTGGAAAATATTTTTTTATCATCAATAAAATTAATGATGCACGAAAGCTTGATGATGCTGTTTGACGTCATATTTTTTAACTGGAAAAAAATCATTTTCCTACATTAGTAAATTGATTAATGAAGAATAATATATATTATACTCACTTCAAAAAGGAAATCTGACACTTTATTTGCTCACTAAAGACTGCCGAAACAAAGCTTAGGGCAAGCAAATGGATCAAAAAGAAAAAACAACAAATTATTATATAATATATAAGTTTAGTAATAAAACATACTTATTATGTAAAATGGAGGTAAAATAGTACATACTTCTATGTAAAAATTGCAATAGTAAAAAATATTAATAATACTTAACTGATTTGTGTATAATCCATAGAGTATGTGGTATAATGTGTGTGCCATAGAAATACAAAGTACTACACTTTGATTATATTGACGAAAAAAGCGTTTAGCTTCATATTTTTGGTCGGTATATATGTATAAACTTGTAAAGAACATGTTTTTAATAGTTAGAACTTTAAGAAAAAAAATACAAATGCACTTAAAACCAATTTTTTTCAAACATGTTTTTCGACCCATGTATTTCTTATGGAATGAACTGTGATAACAGCTTGTTTTGAACCGTCGGTCTTATCAATAGACAATGTGACGTCACACTATTTGTGTCTATTGTGTAACAGATCAGCTGACGACGGTGCCGCCGTTGCGTACCAAAAATAGTGGTACTGGGTCAACGACCTCGGCGGTGGCTGTTGTCGGCTGCGGCGGCTGAACCGGTTTTGGGCCTGCGCGCTCTGTTGTTATCGGCGATAGTGCCGCGGGACGAAAGGTAAGCGTTGGGCGGGGTGGCGGTACGTTATGTAATCGCTTCCTACAGCCGTTTCACGTTTATTCTCGGTTCGCGCGCATTTCCCCTTTACTTACTAAAATATTTGTTACGTAATTTAACATGGGAATCCTAACTAAAGTGAAGACACACTCCTGGTTAAATATCTTAATACTAAAGTTATAATAAAAGCAATTAATCAGAGGTATGTGTCAGCTTGAAAAATTCTTACCTCTTCGCTGACTTGAGGTGATTCCTCTGCGGGGAGCCAATTTGACGCGGCTTCGGTGGTGACGTGGAAAGGTCGCGCTAAGCCGGTCGTTGAAGTGGTGGTGAGAACTGAGAAGGTGACACTTATATGAATGATTAAACACAAGTTTTTGGTTTGGTAATTTTGATTGAAATCACTTTATTGGCGAAACACGGTCGAACAGATGATGATGACACCGTGTGTCCGGATATTAATTATCAATAACAATTTATAATTTTCGGTATGTCCTGAGGACGGCCGTTACAATAGTTGACGTTCGGGTAAATCGTGGTTAACCGTGCGACAGTCAAGGTGCTGCGGTACGTGCACGTGAAGTCGGTACGACGGTCGTAGAACGAGAGAGCGACCTGCCGGCGGCCGGTACTCGTCTTGCGCGACTTGCCTTCCCGTCCCACCTTGTGCCTTTGTGGCGTGGTGGGAGAGTTGGCGATGTCGCGCTGTAGCCCGTGGTAGCGGTTGACAGAAGCGTAGACCGGCCGCTGCGGTACCTGTACTTTGTACTGGTTGCCTCTGCGTACCGTGTCATACTAATAACTATACCATTCACGTCGGGAAGATTTCGATACGCCGACGAACAATTAACACAACATTCCGATCTATACTACGAAAATCGGGGACCTTTGAAACTAATTACATCTCAATGGGACTTAACTGCGTATATTAATTTTGCTAAATACAAAGAAAGATTCATTTATATTGACGATGTTATGAACAAAACCGAATCAATATGTGTAAGTATCAAAAATAACGTTGATAACAATTGTAACAATTTAATGCACATAGCTAGTACTATAGTAAACGATTTACGAAAAAAGAAGGAACTAGTATTAGACTCTATAGAACACACAGTATCTAAAAGAAGTACGTTAGGAATGTTAACAAAAGCAGCCAGATTAATATACGGAATATGTAATCTGGAATGCATTAGAAAATTTAATTTCAATATAGGACAAACGCATGACGCGCCGCAAACAAAGTTAGTTAAAGAACAAATAAAAATAGTTAAGTTACAAAACAAGTTTGATGAACACGAAAACTATAATATGACCTTTTTAATAAACGAAAATAGTAACGTATCTAAGGACCAACAAACAAAAAATTATTTAACGAAACATTTTCTGATTATAAATTTATTAATAATGAAGCATATAGTAGAAACCAATACCTTATTGGAAATAATACAACAAGCGAAAATAGGAATTATCCATACCAGTTTAATATCTCTACGGGAACTTTTAGAACATATTAAAGACATTAAAGTATCATTACCTGGGGGCACCGACTTACCCACCGATATAGATATACAAAATATCTATGAATTGGTAAAGCTCTCAGACCTTACTATATATTATGCTAATGACAACTTAGTTTTTATACTAACTTTACCGTTAATCTATCAAAATGATTTTATTTTATATAATTTAATACCTGTGCCAGTATGCACTGGAAATGATTGTCTTTATGTTAAACCTAGTAATAAGTATCTAGCTATAAGTAAAACTAAGGAACACTATGCCATGTACGATGAATTTTACTATACCCATTGTAAGCATGCTAGAGACTTCCTTTTATGTCCTGAAGGTAATCCTTTATACCCACATACAAGTAGACTAGTATGCGAAGTACAACTTTTGCAGGATCCAATAAAAGTTCCATCAACTTGTGAAGTAATGCACGTTCAAATCGGAACATCCATATTCCATAAGAAACGATTTAAGAACGAGTGGATATACGTAACTAATTATGATGTAGTATTTATTACATGCGATGAAGACAAGGAATCCACAAGTCACACACTAAGGGGAGAAGGCATTTTGCGACTCAACGAAACTTGCAAAGGATACGCCGCAAGAGACGTACTTATACCAGGAAAAGTCGACTACAAATCTGAATATATGGATTTCAACCCAAAGTCAACTATAGAACGTATTAAGGATATGCCGTACACCGACAACAATAACTTGATGGAAGATTACCATGTAAAAACAAATAACATGGATGACCTACATACCGTGTCAATTTCAAGGAAACAACTAGAAACACAACGTAAGGTCGATCACAAGATAAACGAACTAAAGAATACACAGCAAGTAAACGACTAGGTACGTACTTTACGTAATCACAAGTATCACTTTTATGGCAATTATCATTATATGTTTATCCAAATACAATATATTAAAATGTTACGAAAAAGTAAACACGGAAGAGGAACCAACCCAAGATGAAGAAAGTGAAAGCTTAGCTACAGCACCTAGAGCAGTCGACATAGTCGAATATCCTCTTACGCCTAGGAATAGCCCAATAAGCTATCCAAGTACAAGACATTTTAACTTCAATTAAAACTTTTCCGGAAGTCAGGGACTTCCAGCTTCGAGGGGAGGAGTGTAGTAAACCGACAGAGTCGCTTTCCTATAATTATACATCATAAAGACTTTGCACTATATGATATATTGATCAACAACTATAACATGCCCTGAGGTTTATTACATACTTCAAGAACACCATTGGAAATCGCATAACGATTTCTAATAATACATATTGCCAAATAAACCAGTTCGCAACTCAAGGTTTATTCGACAACTTTAACATTTACGTCGGTACCTTTCAAACCGCCGGTATTCCTTTGATCCACCTCCTAGTCTCTACCGTGTACCTAATAGCCAAGGGAGACTTTGTATATATACGAGTCTCCGTCTGTACCTAAATTAGAATTAGCTCAGTGCTAGTACGACGTACACACTTGTAAGTACTTAGTATTAACCACTAATTTCTCGGGCAGACGCTTATCGCTCTGTCCTAAAATTTCTATATTCAAATGTAATACCATTATATTATTATTAACTTTAAAATAAATTACTTAAATTATAACGTTGTAACTTTTTACTCAGCAACCTTTTCTCCTACTCAATCATCAACGTCTTCGAACTCAAAATATAAGCGTTAGTGAGGGATCACTACACAACCACCCACTCCAAAGGACTCGATCATATAAATACCAGCCCGGGACAAGAGCTCGGCAGACGGTTAGGGACACACAAGACGCTTAGAGGCAGGTCGTAACACCACTCACAGTCTTAGATTTTACAATAGAGTCGTAACACCACTCTCTCCTTTACCATAGATTATAATATTGTTATTTTGTACTTAGTTAAATAAACACTTCTCATAACCTAGTACATCAGTTATTCATTCCTGCGTTGATGTATATACGACCTCAGTTGGGACGTAACAGAAATTGCCCTGTTAAAATTGTTAAAATTGCTACACACATATGCAACCATAATTTTTTTGTTTACTTAGGATAGTCTATTATATAACTTGGGTCTCTAGTATTTTCTAATATTTCTTTTAATTTCTTACATTCTCCATTAAAGTGAACATTTATGAAAAGTTCGAGGTTTCTGGTTATTTTATTTAAAGTTTTATGACTGTAACGGTTATTTAATCTTTTGTTTGCTTTCAATATGTGCCAATTAAAACATACTGACTGCATCTTATTTTCCTTATGGTTATAAATATGTACTTCTGTTTTTAATATGGTTTTTAATTCCTCAATGAATCTAAAATAATATAATAAGTGTTAAATTATGTATTTTATTTTCACCGTAAATTTATTATAATTTATTTTCTCTTAAACTTATTTATTTTATTTCTACATTAACTATAATAATTTATTTATTTTGCTTATAATTTCTTTTATATTTTCTCGCTAATTTATATAAATATATGGATTTTATTTTTGAAACTACATAATCGAATAGACATTTTGTTAAGATTACGTCGGCAATTGGGTCATGACAATGCGTAATATTATGATTAGTATCGCATATTAATCCATGTGCTTCTGATAATCCTAACATTCTACCGCTTTTATTTAATTTTCCTAAATACCCTGAATATAGAACTTCTTTAGTTTCTAAATTTGTTAGTTCTAAAATAAATTCATCATTATTCCTAACACTATATGCTGATATATTTAAGAATGCTAAAGTACCTTTTATTCTCAATCGTTTAATTATTGTTATATCCGTAGTTCCATTCCAAATAACTATTATCGGATCCCTATTGTCTATGTGCAAATACCTTTGCAAGTAAACCGTTGACAAGGTTGATTCCCCCTGGTGGCTTACACTTTTGTATAACTGGTCCAACAGTTGTGCAATCACGCTTGCCTTTTTCCCACGGAATACCGGTTGATTGTTTGCACAATATTCTTTAGGTCGCATCGCCGGAATCTCCTTAACTTATCGTTTTTCGTAAGTATAAGAGGACTCCCCTCCAATTTTTTTGGTTGGTATTTTTCTAAACTATTCGAAATTGCACCGGATACCAATAATGTTTCGTTTTTACTGGCCGTAAAGAATTCGAAATCCATTATGAAAAAACGGATCTGCGAGCTAAAATAAAATATATTATCTAAAAGTTAATTAATATTATAATTACCTTATTAATATTATTGTATATTTATGTTTATTTCCTGGAACTATTCTTCGTATATCTGTTCGGTTGTTACACGTCAGTAGCATCTGGGTCCCTGGGTGTTGTCCACCGCCACCGCCACATCAGCACCACCACCGCCACCTCCTCTACTCTCCGCCCAGCCAAAGATCAGGCCGCCGTCCCACCACTCCCCACCCAGCCATAGCTAATCCGACACCACCGCCAGTAATGGAGCGTGCCGACGTCACTACACCTCTGATACATTATACGTACGAGGTGTGATCAAAAAATACCGGGATTTTTTTTTTTCATTTATTTAAATGTACAAATAATATTTCAAATATTAGTCTCCTTCAAAGTATTCACCGCCCGATGTTATACACTTGTCCCATCTCTCCTGCCACTTTTTGAAGCAGTGTTGGAAGTCTTCAACTTTAAGTTGTTTGAGTTGATCCACCGCATTCTTTTTTATTGTTTCAATATCATCAAATCTTTGTCCTTTGAGGTCAGTTTTAATTTTTGGAAATAAAAAAAAATCACAAGGGGCGAGGTCTGGCGAGTAAGGGGGATGAGGTACAACTGGAATTTGTTTATCAGCTAGAAACTCACGGATTGATAAGGCAGAATGAGCAGGCGCGTTGTCGTGGTGTAACAACCACGATCGATTTTGGAATTGATCTGGACGTTTCTTACGGATTTTTTCTCGTAATTTAATTAAAACTTCTTTGTAGTAAGTCTGATTAACCGTTTGACCAGTTGGAACAAATTCGTAATAAATAAGGCCTTTAATATCGAAAAAAGTAATCAACATGGTCTTCACGTTAGAACGAACTTGTCGAGCTTTTTTGGGTCTTGGTGAAGTTACTGATTTCCATTGTGATGACTGTCGTTTAGTTTCTATGTCATAACCATAGACCCAAGTTTCATCACCAGTTATTACATTTTTAATGAACCCTGGGTCATTTTGTGTTCGTTCTTTCAAATTTTGACAAACTTCAATTCGATGATTTTTTTGATCTTGAGACAACAATTTTGGGACCATTTTTGCACAGACTCGTCTCATGCCTAAATCTTCAGTCAAAATAGTTTGACATGATCCAAAAGAAATGTTACACTCAGTAGAAAGTTCTCTTATCGTCATTCGTCGATCTGATCGAATAATTTTTCGTACTTTTGCCACCATTTCCACATTTCTTGATGTTGAAGGTCGTCCAGCACGAGAGTCATCATTAATGTCTTCACGACCCTCAATAAACCTTTTATGCCATTCAAATGTTTTAGACCGGCTCATCGCTTCATCTTCAAATGCTTTTTTAATCATTTCAAAAGTTTCAGTCGCTGATTTACCGAGTTTAACGCAAAATTTAATGCAAACACGCTGCTCGAGTTTATTCGACATGACAAAAACGGCACACACATTAAAAGTATCTGATTTCAATGAATTTTCGTTCATTACTAACAGTTAATATTAACTCATGGCTTGAATAACGTAATTGAGGTTTATCTCTATTTTTATTTGATGTGTGTATATTCCCCATTCGATTATTTTTAGCTCAGATATAATTTTAGTCCCGGTATTTTTTGATTACACCTCGTACATACAGTACGCGTACACATATATTTATATTACATAATTACCTATACATATATATATAAATGCAACAGGGTGGTCAAAAAATTTGCATGGAAATGTTTATGAAGCATATTGTCTTATCTAAGCAAGATGTTTTCTCACACACTTGTATACATTTTTTTCGCTGTTTTTTGTTTTCCAGCATATCCATACTTAAAATCCCTTCCATTCCTATGTATTAAAATAATGACAAATTATTTTATTAATTCAGTATGTACCGTAATTTGTACTAAAAAGGTATAGTGTTATTTCAAGATGTTTAATTTCGAAGTGGTATTTTTATATTTTTTTATAAATACATTAGGATTCGGTCGTCGCGGTCGTCCTCAAAATGAATTGGGTATTCCTTTGCTATTTCCGCCGTAAGTTTAATAATATTATTATTATTATTATTATTATTATTTTATTTTATCATATTTGGTGTTAAGTGTTGACGAGCAACCTGAAGAGGAGCAGGAACCTGCGGATTTAGGTGACGTCTTTAGGCGATTAGACGGGCTTATTGGAGATCACATGTAAGAAAGTTCAATATTATATATATATTTTTTTTAAATTCAATATTTTGTGTTTAGACGTGATGAGCAAGTGTCACCGCCCGTTATAGATATGTTAGATCTATATACTGCGGAAGAGATGCCCGTGACCGAAGACGAAGACGAACAATCGACAGATGACGAGCTATTTGTACAGTAAGTTTAATATTATTATTATTATTATTATTCTTTTCTAACATTAAAAATATTAGTTATAGTAGTGACAGCGACAAAGAAATGTCTGAAGTCTATTCACCTGCCGTAACATCAGATGAAGATTTATAAATAGTGTAAATAGGTTAATGTAAATATGTTAATAAATAATTATCAATAGTTTTTTGTTATGAATTTTTATTTTACACCATATATAAATATAAAAAATATATATATAATATAAATTAAATACTAGATTCAATACAAACTTCTAACAGCATTTTGTCGTCATCTGCAAAGTCTTCACCCCAAGTCCCCAAATATATTTGTCTAATGCTTTAAGGCCTACATCGTCATTTTCTTCACCTCCCCAAAAGTCGACTTCATTCGGTTTATCTATGATAGTAAATATTTTATACATAATGCATAAAACAATAATAAAATGAACAAACCATTTGTTCGTTGTCGATCAACACAATCCTCAGATATAATATGCTTACCATCGCTTCTAGTCTATAACAACAACAACAAAAACAACAAAAACATAATATAACGTCAGAAAGGTAAGTGCTACAATATTATACAATATTATACAATATTATGTCATACTAACTTCGTCAACTGAAATGGTTTCCGGGCTTAACAAATTGCTGTAATATACCCGTCTCGGTGTATTTGATAGCTACAAAATTTATTATTTTTAGTTATATAAAAGTATATACATAATTAAACGTACCATTTCATCCAACTCGCCATTTGCTAAAAATTCAATAAAACCTGTTGAAATATCCGGCGTGTTGATGGTAGATTCTGGACTGATGTTGTATGACATTTTAAAAAAAAATTATAAAACCCTAAAATAATTGTTTTAAGTAAGTGCGTTCAGAAATGTACAAGCACTACACTAAGATTGATCATGGGTACCTATGAGAGAAAAAATACATTGTCATACGGGGTGGGGTGGGGGTATAAAATTGCTAAGACAGCATTTAGCAAAAATCTTTGAAACGTTGAATTTTGAAATGTGTGCAAAAATTATTATTATTATTCGGCTTGGCCATTGTCATAAGCGTTAGTAATGATCTGACAGTCATTTGTGTGTGTGTGGCACAGCCCAGTTATCGTTATATTAAAAATGTTTAAGTGCGATCAATGTGTATCTGAAAAAATTAAGTGTTTTATTTGCAGCAATTTTTTTAGCAGAAAGGATGCTCTAAAACGGCACATGAAAGGTATTCACAGTGAGTACATTTTTTTCAGTATAATATTTGCAATGTCATAAGCTATAATAATGTTATGGTAGTCGTGTGGTTTTCTCATAGTCGTACAATATATTAGTCTTGTATAAGAAAAAATGTAATTAATTCATCATTATATATAAGACTACCACACCACCGCCAATACTACATTAGGTATTGAAAATACGATTATAAATTATACGGCTGTAGATGCTACTATTCAGAACGTGCAGGCAAATTGTTGCATTCGGTTTCTGTTTCCCGTGTTTTTCGTTTACTTTTATAGTCATACGAATATTATTATTAGATAACACGGTAACTGGCATACGTGTTAAGACATTCTGATTGTATTTAAGGAGTTTAGTATATGCAAATGTATGTACATAGTTGTCGTGTCAATATAATATGACGTTCATTCTACGATATTTAAAAGAAATCAACTATTTTATGAAATTAAGTGCACCATAAATTGTTATAGTGATATCGGTATTCAAGTTTGAAATAATAGAGTATTGTTCCATTTTAGGTATGTTAAAGATTAGGTAATGAACAGCCCACAGTAACAGTAGTACCAGCAGCATTACCTGTAACTATAAGTAAGAATTATATATTTGTTTACTTATAATTGGGTATTATAATATTTAATATTAAACTTCTATAAACTACATAGATACATATAACAATATAAAAGCGCTTATATTTGTGTATATTTTTTAGGTAAGCGTGTACACATTGACACACAAGCGAAAAAAACACAAAAAAAGCGAAACTAACAGAATCAGCAGCTGAAACTTTACTGTTAGAATCAAATTCAGATAATATAATGTACGAGGACAGTGACGATGAATTGTGTGTTAAATTGTTGGATATGGCCGAAAATAATGATTTATGTAAAAGTATGATGCATTTTATATGTTTAATGTCAAAAATAAAAATATTTATTGTTTTCATTAGATGACAATAATATAATGTACGAGGACAGTGACGATGAATTATGTGTTAAATTGTTGGATGATACTGAAGCTAATGAATTATGTAAGAGTATGATAAACTTCTATAAACTACATAGATACATATAAAAATATAAAATTTTTTTTTTTTTATCTAATGCCAAACAACAGGATATGCTTGAAGTAACCAACATTTTTGTGGAGAATATTCCAGCCGGACCGTCTACCCAAAGTATTTTAAATTAAAATTTTTATGAAACGCTTATACTATATTTGTGTGTATTTTTTAGGTAAGCGTGTACACATTGACACACAAGTCGGGACAAAAAAAGCGAAACTAACAGAATCAGTAGCTGAAACTTCACTGTTAGAATCGAATTTGTTCAAAATGCATAATAAGAAAAATACTAAATAGATTTATAAAAAAGTACAATGCTTATATGATTAATTATAGTATTACATTAAAACCTGTACCAGGGAGTTTAGATATAGTTAGTTTAAATACACTATTGGAGCCTGGAGGATGGGTTAGAAAATATGATATCAAATATTAAAAAAATTACAAACTTCACTGATGGTGATATTGTTAACTTGCACGCAGACAATCCGAAGTTTTTTTCACCAATATCTATGACGTCTAATGTCTCAGGACGGAAAATTTTAAATAAAATTTGTAGTATATTAACATCTGTGAATATTGACGAAACGGTATTCAATTTTCAAGTGGTTATAATGCCTAAAGGTGGCAAACCTAAACCATCTTGGGAATACTTGGATCTTTTTACCAAAAACAAAAAATGTGTAATTCAAATTAATAATGAAGATGAATTGTGTTGCCCCCGTGCTATTTTAGTGGGATTATCGTACAAGACTGACGTTATATTGGGACAAAAATTAACCGATAGCCAAATAAAAGACCTACGGCATGGTAGAGATAATATTCAAACACGTTCCACAAAAGAACTATGTCAAAAATTAGAAATATATGATAACAGACCTTTTACATACCGCGATATAGAAAATATAGAAACATTTTTAAACATTCAAGTAAAAGTCGTGAATGTTGATAATTTTTGTGAAATTGACTACTCGGGTAAAGATAATAGAATTAAGATTTACCTATTAAAAAAAAATGATCATTTTAATACGATTTATTCCATGTCATAATTTATGGAGCGTGTGTACTATTGTGAATTATGTGATACGGGGTATAATAATAAAACTAAGCACGTCTGTAAAAAAGGACCAGGGCTAAAGTGTAATCTATGTAACGAAGACTATCACATCCAAGAATTTAGAAAAGAAAAAATTTTTTGCCAAGAGTGCGACCGTTATTGTGTTGATATTGAATGTTTGAGAAAACATAAAAAAGTTTGCGATAAAGAATATAAATGTGGTGGATGTAATTTAATCGTACAGAGGAACGACATCACGCACAACAGCGTTTGCGGACTTGGAAAATGTCATAATTGTAAGCAGGAAAATATCAAATTATGTCAACATGAATGTTATACGCAACGGAAAATGGGAAAAGGAGGCTATTGTGTGGAAGCCTGTGTTTGTAACGAACAATCGACAGAAAAACAGAAAGGCTGTACTTTCACTACCAATTATATATTTTTCGATTATGAAGCGCAACAAAACACAGGAACGCACATACCAAATATGGCTATCGCTCACGACTTTGAAGGAAACAAATTTGTATTTTCTACGGATGATGGGGTTCGGCCAATGATAAATTTTGTAAATGGGCACTTAGTAAAGAAAAGAAAGGAACAACATACATAGCACATAATTCAAAAGCATATGATACATATTTTATAATTCAGTATATTTTAAAACATATGCCTACAGTGAAGTATGAAGTAATTCGGAACGGAACAAAAATTATGATGCTTGAAATAAAAGAAGGGGGCCTAAATATACAATTTATTGACAGCCATAACTTTGTACAGTCTAAGCTAGCGGACTTTCCGAAAACATTTGGACTTACGGAATCAAAAAAAGGTTATTTTCCACATTATTTCAACACTCCCGAAAATCAAAATTATATAGGGCGTTTACCGGACAAATATTATTACGGTTATAACTCCATGGCGAGAAAACAGCGAGCAGCATTCATAAATTGGTATGACGAGATGACAAGTAAAAATTATGTATTTAATTTCAAAAATGAGTTGGAAGAATATTGTCATTCGGACGTTGATATATTACGAAGAGGGTGCTTAGAACTAAGGCATACATTTTTGGACGTGTGCAATATTCACCCATTTAAATACATTACAATTGCAAGTGTTTGTATGGCAATTTATCGACAAAATGACTTGTTAAGCAGTCGTCCAAAATACCAAAAAAGAAACTTTTTCAGACGAGTCTATCAAGTGGATGAAAAGTAAAATATCAAACGAAAATAAAAACATACGCCATGCTTTAAACGGTGGAGAGGCCGTCATATGCGGTGCTAAAGTCGACGGTTATGACGAATCTGAAAAAAAGTTTATCAGTATCATGGATGTTTTTGGCATGGCTGCCCGGATTGCTTCCATCCTAATGATATAAACCCTGTTAATAAAAACACTATGACTGATTTATATAACAACACGATACGGCGAACATCTCAATTGAAAGCAAAAGGGTATCAAGTTGAAGAAATGTGGAGTTGTAAATGGAGAAAGCACGCAGAGTACAAACAAATGATGCAATATCCTGATGATGTATTTGAGTCACTAAACCCCCGAGATGCATTTTTCGGAGGCAGAACAAACGCAACAAAACTTATGGTTAAAAATAAAAAAATTAAATACATTGACGTGTGCAGTCTATACCCAACCGTAATGTATTATGACAACTATCCCGTAGGTCATCCAAAAAAAAATGTATAAACCATCAATACAACAATACATGCGATCAAACTGGTATGGTTTTATTAAATGTAAAATATTACCACCTAACAAATTATATCATCCCGTACTCCCGGTAAAACTAATAAATTAGTATTCACACTTTGCCATAAATGTCATATAGATAAAGTTAGACAAAGTACACACGACGAAGAACAGAAGGCACTTACTGGAACCTGGACAACAGACGAAGTGCAAAAAGCATTAGACAAAGGCTATAAGATTCTAAAAATTTACGAAGTGCAACATTTTGAAAAAAAATCTAATACGCTATTTAAGGAATATATACAGCGATTTTTAAAAATTAAACTGGAAACTAGCTCGTGGAGAAATGACTATCGAACGGTTAATGACTATATTTTAGCAGTAAAAAATGCAGTAGGTATCGATTTGGATATAGAAAATATAAAAGAAAATCCTGGATTAAGAGCACTTGCTAAAATATGTCTTAATTCATTTTGGGGAAAGTTTGGACAAAGACCTAATCAGACAAAAACAGAGATTATATCAAAATCGGAAAGATGGTACCAAGTATTGTTGGACAAAAAATTAGAAGTTGATAGCATAGTTTTTTTAACTGACGATTTAGTCGAAGTTTATAAAAAAATCAACGAATACGTCGGACACGAATACAATACTAATATTTACATAGCTGCATTCACGACATCAAATGCAAGATTGCGATTGTATACAATGTTGGATAATCTCGGCGAGAAAGTGGTATATTACGATACTGATAGTGTCTTTTATATTTACGATGAAACCGAAGTGGATACGGGGTGTATGCTAGGCGAGTGGACGGATGAATTAGGTCCAGGTATACACATATCCGACTGGGTATCGACAGGTCCTAAAAGTTTTGCCCACACAGATAATAATAATCGTACAACCACAAAAATAAAAGGATTTACACTAAGTTATGAAAATATTCAAAAATTAAATATGGACAGTATGAAAAAAATAATAAACGACGAAATAAGGGACGTAGAACTACACTTTCAACAAATAACACGAAATTCTAAAACTAAACAATTAGCAAACAACATTTACATCAAAAACTTTCAAAATGGAATACGATAAACGTATGGTTATGTATTCGGAAGGTGACATGATAGAAACGTTACCATGGGGGTACTTGAACAACTAAATGTTAAAAATTGTTATACTGTATACAAAATATACTATGTAAATATTATTATTATTATCATGTAAATATCTGTATGATTTTGTTTTCAATAATTATACCATGTAATATAAAAAAAACCAAGGTTTAAATATTATTATTGTTTATTAAAAATATAGAATACAATCTTAAACATTATTAACATACCAATTTTTAAATGTAAACTATATATAATGTAAACTGTATATAATGTAATCTATATGTAAACTGTATATAATGTAAAAATAATTTAAATTGTACATAATGTAAAATATAATTTATACGTGAAAAAATTATAATCTTATATTATCAACATACCAATTTTCTTAATGCAAATGCTTTATTCAATGTACATTGTAATGGATTGAAATCTTTATGAAAAATACAGCATGGTAGTGATTGTCCAATCAATGAACAAATCCGAGGACATTCAAAGAGTTCCAAGTCGTAGACGGTGGCGTGAGGCATAAACTCGATGATGATCTGCAAACCTTTAACGTAAATTCTGTCGAATTTGATCGATTGGAATATTTTATGTATTTCTTCATACTCCACATCACCGTAATCCGGAGACAAACCGTGATGCAGCCGTTGCAGCCAACTGTTTACACTTCGACTTTTTGCATCTTGTTTTAAAGATGTATTTTTAAATATCCAGTGTTGATTGTACGATGTCTCAGTGTCTACGATAGACATTTCTTTAATAAACCACTTGTTGTTGACTCCGACGACGCACTGCACGTCCAGGACAGCCGATGACATGTTTGTAGATTAATTAGTGAACAGATTCACATCTGAACTACCACTAGAAATATTTTTTAATATCTCCCTTATTTATCCATGAATTATGAGAATCGTCAAACCCCACCCACTTGACATATATCTGATTCCCCTTCTTTCGTACAATTTTTTCAATTAAATAATCATTAGGATAATTTGTTTTAGATATTTCTTCGTTATAAAAACAACCAGCTATTGGATCATCGTTATAATCATGTAACTGATAAGTTGGTGGTATTGTTTTGTTTATTTTTACTATTGTGAATATTTCTGTTGACCAATTGGGTAAATATTCTTTTGTAAAAACTCCTTTGTGAGTGCTTATTCGAACTTTATCGCCAACACGAAATTTTACTTTTGTATTAGTGAGTGCACGTTGTTTCAAAGTCAGAAGGATTTTCTTCTGCCTGCAATGGTGTCATACCGATCGTTCTATGCCTTGTATTGTTGTAATTATCTATCGACTATCAGCATGGGTAAAATAGATATCCATTTATGTGAACCTCGAGCAGTAAACTCTCTATACATGTTTGTTTTCAGAGTGCGATTAAACCTTTCAACAAAACAGGCTTTTGTTGTAGAATAGGTGCTATACTTTTTTATATTAAACTTGGACATTAACGTATCAAATTTTAAATTATAAAATTCTTTTCCGTTATCTACTTGTAGCAGTTTGGGCGACCCATCAGTAAGTATAGTAGACATGGCCTTGGTCACCTCACCACCAGTTTTTGTTTTTAATGGTAAAGCCCAGGCGAACTTTGTAAAACAATCAAGCACACATAGGATATAATTATATGCATTGTTTTCCTTTGAATGTGGTATCATCTCGACCAAGTCTGCCTGCCATAAATCGTTTTTTCCGTACACGTTTACTCTTTGTCTTGTATAATTTTTCCTAGCTGGTCTGTGAAGTTCGAATTCTATGTCACGTTTAGACATTTGGTATTTTCTTTGTTATGCCGGATTCATAGAGTTCTTCAAAAATAGATAATATTTCGTTTGAAACCCCAGTGTTTCCCGCAGATTGAGAGGCTAAAAGAAGTCGTAACCTATCAACCAACTCATTAGGATCATTCCAATATACTAAATTATGTGTTTGTAATTGCACGCCCGTTCCCGAGGAAAAGAGCTTGGTAATAATTTGTGTATACTTTGTGCCACCTTTCTTAATTGTTGACCCGTCCAGTGTCAAATGTGCTGAAGTTTGAATCAGTATTTCTTTATATGTATTTAAATCCTTATCAGTGTATTGCATTGGATATCTAGAAAGCAATAACTCAGAAAGTCCTGGCGTTAGCTGATAAGATGTATCTTTGATATTTATTGACTTGTTTTTAAATTCCACTTCTTCTTGACCTAATTTAATAACACCATTAGAATATTTTTTTGGACCATATATTTTATCTTTTTCATTTTCTTCTAATTTTCGAAAAATTCCAGTCTGGTCATCGGAAGCTAAATGTAGGTTATCATCAATTGCGTTTGAAATTTCATCATTTTCGGCTTCGGAAGATTGTGATTTGCTAAGTAATTTGTTCAGAGGTTCGATTATCGGTTTAAATGTTTGTGATACATAAGATTGAATATCAGCTTCACCTCTTTTCAATGCTTCAAATTTACGTTTAATGTTTTCCTTGGCAATAACTAATTCGTTATTTTCGTTATTCTAACACTGTACTTTCACCTTCCATGGTTAAAAATGAACTACATTGTTTTATATAACAACAAATGTATCAAAAGCATGTCGATACCGACCGTTATCCCGTTCACAGTCCTTAATAATCACGACAAAATTAAATCTTCCCCTACTCCAACACAAAGTACAAAACTCTTTAAACTCGGGATAATTCATATCACCCGAACAGTGTTCCATGTAAACGTGTTTTAAATTTGTCTCGTCTTGCTTGAATAATATTATCATGTTGCTATTATCTCGGATAAGTTGTTTGGGTATCCGGGCGAATGATTGTGCTAGATAGAACACATCGATATTGTTATGTCTACAACGTGAGTAGTAAGAACGTACGATATTTTGATTTTCACATAATATATCATCAAATACAAAAACAGAATCTGGTAGTGCTTTTTCTGGTGGGATAACCTCATCGTTTTCATGAAAAGTGAATAACTGCACGCCCTCTACATCTTTTAAAATTTCACAAAGCATTTTATATTTAGGTTGTTCGAGTGTTTTTGGGTATATATAAACATTATGAAATCGTATACCATTGATATTGGTCAATAATGCATAAATCAAATTTGTTTTACCGCATCCGGAAGGGCCAACAACTAGAGCACGACAGGTATTTGGCAAAAGCTTACCATGTCGAGATTCGAGATTCGTAGGTGGGTCGACATTTTCCACTGTGAGTTTTATTTCTTGGTCGACAAACTTCATTATAAATATTTCTGTAGCACTGAGAACGTAATCAGTACACGATGTCAGCCGTTCGAAGAAACAACAAGAATAAAGGCGGAGGTATAATCAACACTCTTATAAATAAATTACCATTTGAACTTCATTTGCCAGGTGATTATAAACAATACATATCATTGAATACATTTAATAAATATTTTAAACATCATGTTTAGGTTATCAGTACTGTGGGCCTGGTACAAAATTGAATAAACGATTAAATCGTGGTGATAAAGGTATCAACCCTCTAGATTCGGCGTGTAAAGAACACGATATCGCTTATGATCGTAGCAACTATTTGGCAGACCGTCAGAAAGCAGATTTTATACTAGAAAACCAGGCTTGGAATAGATTCAAGTCAAAAGACTCTAATTTAAAAGAAAAGGCGGCAGCGTGGTTAGTAACTACGGGTATGAAGGCAAAACGAAAAATGGGCGCAGGATGTTTATTCAAAGCTGCTGTAAGGCAGCTAAAAATGTATTAAAAAAAAATATAAAAGAAAAAAACCTGAAAAAAATATTCCGTAAAAACGGCAAGAAAGCTCGGTTACCTCGTGTCATACCTATACCGAAAAATGGTGGGATGTTACCGTTGATACCAATTTTTGCCGGTTTATCTGCACTAGGAGCGCTGACGGGTGGTATTGCTAACGTTGTAAAAACCGTTAGCGAATTCAATAGAAATGAACCTTCACATTTGGGTAGAGGATTATATCTCGCTCCTAATAAAGGTGGATCGTATAAAATCGAGAAAGGTAAAGGGCTATAATAATACAAAAAATGAGAAAAAAAAAAAAAGACAAATAATAATAACAATATACATAAGGATAATAATTACAGTAAGAAGTATATAATCAATAAGAAAAATTAATATGCCTTATAAAATACGTTGTAAAAGGCATTATTGCAACAAAACATTATTTATATATTTTTTATACATTTTAAAGCTGTTAAAATCATGAATATTAAAATTATATTTAATACAAAATATTATGAACTTATATTTAGGGCTTTGTTGCCCAAATACTGTATTCATTTTAGGGACAATAACATTAGTATTAACCTTAAAGCGCGTATTATAATTGTGACACGGAACATCAATGCAAGTTTTGAAACTGTAAAACAATAGGCAAATGTTTTTTGCGTATAATGTTTTTAAATTTAATATCTCTAGCTCTTTATATAAATTAATTGTAGAATATAGGGAAGGTTTATTGAAAATTAATTTGAGTAATGAGTTTAAACTTTAAAGTGATTTCAAGGTTCCGAAAGTGAGTGTGATATGTTCCTCCCCAAAATGAAATTCCATAAGAAATAATAGATTGAATTAGTGCAAGGTATGTCAATTTTTTTAATTTGACGTTTAAAATAGATCTAAGAGATTTATATATGTAGAAAAATTTTCTTAACATATTATTTATATAATCTATGTGTACATCCCATTTTAAATTAGCATCAATATATAACCCTAGGTATTTAATAGAGCTTACTCTATCTAATTCTCTACATTTACATACATTATTTTTATTATTAATGTTGATACAATTATTAGAGTGAGCAATGATTTTATAATTATTTAAATCTGTAGATTTTCGTATGCCAAAGTGAATGTATTTAGTTTTTTCGTTGTTTATCTCTAGCGAATTATTATAAAACCAGTTTTTGACAATATTAAAACTTTCCTCAGCAATCTCATATAAATTATTTATACACGGACTTTTTAATAAGATGACAACAAATTATTTTACCAGGAGTATCTTGATGAAGAAGCCCATTAATGTATATTATAAATAACAAAGGTCCAAGTACGGTACCTTGTGGAACAGAGTAATCAATATCAAGTTCATTACTATAATCATTATCAATTTTTACTCTCTGTACTCGACCGTTTAGGTATGATTTAAATAACCTATACGCAACGCCTCTAATTCCACAATGATAAAGTTTATCGAGTAGAATATTGTGGTCAACTGAGTCAAAAGCTTTTTTAATATCTAAAAAAATTCCAAGAACGTGTTGCTTATTGACATCAAGATTTTCATATATGTATTGATTGGTTTCATATAATGCATTATTAGTTGAAAGATTACTACGAAAACCAAATTGATTATCGTGAAAAAAATTATGGTTATCTAGGAACTCTAATAATCTACTTTTAAGGCATTTTTCAAATATTTTTGACAATGTTAAAGTGAGCGATATAGGCCTATAATTAGAGCATTTTTCTTTGTCACCGTTTTTATAAATTGGGATAACTATAGACTCTTTAAATGCTTTCGGAAACTCCTCTTTAGAAATAAAAATATTAAAAATAATAGATAAAGGAACAGCAATAGAATTAGCTGTTTTTTTAAGAACATAATTAGATATTGAGTTTTTAGAAAAAGTATTGACATTTTTAATAGTTTTCAATAGGTTAAGGACTTCAAGCGGTTCAATTGGTTTTAAAAATATAGTGCCAGAAATGTAACAGTTCTTGTTAAGTGTATCAAAACTAACAGGTTGGAAGTTATAACTCTTAATATTATTAGATATTACGCTACCGACTTTAGAGAAAAAACTATTAAACTCATTTGCAATGTTTTCTTTCCCAGTAATTTTTTCACCACCATTATTAATAAGACTGCTGACAATTATACTCTTTACTTTATTACTATGCGATACATTTTTAATTAAATTCCAAATTTTTTTTGAATCTGATCCAGCATGTACAATAAGTTTTTGGTAGTGAAAGTTCCTTGCTAGCTTAATTGTACTGTTTAAAACATTTCTATAATTAACGTATTTACATTTAAATGGTATTAAATGGTTGTTTAAGTAACTTCGTATAGATTTTTTCTCGATTTCTGATTGATATAATTAACCCTTTGGTAATCCATTGTTTTATTTTTTTATATTTAGATCTACAATGTTTAGCGTTAGTTGAGGATAAATTAATAAAAGAATTTATCACCTGGTTAAATTTTTCAAGAATAGTATCTATGCAGTTATAATTATAAAGCCAGTCCCAATTCTCCGCACTAATAAGCATATTAAGATGATCAAAGTTAATGAATATTCGTTCAGGTTCAAGAATGGGGTTATTTATTACTCGTGACTGTAGTATCTCGTCAATAATAATAGTGGAAAAGTGATCAGTAATATTACATTTAAGAATATAAGCATAAAATCTACCCGAGTCAAAGATAGTGCAGTCAGCAGCTGGTTTATATTGTTTTATAAAAATATGATCAATACATGTTTTAGAATTTCCACTAATTCTAGTAAAGTCATTAATTGCCGAACGCCGAAGTATAACCAAATTTGGCCAAAGTATTAAAATATGTATTGGTTTCATAAGAGTTGGAAAATAAATTGATGTTAATGTCACCGCAGATAATATGATTACTTTTAAAATCATTATCTGAAAGATAATTATCGAGAGAGGTAATAAATTGTTTAGTATCATAACACGGTGACCGATAAATACCTGTAACTATACAGGTTGATTCTTTTATCGTTGAACACTCATTATCTCGAAAAGTATTAACTTTTTTAGATTTTTTTTTTTTTAATTTTAGTTTTATTTATTACTACATTTGTATAAATGTTTTATATTTTTCACCCTTATATTAATTAGGTAAACTACTATCAACTTTTGATTTTCAAATGGTAACCTATACTTAAAATTTCATAAATTAATAATGCTATTTTTTTTATGAATTATCACGTTTAAATTTTCATTTTTTGTTAATCCGTTGATGAAATATTGTCCTTCAAAGTTGAGTTGTTCTGGGAGGTGTTTGTGTGTAAATGTGTATACCTAGTCAGTTGTAGGTACCGCAATAATTAAAATTTTTATGTCCCAGAGTAATGAATATTACACAATTCAAATTAATATAGTAAGGACATTTTATGCACATAGTGTAGCGTATAGCCCCATCCAGCAGGGTTTCATGCATTTCACCCCATGGCTCATACGTTATTGCAGCATAACTATGTAGTATTTTCCATTTGTAAAGACCAGAAGTTAAATGTAATAAAATCGATATCGTTCAATCCAAGGTTTGATAATCATTATACTTTGTACCTATACGGGCTACAATAGTTAAAGGCTCACACACTGTGGCGGTAGCGGTAAAATTCACCCGGAAACAATTTTTTATTTTATATAAATACATCAATGATAATTATCGTTCTGAGGACGATTTTCAAGGTTATAGTCATAATTCATATTATGTACCATACCTATAGTACCAACTACCAATACCGGCTATAACATTAATATATTTTACATATTATTTATATTTAAATAATTAATTTGTATACCATGGAACAATATTGTATACCTTGGTAACTTATAAGTCATATTATTCACTATCAATATTTTCAATGTGAAATCAATAGATTACTTCTAAAGATTTATTGTTCTATGCATTATTCACAGAGTATAGTGATTAGTGATGGTAAAATGCTATTTATTTAATTAATTAAAACAGACAAATACAAACACAATACTTATAAGTTATAACTACTCAATTAAAGTTCATTAATAATTTATTTTAATAAATGTTCAAACTGATGACCATCTACTTCCAAACAAATTGCCAGTCGTCTAAGCAATTCATTTATAGTAGTTTTCACTAACACATGACTTGGGATATTTGAACAAGCACCTTTAATTTTTTGTTTGAGATCATTTACATTAGCAGGCATTTCCTTGTAAACTATACTTTGAAGATATCCCCAAAGAAAATAATCCGGCGAAGTCAGATCGGGACTACGAGGTGGCCAACATATTTTTGGACTGTTTGTCCAAACAAACAGTTTTTTTTTTATCTTGCTTGAAATGAAAATTTTGAAAAATTGGCAACCCTTAAGCACAGATAATGTTCTGACCTAAAAGTTTTATAATTGGTCAATTCACTCTAGTATCAAAACTAACAGCACATTATTGAAACTAGTGAACGACAATTTGCTATGTCGTGAGTGTGTATGACGGAGACAACAAATGTAAGAGTAGCGTCCTCTTAATACAATTTGTATATTTGTAGATGGACTATGTGTCTATCCTATTGCCCTATGGCCTTATAGTCATAGGTTATACATATGTACTAATTTACCTACCTACTATTGAAAATAAATAGGAACTTTTTTTATATAGCTAGGAATTCAATATTCACACTATTACAGGTATTACAGATTACATAATGGATATTTAGGGCACAAAATAGATTAAATTAAATTTATTCTGTGTCTAGGACATTTATTAGGCTTATCACAATGGATAAACGTGAACAGAAAATATTACAAAAAAATGAATACCTATAAAATATAAATTATTTTTTAAATATTTTTATTCTGTAGTATAGAAGCTTAGAGTAATAACAATAGATAACAATATTATATTGTAATTCTATATTTTTAAAAATGGCCTATTAATTCTGTAATATCTATGACGTATACATACCTAAATAACTTGAAAGATGAAATCATTGTTGGACCAATTTATTTTTTATTTACTTAGTAGTATCACAGAATAGGTAATATTTTGAAGATTTGATATTAATAATTATTTATTTATAAAACGATAATATTATGAATTACATATTATATTAAATAGTTAAGTTCATTTATATACAATTTACAATTCTGAATATACTATAATATGTCTATACCGCCTATAGTATAGACTTAATACATTTGAATAATATTTTTAACAGGTTAATAATAGGTACATTATAATAAATATATTAGCTTTCAACTGATTAAAAACTAGGGATACAATTTTTTTAGTTTTTACAATTTCAATATAAAATTAAATTTAAGTATAATATAAATAATCCGCCATAAGTTGCTTCAATAGTTGTAACATATTTTTTTCTTTTTGACCAATCACATAAATTTAATCATTATTTAAATAACAATAATATACATCCAAATACATAGGGCACCGATAAACTTAAATAATTATATTTTTGTAAAAACTCATTTCAATGTCATGAACAGAGTTTGAGCCAAGAATTTGCTAAATTTAATGTCTTGAAAAAATCTGGTATAGGTTAGATTTCAAAATATATAAAATGTAGTGCTTATAAAAATAATAATTTATTTAGGTGGTTTCTTTTTAATGCATTAATAGTTTCAAATGTATATTTTCTACTTTAAAATAATGCAAGCAATAACAATAATTATCAAAAACTAGAGTCTTAAAAAAAATTACATTTTTATTTTGGAACCTGAAGGGAAAGAGTAGCCGTTTTAGAAATTGCTTTTTTATTTAAAAAAATTGTATGTGTTTATTTTGAAGACTTTAGGCTCTTTTTAGCCCTGAACCCTGTTCATGACCAAGTTCATACCTCTATAGTTAATCTCTTAAATTGTTTACTAATATTATTATGAGCCAATAAACAATTTTACTTTACTTAGAAGCCCAGGAGTATAAAAAATTTATTTCAAAATGATGATACAGTTTAATCAAAATGTTCGTTTTGCAGTTATGCAAAATATGAGTAAAAATATAACATGTATTCAAAAAATTAAAACAAACTTTCCAAACACCCCAGACTTAAAATATAGTAAAATTTAAAAATGGTGTTAATAATATTATATGAATTTCACACTAGATAATTATTATGACAACACCAATCATTGACAGAAGAATTTAGTATTTATCATTATACAATGTAATACCAATATCATCAAAATAATAATAATAATATATATTTTTTAAATACATTACACTGAGCATTTATACTATTGTTCTTATTAGTAATAATTGAAATATAATTATTAATCACATACCCAGGGGCGTAGCGAAGCCATATTTTTAGGGGGGGGGGGGAACTAAGTCCATTTGGCCGACTGACCATTAAAAAAAAAAAAGTTCATTCATGTATAATATATGTTTTATTTTTTTATTTTTACAATATTGTCAATGTTCTTACTTTAACATTAAAAGTTAAAACTGTTAAAACTTATAATTAAGTACTATAATACAATTGAGTTTTGGAGGATGAACTTACAACAATTAATAAAGCAATTGATATTAAAAGTTATTAAATACAAATCCTTCTTTTTTTTAAAATTGACCATTGTTTAGCAATAAGATCTAACTTAATATCGTCTACTATGTCCTTTTCCGAGGAAAGTAACAGTAAATCGCTTAAACGGGAGTCACTCTGGGTTGTTCTTAAGTAATTCTTTATCAATTTCAACTTGCTAAACGAACGCTCATTTCCAGCAACAGTTACTGGAGCTGTACACAGTAAACGACACATTCTATTGGCTATAGGAAGCATTTTCTTTGTTTGTTCCGAAACAGTTTCCACTTCTTTGCATTGGTCATAAAGTACCTCTAACTCAACCTGTAGATGTAACGGGTCTACAACAAATTGTTTAGGTAAAAATGACATTGCATCTTGAATTCCAGTTTCACTTAAGTTATTCCTTGATACAGGGGGATTGAACATATTATATAATGGTTTAATTGTACCAATGCAACTTTCTAAATTATTTTTCATCAGTGACGTGAGCTCGTCCAACACAGATTTATATTCTTTCCTATAAAATGTTTTAAATGATATATTATCCGCATTATCTCTATTATTATCAAGGCGCTTAGGTACAAGTCGGCGTCTATGCCGAACTAAAAACTCTTTTTCAGCATCCACATCAAAAGACTTCAAAAACGCAATTGAACTATTTATAAGATTATCCATACCATCTATGTCAGAATTAATAATGTTCAACGATTCTAGAGTACTTGACATAAATATGATTGCATCAGCGATGTTAAGTTCAGTTGATTCGAGACACTCAGTTAATAACTTCATCTTATACATAACATTTTTCATAAATAGAATACTTACAACAAAGTCTACAGAAATTAATCGTTTTGATAAAGAATATGCTGCATTTCTGGTGGATTTATCAAATTTGTCCTTGGTATTTGTTATCTCATCTAAAACTTCGATAATTACATTAAATGGTGACCAAACAGACTTAATTGCTTCAGCACGCGCTGTCCATCTTGTCTTCGACAAATTTCGTAGTTTCAATGCAATTTCAATATCAACTAGTTTGTTCAATAATGGTGAATATCGTTTTGTACTCGAAGAAAAAAATACATAGTTCTTGCATTACTGAAAACATATCGGATATAATAATACTAGCTTCACATCCATGTTCAATGAATGTGTTTATTCTATGAGCCTGACATGGAATGTAAGGTATTTTTCTACCTAATATTTCAGTTAATTTTTGTTGTGCGCCATTAAATACTCCAGACATACTGCTGGCAAAATCATACGACTGAAAAACAAGATTATCAGGATCCAACTCATTCTTTTGCAAAGTGTCTAATATATTATTTGCCATTCCTACGCCAGTCTTATTTAAGGATTCACGGACTTCTATTAATCTTTCTTCTGCTGTACCTTCATTATTGACGAACCTTACAACTACTGATAGCCTATCTGTATGTGACAAATCAGGTGTTGTATCGGCCATTACAGAAAACTGACCGGATTCCTTAACTTTAGCTCTAATAATTTTATTGACTGATGACCCAAGGATAGTTATGAACTCGTTTTGAGATTGGGGACTCAAATAAAATAAATGAAAAACACAATTGTCACTTTTTGTCAGTTGATAAAGAATATTTACAATAATAACAAATTCTAAAAATACTGGGATTGACCAGCGTCCAGTAAGACTACGGGTGACTATTATAATTTAGCGGCGCGCGGCGCGTATTGGTATTACATATATTATGAGTTTATGACATACGGACCATGCGGTATACAAAACAATAATAATAAAGATAACAATTCAAAATAGTCGTAATGAAATACGTCAAATACGATAATATTACATATTACTATGTTTATTTTACTTTACTTAATGCTATTTTTCGATGATCTGTATTTATTATATGTATATAATATTATGTCTATCGTAATTTGTCATATGGACATGTAAAACACGTACAATTTGAATTATAAAATCAACTTTTTTTGTTTAATTTCTTTACATCGATTTGGCCGACTATAATATTAAAAAAGTCCAAATGGCCGACTGTGGTAAGTTTAGGGGGGCAAGATGCCCCCCCCTGCCCCCCCTTTAGTTTCGCCCCTGCACATACCTATTTTTTTTAAGTTCATTATTTGATTTACACAATCTACATACTATGTGTGTATTAAACACAACATACATTATTTTATCTTTTGAGTTGTAATGATTGATGTTGTCACCTCATTTAAATTAATTATAAAATATTATTCAATTTACAAAACATTAACATTAGCAACATTTTTTTTTTTTCAATACACATCATTGGTGATATGTTTTTAGTCCAGCTAGATTTTTTCCACTTCTTTACAATTATCTTGATTATCTAAAAAAATGTAATTCTCACTATAATAATTAAATAATATTACAATTAAAAATATTTATACATACTTAATTTGTTTTGTAGTCTGTTGAAATATTTAAATCCAATATGTGAAACATTATTTTTATTTTGTTGCCATTTTCAATTGTAATTAAACATACAGGATCTTCTGAATTGTATGTGATAGGTAGTTTCAAATCATATTTAAATTTAAAGTAGCATAATATTTAAATCTTCTGATTTTAGTTTAAAACCACAAATTCATGCCAATGAATTAATATCAAATTCAACTAGAATATATTATGATTCCAAATTGTTTTAACATAGGTCAGATTTTCATAATTTACATATTTCATAGTGAAATATACTATGACAAAACACTTAAAACACCCTGTACCTATATCCTTCAAATCATCTGTCATCAAAACAAACTCTACAATAACTGGCAGGTCGCAGGAACATCATAGTTGGTTGCAATATTTCTGTGTTGTCATATGTCATTTGATTGCATAACAAGTCATGTATTATCCAGTAAGTACCAGTGTTCCTTGGTTAGGTATACATTTGAACAAAAATAGTATATTATGTATAAATGATTAAACTGAAATCAAAATGTCTTAAGTTAATAACATATTGTATTATTTATTTTAATTTTTGCAACTACCAACTAGTGAAACTTAGTACTTAGGTACCCATAAATTGTACAAATGTAATCGCCAAGCATCCAATCCACGTGTTATAAATCAATTCAGGTAATATATGTTTGATTAAAGTATTAAATTATTAAATAATAATAAAGACAATAATTATACTTTATAGAAGAACCAATAGGGTATTAGGTATATTAAAAAATAAAATACCTACGACCATGAGTCACGGACTCACAGATTCAGTTTGTTATGACTTATGAGTTATCTTATAACCTTAACCGTTTATTTAATAACTAACGTATTTTTATGTGATTAACGTTAACCCAGTATAAGGTATACTTCCATATCATATAACCACGGAACCACGATGTCAGCTGCAATTATTTCAGAGAGCACATAAGATATGATATAATAGGCACTATCAGTCTCTAGCATAGATAATAGATATGCCATGCAAACTTATCACACGGGAAATAATTGGAAAAATATTTGAGGTTATAACATAGAAAATAGTATGGTCTCTACCACGATTAAAGATATACAGGTTGCACATCGCCCTATAGTAAACCGCTTCCAGACTGATTTACAAAGTGACTATAAAAATCAGCTGTTAATAATTAACTAGTGGCGCTTAATTTCAACACTCAACCATATGTGTCGACATTTAGAACTAATTTTACACCTATATCTCTATAATTGGTTAATTGTAATACTGCCGCTTGGAGCGCCACTGGTTAATTATTGGTAGTCATTTCGTATTTCACCTTATCAGTAGTCGATGTGCAACCTGTATATCTTTAATCGTGGTCTCTACTCTCTAGACGCTCGTATCTGTTAATACCTAATCGCAAACCAGTCTAATCAGACATCATCGTATTCATGACGAAATAACAACGAATGGATCTTCGCAGGAAAAAATTTTTTGTGTCCGTATATAATATTGCCTACATTTAGCCCCTTTTTTGCAGTTATCAAAATGTGACAACATTGATAAACCGATAACATAAGTTTCATTATAAATTATAATATTATATTTTATTATATTAATTATAATTAAAATAGTTAAATACATTAATAGTTAACAAGTTATTAAAAAACACAATATCGTAATTTAAAATTTAAAAATACACAATTCATTGAGAATACAGTATAAATGTACAACCTATTTACGTGGAACATTATTTTAAATTTTCAATCTTTAGCTATAAAAGGTAAATTATATAATACAATTTAAAATTTGATAAATATTTTCAAAATTCGAACTAGTACCCAGATAGCAATTGTGTAATGATATTATTATTATTATAGTTCACAAATATTGTTATAAAAATAATGTTATTATAATAACATAACTATCCAACTAACATGATATTTTTACATTATAAATTATAATTAAAATAGTTAAATACATTAATAGTTAATAAATTTAATAATACACAATTCAAAAAAAAACACAATATTCATTATTCACTTACGATCGTCATTTAAAAGATACAATTCAACAATATATTAAGAAATTCATTTTCTTTTAGCGCTATAAGAATGATCGTGATATGAATGAACATTTAAAACACTTGTATTATTTAGTAAGGATTTTCTTATTATATTACCTTCACTCGACGACAATTGAAGAAATTCAAGTTTATTTTTTTATTTTTAGTAAAGAAACGTGGTTGTTTTTCAATATTCTTTTTATGTTGATTGTATTTATATCTTCAGTATCTTCTGTTTGCATAGGTTTTGATTCGTTTGTAAGTAATTCAATAATTTTATTGGCCCAGTGGCGTACATACGGGGGGGGGGGTTTCGGGTTCAAACCCCCCCCAGGACCAAAAAAAAATAAAAAAAATAATGTGATATTATTGATGAATTTCTTATTATTAATCAACCGTGTATACACAAATATGCGTCATAATAATATGACTATTGAGTAAACAGTAAACACAATACTTAACCAACAATGAAAAAAGATTTCATAACGAAATTATGGGTACCGTATAATATGGTATATCAATCAAAATAGACATTATTTTGATCGTACACAGTCAGTTAGTTGCGTGCGGATATAAATACATATTAATATTGTCTTTATCTCGACCGACTCATTATAAACACACAAGACTGGGCGAGTTAAGTTTTTTTTTTTTTAACTCAGTTAAGTTAATATGCATACACATAAAGATATAGTATATATTGTATTTTTAAGTACAGAAGTTACCTATCACATAAGTAATAAGTAATAAATAATAATAAATAAGTATTATATATTTTAGTTGTCTTTCAAACAGATATTATTTGTGTACATCATAATACGATGAGTAGGTATTTTTAATTTTAATGTTTTAACTATCAACGTGAATACTGTTAATAATAATTTTTAATAATAATTAATAATCTCACAAAACTGTAAAATCATAAAATCAATAGGTAATTGATTTTTTTTTTTGTTTATTTTTAGATTTTAGTGTCGGCAAACTATATCATAATATTATGTCTATAATCTATTTTTTTGAAATTTTGACATGGCAACAAAATTGACTCAAATAATTAAATGTAAAAAAATGAAAAAAAAAATAAATTAACTTACAAATAAAAAAAATAATTCGTTAATTTAACGTTGATTAAAAAATAAATTTAGTAAATTAGTAGTTAAGTTAAAAATTATTATTATCACATCATAATCATTATCATTCGATTTCGATATATTTTAGGATTTGAAGGTAAAATAAATAGTAATCATGGCTGAAAAAAAACAATCGAAACTGCAATCTTTTTTTTCGAAACCACCCTCAATAATGAATTCATTGTCAAATTCATTGAATGCAACTCAAACAGTTATAAGTTCCTCTAGTTCCTCATTAGTCATTACCATCAACTGCATCTGCATCTGATACACCTATCACTCAGTTTACACTTTCGACTACAGATATTAATCGTACATCTTCCAGTTATAATATTTTTGACATTGCACATTACACAAATAAATTGTTAACGCAAAGTGAAATAGAAGAAATTTTGAGCAAAATTTGGGTCCCTGATATTAATTACAATTTTCCTATCAAAATATCAGTAGTCGGTAAACAACAAAAAGTTTTGAGGTTGAAATTTCAATGTAAATGGCTAATTAACTTTCCCTGGTTGGCCTATTCAGAAGTAAACAATGGTGCGTATTGCAAATATTGTGTTGCTTTTACTAAAAATGAAGCCGGTGTTAATAACCAAAAATTGGGAGCATTTGTATTAAAAAAATATGATGATTGGAAACATGCATTGGAAGACTTTAAAAATCATTCGAATTTAGAATATCACAATCAATAGAATTTTTATTATAAATAATTAATAATATAATATTTATAATATTCTGTACTTACTATGTGCATATTAAATAATATTTAACTGCCATGAGTTACGTAAACCTTATTGTATTTGTTTTGCTATTTTGCCTATTAATATTTATACGTGTAATGTGTTTGATTGTTAGGAAAATGGGTAGTTGCAAAGAGAAGGTTTTAATGGTGTTTATTTTTTTTAAACCTCCCCCAGAGCAAATTTGAATGTACGCCACTGGGCCAATAAAAATGTTTTAAAATATGTTTTTTTGTGTACTGTAATAATAATAATATCATTACACAATTGCTATCTGGGTATTAGTTCGAATTTCGAATTTCAAATTTCAAATTTTATTATATAATTTAACTTTTATAGCTAAAGATTGAAAATTTAAAACAATGTTCCACGTAAATAGATTGTACATTTATACTGTATTCTCAATGAATTGTGTATTTTTAAATTTTAAATTACGATATTGCGTTTTTTAATAACTTATTAACTATTAATGTATTTAACTATTTTAATTATAATTAATATAATAAAATATAATATTATAATTTATAATGAAAATTATGTTATCGATTTATCAATGTTATCACATTTTGATAACTGCAAAAAAGGGGCTAAATGTAGGCAATATTATATACGGACACAAAAAATTTTTTCCTGCGAAGATCCATTCGTAAATAACAAGGTATGATCACAACCACGGACTAAAGCGGCCCCTAGACGATCAATAATATTGACGAGTTAGATTGACACCAGCGTCAATGTACTTCAATCAGCACGTCAAACACAGCCGTCAATACTCATTCGATTCTGGATTTCAAAGTATTCGTGTCGTGTTCGGAGTGTTAATTTAAATATTTTGAAATGGTTTCCAATACTGATATGGGGTTTCTAGCTATGACTTTGGCAATATTCAAATTGAGAAAACAAAAAAAGAAAAGAACTAGACGCTGGTCAAAAGAGTGGTTTAAGCTGCGAAGTCGTTTTACTCATGAAAATTTGCTAAACGTTCTTCGAGATACAGAACCAGAAGATTACAAAAATTTTCTTCGAATGGACCAAGAAGGGTTTGAAACTTTACTTGAGCTAGTTAGGTCCAAAATAGAAAAACAAGACACTATTATGCGTAAAGCAATCCCTGCAAGTCAGAGACTTTCTGTGACATTAAGATATCTAGCGTCTGGCATGGATTTGGAAGATTTGAAGTTTATGTGTGCTATTGCCCCTCAGACTTTGGAAGGCATCATAATGGAAACCTCTGATGCAATAATCGAAACATTAAAAGATAATATACAGGTATGTATGTACTTATTTTATTTTTGAGGTTATCAAGCAAAAATCAAAACCTTTTTCATTTTAAAATATAAAAACAACTTTTACAATATTAAAATCATTATTAACATATTATAATCATTATGAAGTATAAAAACAACTTGAATAAAATCAAAACCTTTTTCATTTTAAAATATAAAAACAACTTTTACAATATTAAAATCATTATTAACATATTATAATCATTATGAAGTATAAAAACAACTTGAATAAAATCAAAACCTTTTTCGTTTTAAAATATAAAAACAACTTTTACAATATTTAAATTATTATTTACTATAAAAAATACAACTTGAATTACATCAAAACCTTTTTTATTTCAAAATATAAAAACTAAAAAACTATTGTTTGTTAACTTAAAACGAAGAAAATCTTGACAAGTAACTTGGCACATTTTCCTCTTGAACGGTATCTTCAGAGTTTTGGATTGGAGTATAATTTACTGGAGAAACATAGTGATTAGGAGTGATGTGTGTAATCGGAGGAGAGGTAGGTCTTGAATAAAGTAAAGATGTAGGTGATGGAGATGATGATACACAGCTTGACGAATAGTAGGGGGATCTAATGTTCGTAGTTGTCTGGGACGACGAAGGTGTCAATACAGATTGTGAAGACGTTAAGAAAACCACTCCATGCCTCGTTAATGTGCCCATTTCTGCTTCAAACAAAGTATCATTAATTATTTTTTCCGCAAAACACCTTTGATCTGAATTCAGTCTGGTTAACTTTAGAGACCATCCCTTAGCTATGAAGTCCGATTCAGTTTCAGATTTTTTAAAATATTGTGTAGCTAAACCAACTAGCTCCTCTGTTGAATTCTTTGAAGATGGTTTTTTTTTCTTTGGTGGTAGAGGGATTGGCTGGTCAGTAGACAGTGTCTGTAAGTCTTCACTCAAATTATGCTAAAAAAAAAAAATGATTTTTTTTTACTCAGGTACCAAAAACTGAAGTGGGTTGGAAACAACTAGCTGAGAATTTTGAAGAACTTTGGAACTTTCACAATTGCATTGGTAGTGTAGATGGCAAACATATATTGATTAAAAAACCACCCAATTCTGGTTCTTATTACTACAACTACAAAAGTACTTTCAGTATTGTTCTCATGGCTATTGTCAATGCGAAATATCAGTTTATCATGGTAGATGTTGGAGCGAATGGACGAATATCTGATGGTGGAGTTCTGAAGAACACGATATTTTGGCAAAAGTTGTCTCAGAACCAATTAAACATTCCTAATGCACGTGAATTACCCGGCTCAAATAAAACGTTTCCTTACGTGTTTGTCGGTGACGAAGCTTTCCAACTTCAGCCAAATTTCATGAAACCTTACAACAGAGCAGTACTCACGGATGAAAAACGGATTTTTAATTATAGATTGTCCCGAGCACGCAGGATTGTTGAAAATGCGTTTGGAATTTTAACATCGAGGTTCAAAATATTCCAAAAAAATATTAATTTTGAACCACACAAGGCTAGGAAAATAGTGATGGCTTGCTGTCATTTACACAACTACTTGTCAACAAGAAATAATGGATATTATTTGCAACGTGGTGATGTTGATTACGAAAACAAAGATACTGGCAGAGTAGAAGAAGGTTCATGGAGACAAGGAACTCAGCACGTGGCAGAACTTCAAAGAACTAGAGGAAATTCAGCGGCTGAAGCAAAAAAAATAAGAGATGATTTTTGCGAGTATTTCAACTCTTCTGGCTCAGTTCCGTGGCAAAACAATTATTTGACTTAGAACCATATAGGTACCTCTGTATTATTTGTTAAATTTAGCAGGTATATTGTATAAGTCATTATTAAATATTATGTTATTATTATTATATTATGTATTATTATTATTAAATATTATATATTATTATTATTATTATTATAATATTATGTAATATTATATATTAGGTAGGAAAAAAATTCGAAATTAAGTAAATGGAAATTAAATACAATATGTAAACAATAATGGTAAAAATAATCAATAATCCAACTGTGTCATGTGTGTAAAATAAAATAAAGCTTATCGCAACAAAATAACGACTGCCCATCGAATATGCCATGCGTGGATTGTTTATCATACCAGTTTCATTTATAGAAATAGTGAGGTCGTAAAATATAATTATACACATAAATAAATAAAATATATTTGATGTTTACTAACCTCGGAAGATTGAGTTTCTGCTATCTCGACTTGGTCCTTGATAAACAGCAGTTCGTTGTAATACCATACGTTGGGTTCTGGAATATCGTCCACTGATGCACCTGACCGTTTCTTATTTTCAATCGCCTTGTAGCATTTGTTAAAATTAGTGCGCAATATATTAATTTTTTGTTTTAATTTCTCTACTGTGAAATCAGATTTATACGGCTTCAAAGTGTCCACAATTGTTTGGAGTGCTTTAGCTTTTTTATTTTTATTGAAATAATCTTTTGATCTCAATTGCCATAGTTCAGGATGATCACGATATAAAGTTATCAAAAGTGTTAAAAACTCACGCTCACCACCCGATTCGTCGCCAAGCGGTGTCGATAGTTCCGCCATGCTGTCTGACTGATAAATGATAACAATTTCGGAAATATTGACAATAAACGCTTCTAGACGTTCAATACGTCCTGTCAATCTTGCCCGTCAATGAGCATCAATCAAAATTTCTATCAATCTCTCTCAATGATTGACAATCCATATCAATATCCTTCTAAACGATCAATACTTGCTTCAATATGGTTCCGTCAATATTATTGATACAAATATTGACAATATTATTGATCGTCTAGGGGCCGCTTAAGATATAATGGACTGGAAACGAGCAGCTTATCATGGCCACGAATGTATGTACAAGAGGCAAAGTGCGGGGGGTCGCTATCTGTTCTTGGAGTTCACAGCGCCCTCTGTATTTAACACGGACTAAGATACAAATTGTGTAGCCAAATAAAACCACCGGTAGCGCTGAAAACTTCAAGAACAGTATTCTTATCAGCTAAGTGACATCTTTTCGTGGCCGTCCCCCGATCCCCGCCGACCATGTCGTTTCCAGTCCATTATATCTTAGTCCGTGATCACAACTTTGTGATAAGCATTAAATCTCTATTATCAGAAATAAGAGTGGGAGTCATCCTCGGCATTTCATTGGTCCTTGATATTATGCTGATAAATTATAAATTATAATCGATGAAAAGTTTTAAAAAATATAGGTAGGTATGCGTAAGTTAGTATTATAACTTATTTAATCATGATTTATTATAATAAATAATAATTATACTATTTAGTGTAAATTTAAATGTTTTAATTTATTGAAGATGTATTATACAAATACAATATAATATAATAATATAATATTAAACTAATTTCATGGCTATTTGATAAATTTTTGTTTTTTTCGTGTTTCTACTTTTTTTTTTGATATTTATCTGAAATTAATTGTTTGTTAAGATTATTCATTCTTATGAATGTCCGTGTCCTAACTAGACAGTCAATAACTTCTTGCGGGATAGACAAATATTGAATTATTGGTGTCAATCTATTAATCATATTTTTCATTATCCCTTTACTTTTTGAAATATTATCACCATTCACTAATTTAAATTCAATTTCAAGAAATTTGATTGCTGCCATCAAATTGTTTGATGGTAATTTCAAACCACCTCTTGACTTGACATTAGTCCAACAGTCTTCTGCAACATCACCATCATCTGTTTGTTTTATCAAATCTGGATATTTTCTGGCAAACCGATTACAAATATAGCCAGCTACATATTGAGCACTATCCTCTTCAAGCTCATTAAAAGGTTCGTTTTCTGCCATCTAAATCACATTAATTATTAATATTTACTATGTTTGATTGTGTGACTTAGTTATGTACTAAATTATTTTTAATTTACTTCAAATTCTCTCAGGAGATCAAAGCACTGTTCACTGATCATTGGTGTACATTCACTACCAATATTTCACTGTACGTTGGCTACTTCAGTTGGGTCATCTGTTTCAAATGTACTCAAATTCAACATTTGACTAGTCAAACACTCATTTTCAGTCAATAATCTGTTTTCGAGATCAACCTGTGAGTTTGTATTCTCGGTAAATACAAAATCTGAATGTTTTCCAAGAATGTACCATCTCAGGCTAAACATTTTTTGTACACAATTATACATTTTTATTTAAGATTTAATTATTTTATGACTATTTATGTAAACTATAAATAATTAGGTAGTTATACATAATTTAGTTATATTAATGCATTCAAATTTCAAACTACCATATAAATACTTGCCAGTATTTGAAATCCAGAGCTGTTATACTACTGCTCGCTGAACCTGTCATGCCTTTCAGAAAACTAAATAGGTTTTCTATTATATCTTGATTCAGCCTCCTACCAATGATGTACTCCATGCCATGTTCATCTTTTAAATATTTTAGTAAGGATTTTAAAGATTTATTGCATACTGCTATTCCTATAATCATTAACAAATAATTAATAAAACAATATATGTTTATTATAAAATATAAAATTACAACCTTTTTGAAAAGGAACAAGGGTTTTTTTTCCATATACTCTCATTTCCAATATAAAAGTACTCATTTTATCTAGAAGTTCATCTTGATGCTCTAAATTTATTCCATAGCTTGGAGTACCGCCATCAAACTTATGCTGAGTGTTAAAGATGTCAAACCAATTATTGAACAGCAGAATCATTTCAGAGGCCTATTTTTCAGGTAAACATATATTCATAGGTCTATTATTTGAAGCACATAAATTAAAAACCTTTCTTACATCTTTCCAATTTTGCTTATCTAAATAATTTTTTTCCCCACAATAAGCTATGGCTTTAGCAACAGTATCTGAAAATACTTGCGAAGCCAGTTTTACATTCATCCTTCCACAACCCTGTACTTCCAGATGTCTCTCAGTCAAACGATATGCTAATTTTAAGTCTCCTGAATCGATTTTCAAAAGAGTCTGTAAAATTGATTTACCTACATACTTTGAATTTGGAAGTACAAAACCACTAAAAAAAATAAATATTTATTATTTTATATTATTAAATTTTCTTTTTATTTCTCAATATTCAACTTGTCAAATAGGTGATTCCTGGCTAATTTCAAAAGATGAGGCACATCTGCAAAAACATGTATTTTATTGGAAGTAGTTGGATGTTCAAACGTTGTATTTTCAATTGAAATGTTCAAGGTCCGCCATAAACCCATATTTGAAGGACCCATGTCGCTTACCATAGCAATAACATTGAAATCAATTTTGTGTAACTCTTCAATTATGTTAAATAATAATTCTTTAGTCATTTTAGTATCATAATCATAAAAAATTGGCTGTTTCCAATTACTTGTAAGACCTAAATTGTTATTGAATTACATTTTATTAAATAATGAATTTAATAAGGTAATAGTAAATTGAATTATTATTTTCAGTCAAACTCAAGTAATATTTGGTACCTCTAACTACAACCGTTTGTACACATTTATGTGGACCAATTACATTTTTGTCATAACATAATCTGTTAGACACGTAAGTCTCGTCAAAACAAATTACAGTGAGTTTTTCTCTACTAGTCATAAGTGTTCCTTGAAAAATAAATATAAGTATACAACACTTTATTAAGAACATTGATTAAACAACCTTTTTTATTTAATGGAGTTAAGTTTGTCAACAAAATATATTGTTTACCTTTTGCTTTCATTAGAGCTAGAACACCTTCCAGTATTCCTGGTTCAACTTTAAAAGTTGATGCCCATCTTCTTAATGTAGATAAACCTTAAATTAAATTGTATAGTTGGTATAATGGTACCCAATAATTATTCTTTTTTATTTGTTTTTATATTTAGTAGAATTTATTATTTATTGGGAACCAATTAACTTGTGAATATTAATTTTCTTTTCCTTCTTAAAAAATCTTTCCCATATTATAAATTAAGTATAAACTAACCTGGTAACGGATAATTCTTTTTATTTCTTAAATATCGGTAGGCTTTAGGGGATATACTGCGCAAAGTGATTGCTGAGGAAATATCTTCAGGCAACCACTTGTAGACTTTTTTAGTTGGATGAAGAATTTGACTGATTTGGGTCGGACTGAATATTTTGTTTAACAAATAATTGAAACGAGTTTCAAATCTTTGATTTTCCAAATCAACAAAATTTTTATACTATTCATTTTGAGCACTTAATCCTTTAACGATATTTTGAAGTCTAGTAGTTTCAATTACAAGATCCTCTTTATCCTTCTTACAATTGTCAAAATCATTTTTCAATCTATAAGTATGGTGTTATACTCAAAATTCAAATAAATAATATTTAGGAATTAATAAAAAACAATTAACATTTATTTTATCATCATGCATAACAATGAATAAACAATAAATTCTAGTAGTAACAAAAAATACAATAATACTAAACCAACAAACAATATAGTTTGTTATAAAAAAGAAAAACATGAATAAAGTAATATTTAAAATACAAGTTGAAGTGCACATTTGTAAATTATTTTACATGAGTACATGTTAGTTAAGTAATAAGGTAATAATGTATTTAATTATAAATATCTAAATAAAACAATTATAATCTATACATTTAAAATAATAATTATAGTTTATACATTTGTCACAAATATTTAAAAAAAAAATTGCAAAATATAATATTTCAATATCAAATACAGTTTCTTGGTTCATCAGGTTATTATATAAACTACACTCCCGCATGAACTAAGAAGAAGTATTTATATTGACATAAACTTTTAGGATTTTCAAATGGTTATCTTCCTAAGTCACCGATCTACTATGGGTTACAACTCGTCATGCAAAACACAAAAGCAAATATAAAATATAAAATTATTATAGTCACAGAAGAAATACAAAAATTATATTTTGAAGATTTAATTATTTACTTTTGATACAAGCAAGAACCATTTTCTTCTTCTGCAAGAACTTGTACCCCAAAATTTGTGTCAGATTCCAAAGCATCAAAAAGACTAATTTTACAAGTTCTTTTTACTGCTGGTTCAATACTGTAAAAAAAAATGTACAGTAAACTATGACAGAGTATACAAATCAGACATTATTATAATTTATTAGTTTAGCTATTTCAACAAAATAACAGAAAATGGGTTTATAGATACCTGGTTGATAAATCAGCTAAATTTGTAACCAAAAATGATCCAGACGGTGTACAAATTTTTGATGATTGATTAAACGAATTATTTTGACCATGCATACATGTTTCAAGGCATTCACAACTACAACAGTAAAAAAATAACATTTTTCTATTCGTATTAAACCAACTTCAATATCTGAAATAGATGGGACTTCAACCTTAAAGGTACTGCATCATGTTTTAGTTTTCTGCCACGTCTGGGAGTATAATTTAAAATGTTTTGTGCCCTTGTTTTGTTCTCGTATGAACTTGGTGAAAAATGTAATGAACATACTGCAGCTAAAATAAAACTCGTCAAACATTAAATTGTTAATTCTAACATGTAAACTGATTTATTACGTCTTAATGATTCATTGAAGAGTATTTTAGTATTACAGCGTTAATAGATACATTTTTTTATTGGTTTGCTTGTTTATATAATTGTGTGTATTGTTATTACTTATTACATACCCGTTTCAAAATTAATATTCATTGTTTCGTTTGAACCCTTTTGGATTTGTTCAAACCATAGAGCCCTCATATGTGAGTCCTTAGGGAATCTATAAATGTGAACATTAGTATTGCTACTTTTAATTTTTTTGCTGCCACTATAGCATCCAACAAATGCACAAACTGGCATAATGACAAAGTCAAGAACAACAATTTACAAATAAAAACAACAGTGAAAAATTAAAATTTACCAAATACATATAAAAAAAATATTATTTTATATTTTTATCATTAATTTATCAAAGCATTATACAATCAAAAACTCATAAAAGGCGCGTTAAATATAAGCCAATCAAATGACGAGGATGACTCCCACCCTATTCTGCGTAGACTGAACGAAATTTAGTTTGTTGTGATCATACCTTGTTATTTCGTCATGATCGTATTGTTGTGTGTCCGTTGTCACAAATTGTCCGTATTCCATACTTAATAGGTATTTAATGGGGTCGAGGGGATTACACGCGAGTATTGCGCATGTGACACTAATGGTCCAATTACTTAAAATATGACATTATGACAATAAGTTATTGTAGCGGAAGCGAGTAGGTACAATGATTATCACTATTATATCTTGGGTTCAAACGATAAGGAATTTATTACTTTTAACTTCTGGTCTTTATAATCGATAAGTATTATTATGGGCCAAATGTAAACTCCTACACGAATAACCTTTTTACCTGAATCATCATTAAATGTAAACTCCTACACTAATAACCTTTTAAAATTTTTACCTGAAAATCAAAGATATTGTAATCTCCTACTTAGAAATTTTTCCCTTTAAAAAATAGGGTAATATTACTTAAATTCACAATTTTAAAGTTAAAAAGCTCAAAATTATCATAACCTGAAAATAATAAATATACATTATTTAATAAATAAACGCTTGAATAGAGCTTGTTTATACGCTGTATGATAATTCTCGAAGGTTAGATTATATCCATATTATATACTATACGTTCATATCGGCACTTGCAGTACAAAAAGTTTTAAATAGATCAGCGATATGGCATCGAATATTGTTGAATAACGATAAAACAAGTCATACAAATATACGTAAATGATTATGGATTAGTATTGTTTTATTGAATTTTTTATTATTTTTTTTCAAAAAATTTTTTTTTTAACATACCTATGTGATTTTGACTATTGTTTTATCATATTTTTCAAATAATTTTTGTTTTACGATTAAATGATTATGACTATTATTTTATTAACATTTTTATTATCTATATTTTAAAAATTTTGTTTTAAACGTAAATGATAATGATTATTGTTTTATTAACATTTTTATTATATTTTTCAAACCATTTTTATTTTATGTGTTAATATATTGCAAGACTGATATTTTTTACAGCAATACGAGCGGTATTAATTTTTTGTAGGAGTTAACACTATCTTTTATAGGAGTTAACACTTTTTTTTGTAGGAGTTAACACTATCTTTTGTAGGAGTTAACACTATCTTTTGTAGGAGTTAACACTATCTTTTGTAGGAGATAACACTACATTTGTAGGAGTTTACCATTCCCCTTATTATGACCAGTGGCGAAATCACCTTCCGTGGGGCGAACGGCGGACACCCAAGCAAATGGATATTATACAATACATTTAGGGGCACAATTCAACCTAACTGCGCCTACTTGAATTGATTTTAAAATGTAATACCTTTTGCCCTGGGGCATAAAAATCGTAATAACTGCGGTATCTACTGACGAGATACAACACAATATTTACTTTACACACAAATACCTCCCAGAACAACTCAATTTTGAAGAACAATATCTCATCAACGGATTAACGAAAAATTAAAATTTAGACGTGATAATTCATAAAAAAAATAGCATTTTTAATTTATGAAATTTTAAGTATAGGTTACCATTTGAAAATCAAAAGTTGATAGTAGTTTACCTAATTAATATAAGGGTGAAAAATATAAAACATTTATACAAATGTAGAAATACATAAAACTAAAATTTAAAAAAAAAAAAAATTTAAAAAAAGTTAATACTTTTCGAGATAATGAGTGTTCAACGATAAAAGAATCACCCTGTATACTGAGTACCACCTTTATCTACAGATAATTGAATTGAACTACAGTTATTAATAATTTGTGTACACATTTTATCAAGTTTACAGTCGTTACTAATAAGTACGGAAACACCGTCAGATTTATTTATTATTCCTAAAGAATGAAACATTTGATATCCATTAATTTTTATATTACACTCGTTTTTCATCCATGTTTCACTTAAAACTATAACATCAAATCTATTATTAATGGAGCTTAAGTATAATATTAGTTCATAAATATGCGCTTTAAGGCTAATATTCATCGAAAAAACACTAAGACAGTTATTCTTAAATTGTATGTCATCAATACAATCGACAGATATAGTTTCATTATTATTGATCTTATTAATATTGTTTTGTAAAAAATTGATATCAGTACCTATTGGCCTATTCATAATTGATAAAACTAAAATACTAAAATTTAAAACAAAGGAAAATTTATGGTTGGAACTTAATTTTCAAATCCATAGTTGCTCAATTGATTTTTCAGTATCAATTGACATTAATTGGGACAGGTTACAGATACGCACACCATATTTACCTTCTGCTTTTTTCATAAATACTCCACTTCCATTTGCCCAGACATAATCGTAGCTGTATGTTTTTGCGACTTGTTTTGCCAACCAATAGATTTTTCTGTTAGCTACCGACAGATGTTCATTCACATATATGTGATTTTCAGGAAAACTGTTATGTACTTCTTTTGCCAGAAGAGGCTTTTTTGTTTTAACTCTGGTTTTTATGGCTGATAATAAATTATATTTAATATCTTTATTACTAAATTCAACTATGATACGACTATTATTTTCATCTTTATGTCTTAAACGGTAAGTTTTGTTTATATGATTTCCTTTAACTTCGACGTTAACAATTTTAGCTAGTGTTGATACTATTAGTTTTAAGTTTTCATTCGTCGTTTTAGGTATACCAGTTATATCCAAGTTGTTAGAAAGTTTTGTCTGTTCGGTAATATTAACATTTCCTTTCAAAATATCAATTTCACGCTCAAGGTTAGAAATTTTATTCTCGTAAGTATTAAGCCTGCCATCATGATCTTTTACTTTTTCTACTATGTTCTGAAATTTTTCATTATACTCATCAACTTTATCAGATAAAAATGACACAGACTTTTCAATTGCATTGAAAGATGTAGTTAAACTATCTAATTTCTTAAGTATTTCAGAGATTGATGATTTAATTTCATTAATATCAGTAGAAGTTGAATAACCTTTATCATGAAGGGCATCCAGTATTTTGTCATTTTCTTGACGGTTTTTCCTAGATGTAACATTTTTTTTTTATAATTTTATTTTGCTCACATTCATCACAAATCAAGTTTTGCGGATCATCTCTGTATTTATTGTAAGTAGATAAACAGCTTTTGTGAAAAAGTTGATTACAAAAGGAACACGTGATTTTTTTTGCTGGCGAAACGTTCGTCTTACAAACGTTACACGGCATTGTAGATAAGAGAGCGAAAATATATTAATCAAAACACGACCGCACTACACAGACCAAGGGTCGTTACTGAATATCTATTCAAAATATGGACGCATATACTCTGCCCTGTGAGAGCTATCTTTATATTGAAGGTAAATTGAATATACCGACAGATGTTGCAGCATATGCAAACGAAATAAATTTTACAAACAATGGTTTAGCGTTTTTGCTTTCTGAAATCCGATATGAAATTAACGGTGTGGAAATACAAAAATTAAAATCTCCTGGAATATCTTCGAGTCTTAAAGGTTTCTGCTCACACACTCCTAATGAATTGAACAATCTACAGAATGCTGCTTGGGATGTAGAATGAATGCCAGTGAAAATAAACATTTCATGTTGAATAACAAATTTGCTGGTTGTATCCAACTCAAACACTTGTTTGGATTTTGTGAAGATTATAAAAAAATACTCCTCAACTGCAACCAACAAATCATTTTAAACAGATCATCTACAGACTTTGATGCGTTGTACGTTTCGGGAACTATTTCAAATGAAAGTAGAGATAAACTTAAAAAAGTAGCTATTGAATTGAGTAAAATTATTTGGAAAATGCCTGTTATCAGGGTGAGCGACAAAGAAAAAATTAAACTGTTAAAAGTATTAGACTCTCGTAAACCACTAGCATGTGCGTTCAGAAATTGGGACTTGTGCGAATATCCAGTTCTCCCTCAAAATACTTCTCATTCATGGACTGTTAAATCAAGCAGTTTGCTGGAGAAAAATAGATTTGCATTAATTGGATTTCAAACAGATAGAAAAATAATTTATTTAATCCATCGGGACGGTTCGATCACTGCTATCTGAAAAACCTGAAAGTACACCTGAACTCTGAAGTATATCCATATGAAGATTTCCGTGCAGATTTCACAAACAACGTTACAGCTATATTGTACAAAGCGTATGCCGAATTCCAAAAATCATACTACGAGAGAGAATATAGCGAGCCTCTACTTGCAAAAAACATTTTCCAGCAATTTGTACCAATCATAGTCGTGGATTTATCACGTCAGAACGACAATGTAAAATCATCGACTGTAGATTTACGCATCGAGTTTGAAACAGACAAAGCTATTCCAGCAAAGACTGCAGCATATTGCCTCATCTTACACGATCAAATTATAACTTATAGTCCATTTAATGGTCATGTAAGAAAATTGTAAATAGCTTGTAAAATAAAAATACTTTTTTTTTTAAATATCATGTATCTTACACTACAAAATTATAACTAATAATACATTTAATGGCGATGCAAGGAAATTGTAAATAGTTTGTGAAATAAAAATACTTTTTTTAAATATCACGTTGTTTTTTTTATTATATATAAGTAATAAAATATCATATTACAATAAAATATTACATTAATGGTTCGTGTTTTTAAATAATTGACAAAAATATGAAAATTACATAATAAAATGTCATATTACAATAAAATATTACATTAATGGTTCGCGTTTTTAAATAATTGACAAAAATATGAAAATTACATAATAAAATATCATATTACAATAAAATATTACATTATTACTAACGAAAACTTAATCTGCGGGCTGCTTTTGCGGTTTCACGTGCTACAATTGCCCTCGTCCTCGGTCTGTTTACTTCAGACTAAAAAAAATTGTTTCTTTAGTATAAAATAATATGTAAAAATAAAATCGTATTACCACAGTTTCGGCAGAAGAAGATAACCATCCCATTGCCAATTGTTTAACTGCCTTAATTTTCAAATCTGCTATTAAACAAATACCAGTGAACTTGAGTTGTTTTTTCTATTCTTGGACATCGATACGGGATAAATAATCTTCAACATTGTTTATTTTTGTATCTTTGGGTAACGGCATTTCCTTTCCAAGATACCTTGAAATATCACAGGCCTGACGTAATGCACTAGGTCGTGTGTATATATTTTTCATCTGAATAACTTCTTCCACGGCATCATTCAATTGCAAGATCCTTGAAATATTCTCTTTAGTTAATCGTACATGTTGATCCTGTTGCAAACACTTTATCGAGAGAACGTTATCACCGTTGTAATTATCTATTGAAGCCAATTTAAACTCATCCAGCATTAAATGAGATGGTAGTGAAAAGTTTATGTATTTAAGAGCTATATTAATTAGAGAATTATAGAATTCAACACTCATTTTAACACACTGCGAGTTATTTGAGATGCATATAACGCAATTTAACAAAAAATCAGGGTCTAATCCTATATTTGTAAAAATATTGCTATCAACAAAGAATGTAGTACAATCGATCAGATTATTAGCCATTTTTGTTAGATACGCTCACAACTGTCTCGAAATAAGTTAGTAATCGGGTACGCACACGACTCGTTTGACGGAACACTCACGACTGTCTTGAAAAAAGTCTGTGTCACCCTTTTAAACAGTGCTACCCGATCGCTCGTTTAGAGTGGGGATTATCCCTACTCTATACTCGGGAGTGGGAGTAAAAGTGAATTTAGATCATACATGAGTGGTACCGCTCATGATGGTGGGGATATGTATAAGGAAATAACCCATGTTATGATATATAGAATATTTATTAATAAAATAATTTTGTAATACACTGATAAGATGGTTTTCCTGACTTGCAGTCGAATAGAGATGGTGGGGATCATGGGCGTCTGTTAAAATATGTCGGACCGTCGTTCTCATCAACAGCCTATAAAAATTAATGATTATTCATCATATTATCATTTGTATATTTATGTATATTACCTTTGGTTTAGTTTTCCGAAGTTTAGCAGGATTCATAGAATGTGTTATTTCCTGGAACCTCCTCTCCTCATTAGCTGCCTAAATAAAATAAAATTTAATACTAACATTTTTTATTATTATTATTATTTCAATTTTCAATTACCCGTGACTGTGAAAAATCGTCTTCGTTATATGTCATCAATGGAGACATACTTGAGTATCTTGGTGGGGATGGCTGCATCATTTCCACGTCAAAGGCCTCAGTATAATACTAAAATAAATTGAAATAAGTAATCGTAATTTATATATTAATACCTTTAATTCGTTAACCTCAGGCATCCTCTGGGTAGGCGGCAGAAATGTTATCAATTCATCATCATTTTCGTCCATATCCTAATTGAATGCATATGTTAAATAATTTTTTTGAATAATATATAATATATATATTCTTACTTTTAGCAAATTCTTCGTCATCCACTTGATTGCTAGCTGTTCAGTTGCGTATAATTTAATCTGGTTTATAAAACTATATTTGTTCTTCGGTACATGCATTGCGATTAACTCGGTATCAATTCCTTTGATTATTGTTTTTACTTCTTCCAGTGTGGCAGATTTATCAATATTAAAATTTGTTTTAAAGTATTCTGAAATTTGTTCGATTTGATTTAAAATAATAGGTCTCACGATATCGATTTTTCTTGATATGGTTTCGAAAATGGCACACTCTAATTCTTGAATTGTCATCAGATCTCCTCGGCTTGGCGGGCTGAGCGGGGAGTAGTGGAGGTGGCGGTGGTCTGTCATATTTTCATTTGCCCTTCTTATGTGCCTTCTGAAACAGTGTGAAGTGACTGTTTCCCCATGAATAATTTGGGTGTGGTGTGCTGTTATTAATTCTGTTTTAAGTTCCCGAAAGAAGTCCAATGTTTGCAGTGTCAGTTGAACTGAGCGAGGTAGAGGTGGTACGTTTTCATTCATTTTTTTTATATTTTATTTCTACGTGTATGTTTTAAATATTTTGTTTCTTGTTCTTAATTTTTGAAATAGTTAAAAGTTATTTGTTGTATAATTATTACATTTGTGACTATTTATAGAATATTATATTACTTATATTATTTTAATTCATCAATTCATTCATTTAATTATTTATTTTCTAATTTAATTATTATTATTATTATTTTATATATATATATTTTTTTTTATTATTATATTTATTTTTTTTTATTTATCTTGGTGAAGGTGGTGGAGTAAATGGTGTCTCTTCATAGTTTCTTACATAGTCATTTCTATTAGGTGTTCTATACCTAACTTTTATATAAATTTGTTATCACTATCTGATATTTTTCGCATAATTCAACATGTTTTTGATCCTTACATATTGTTGTGATATTTTCATTTTCTCCCCTAATAAATTGTATTTTGTTTTATATTCCCTCAATGAAAAGTATGTAACAAGAATATATTCAGCTAATATTATTCTAGTAGGTCCTAAATTTTCACCATGTATCCCCTTTCCTGTATGAGACTTGTATGTATAATTGTTGTGAATGCTAAGAACCACTGGTTACTTTATATGTAGAATATATGTTATTAGTATTAGTGATATTGTACACCACCTCCGGCCAAAACGGAATGTGCTGAGCAAACCCTTTCGGCCCGGACGGAGCAACGACTCGCTGTGTATAACACAAGCGAGTCAGTCTTGGTTTAAAAGCAGAGCCTTATGATTGTCAGAACATTCGGAACATTTTATATTAATTATATTAATTTAGAAGCATCTGCCGTTATTAATGACACCCAATAAAGTTAATCTAGTTCTTTTCAATTTGTGTTGTGACTTTATTTATTTGTGACTGAACACCTAAGTGCGTTCATAACATTTTTGGTGGCAGCGGTGGATACGTCTTCCAGTATCTCGCTACTACGTCATTTCATAAATCGGAAGAAAGAAAATCAAAACTTCAGTGTCAAAGAACAAGTGCATTTATCAACCGGACTCAAATCATACGCAGCATTTACAGAAACTCGCCGATCTATTTTTTTTAGGAGGTATAGTAAATTTTATTATTGTTATTATAATATTATACTCGTTTGTAGTACGACGTATACGACGACAATCGGGTCGACATCGACAAAATTCATAGAAGGGGCACATACATAGCAGTGCCACAACAGTCGTCGGTGTCACCGATAGAATCCAGAGAATTATCGCTGACGTCGCTACGCAGGCCGCCGCCGGAATTGTTACCAGTACCACCTCCAGCGTTGCCACTGGGACTGTCGCCGAGAGCCGCCGCTGACGTCACGAGCCGTCACGAGCCGCCCGAGCCACGAGCCACGAGCCGCAGCGAAGGTCACACGGGTACGAGTTACATTACGCCTGGACAGCAACTGTCACGGGGACAACTACAGCCACGGCATTCGTTTGACCGCCGCGCGCCGTGAGTAATAATTTTTGTACGCGATTGTATTTTTTAGATTCTGAGCGGAGCGATGAATGTATTGGTTTTACAATGATGTGTGTTTATTTTTTTTTTTTTTTTGTGTCTGTGTACACGATAAGTAGTCGAAATAATGCTTCAATTTTCGACTTCAGTATCTTGTTCGATTGGAAAGTGAATATCGTTGGTGCATTGGGGAGGTCAAAATTTAAAATTCCCAGTAGTTTTCACAAGCGCCGGGAAAAACAACATAAAAATTAAGGAAAAACGGGAATTTTTACGCAAAATTGGTTTTCCAAAAAATCGATTTTGGTTATTGGTGTAACTCTAAAACAAATGAACGTATTTATACATGAAATTTTCACTGATTGTTTACAATTGCATTTTCTATACACGATAACATTTTCAAAATATTTTGATTTATTTTGAACTGTTTAGGGACATTTTCATCTTCCATTTTTTTTTTTTTTTTTTCTAAAAATATCAATAAAATTTTATTTGTTGGTTGCGAAAGCTTGAAAATTTAATAGAAGGCTCCTAATATATTGTTTCAAAGGCAGATGAAAAATATTAAAAATCCTTAGTCACAATTTTTTTTTATAAGCATTTAAAGTTCAAAAATTGACAAAATATGGAAAAATCACGAAAATTAGCAAATTATTTTGAGTTAAGAATTCGTAAAAATTTTTGTTTTTAAATCTAAGATTTGAAAATGAAACACAAGATTCCTTATAAGATTATCTACCTTTATCAATAAAAAAATCTCTACCGGACAGTCAAATTAAATTTTTATGAGCGTTGAAATTCAAATTTTTACAACATTGGATTTTCACTCGATTTCTCATATAGCGATTTCCTTATTTTGTTGTAATTCAAAACGAATAACTGTAGATACATGAAAATTTCACTGAATGTTTATATTAGCATATCCTATACACCATACAATTTTGAAAATATTTTGACTCTTTTTGAGCTGTTTATGGACATTTACAGCTTTCAATTTTTTTTAGTTTTTTTTTCTATAAATATCAATAAAGTTTTATCTGTTGGGCCAAAAAGTGTAAAAATTTAATACAAGGCTCCTGATATATTGTTACAATATCAGTTGAAAAATATTAAAAATACATAGGCACGATTTTTTTTTATAAGCATTTAAAGTTGGAATTTTGACAAAATTTATCAAAATCTCAAAAATTATCAATCGTTGGAATTAAAAAATTATAAAATGTTCAGTTTCTATAACTAAGAGTTGAAAATTTAAAACAAAGATTCTCTTAAATAATTCATACTGTAACCAAAAAATCTAAAAAATATATAAACACACTTATTTTTTACAGACATTTTAATTTCAAATTTAGACAGAATTTCATATTTAAACCAAGAATTACGATTTTAGTTATTTTGTTGTGATTGAATAATATTATTCGTGGGTACTTGAAACTTCTAAAGTGTACTATTATATATCTATGATAGTATCACGGTTTTTGTTGATGTATAACGCGTTATAAGTATCTAATGGATATCGTGATATGATTAATTTGGAATTTATTATAGGTCAATTTTTTGTTTAATACCATAGATATGTATATAATATGTCTTATACATAGACTGACATACCGTCACCGCTCAGAATCGTTTTTCTTATACAATGATATTATATCATTGAATTCAAATTTAATACCATCCATTATACAGTGACCCACTTGTAACCTACTGTACAGCAGAGCGACATCCACTTACCCACCTTTTTTTTGTTAGCAATAAAAAGTTAGTGCTCTGCTGAATTGTAACTGCCCAACTTCCGCTTTATTTGTCAACGAATATTTTTTTTTTTATTCTACTCAATAAGAATAAGAATAATATTACTGTATAATTAAATTACATTGTGACATAATTACTATTACCTAAGGGGCATTAAGTTTATGAGTCGAAGGGGGAGCGAAGATAGGTCATCTAAAGATTTAGACCAGACAATTCCCACAGATAATAATTTTCCCCCAGACACACAAACCCTTTTATCTTTTACACCTGTACCAACCACCCGGGCTAGCCTACCGATTAGGGGAGCTAACCCAGGAGACCCTTTTACAGGTAGAAAGGTAGCAGAAATTTCAGTTGACCATTTATTAATCCGAGAATCAGATTTAAACTTAAATACAGAAGATTTATAGTTAAACGTAAAGAAAGAACTGAAAAAAGTAGATAAAAGTATAATTGAATTTAATAACAAGACCCTCACAAACATGGATGGAAACTCAGGACCTTCAGGCAGCTCCAACCAGCCCAGCAACACACAACAACCAAAGACTAAGGAACCAGTTCAGCAAGTGGACTGGTCAGCAGACAGTAATTCGCATCATATTTTCCCTGGAACCGAAGGGATGAATAAGCAAAGTATGGGACAAATATTAAATGATGGAACGAATAACGGTTCAATGGAATCAAAAAAAGGAAAATTCAGTTCACACAGAACATTTGAAGGAATTCGATTTGGATGCGTTGATTAACCAACGAATGAAGGAATTGTGCCAAAACTACTCGTTGAAGGCGGAAAACGCGGATCAAGAAAAAACAAGTGTGGAATCAATACGTGAAATAATTGATGCTAAGATAATAGCAGCCTTAGGGAAGAAGGGATACACCGGAACGCCACAGCCAGAACCGTCAATGTCTAATTACATTGGATTAAAGGAAGCTCTTAACTTATTGCCAAAATCATGCGATGGAAGGGACATCGAACAATTAGATATTTTCCTAGAAAATTGTGAATTTGCAGTATTATGCGTGCAAGAGCCTTCCAAGAATCGTCTACTACAGGCGATAATGAGTAATGACAAGACTAACTGGTAAAGCTCGTCAAGTATCTAGGAACCGAACATTTTATACGTGGGAAGCATTACGAGAATTTCTGAAGGCTAACCTAGAACCTCAACGTACTACACAGCATTTTAAACCTTGAATTATATTCGTCCAAACAGAAGAAGGATGAGGATATATTATCCTATTCGATGAGAATAGAGGAACTTCAAACGCTCCTAATTGAACAGGAGACAGCGGAACTAACGGCTGAGGCTGTACGGGCCATGGAAGCGTCCATCAAACGTCAAACAAAGCAAGTCTTTATGGAAGGCTTGGGAATTTTGAAGGATTTTATTAAAGCAAGAAATCTGCATACACTAGAAATGGCTATCCAAGCTGCCAGGGAGGAAGAAAAAATTAAAACCTCTTCAGTGGAAACCAAAAAACTATATCAACCAACGAAACGGGGAGCAGAATCTTAAACTTCAGCCAAAAAACCGAACGGGCCGTGTCATGTATGCAATAAACTTGGACATTGGGCACGAGATTGCAGATACAAAAACGCAGGGAATTCAAGTTACCAATCGCCAATCGGAAACTACAGTATCAAAAAATAAACAGAATACTATTAACGTAGTTAATTGCCAATACTGTAAAAAGCCAGGACACACCAAAGAAGAAGGTCGGAAATTAAAATATGTAACTGGCAAACGTAATGAAGAAAATAAGTCGGGAAACCAACCACAACCGGGCTCCAGCGGCAGCCGTCCGGCTGGGAGCCTAAAGACAGCCGCGATTACGTTTTCCCAATCGTCCTGAACGTGCTACAATCTAACTACCAAAACCTTAAATATGATCATTTGTCCTGTCAATGTTCAGAGACAATGAACCAGAACATTCAGTTATTAGTGGACTCCGTATCCGATTTAAACTTCATCAAATTATCCTCCTTAAAAAATGATGTTATGGTTCATGAACCTACAGAACACATTTTAACGGGAATAACAGGACATGTACTACAACCACTAGGGACAGTGGAGTTAACCCTAATGATTAGACAAGAAAAACGAAAGGCATTATTCCAGGTGGTCCATTCTTCATTCCCAGTTCCTCATGAGGGTATCCTGGGAAAACCTTTTATCATCGGGATGAAAACAGTTATAAACTACCAAAGTAAAGAATTGATGCTAACAGACATTACAGCTAGTGTTGGAACTACAGAAAGTTTAAATAATTCAGAACAGGCAGAATCTCCAAAAACCGCAAAAGACGATGGATCATTAGAGCTACAAGACATAACAGATAATCGGATGAATGGAAACATCGTATTACGACCACGGACTGAAACTCTAGTGAGTATTCCTATAACCGATCGAAAAGATGGAGAATTTGTTTTAGTGCCTGCGCAGACAATTGCTAAGACAATAATGTGTATAGATTTATCCCAAGGGTATCACCAGGTCCCGATGCACCCTGACCATCAAAGTAAAACCGCTTTTTCAACAGATAAGGGAAATTTTGAATTCTTGCGGGTACCATTTGGTTTAAAGGGGGCTCCGGCTACCTTTCAACGGTTAATGAACACTGTACTAACAGGACTCAATGGACTGAAAGCATTCGTTTATTTAGACGATATAATAATATACGCACTGAACATTACAGACCATTCTAAAAAATTAGAAGAAGTTTTCAAGAGACTAAGGGAATTTAATTTAAAATTGAACCCTTCGAAATGCTCATTTATGCGAAAAGAGGTTAATTACCTAGGACACGTAATAACGGATAAGGGCGTCGGCCCGATCCGCAAAAAATTAAATGTGTTTTGGATTTTCCGTTACCAACCAATACTAAGGAACTCAAGTCCTTTCTTGGATTATCCGGTTACTATCGACGTTTTATACCTAATTATGGACAAACTTCGAAGCCTCTTACAGTTTTACTTAAGAAAGATGCGCAATTTAGCTGGTCTGATTTGTGCCAAGAAGCTTTCGAAAAGTTAAAATCTACGGTGACTCAGGAACCCTTACTACAGTACCCTGATTTCACTAAAGCTTTCAATTTAACGTGCGATGCCAGCAATTTCGCTATAGGTTGTGTCCTGTCACAAGATCCAATCGGGCAAAATGCTTCCATAGCTTATGCATCACGGAATCTAAATAAGGCTGAACAAAATTATAACACTACAGAAAAAGAGCTATGTGCAATAGTTTGGGGTGTAAAGCAATTCAGACCATACTTATTAGGACAGAAATTTACGATAATCACAGGCCATCGAGCATTGACATGGCTATTTAACATAAAAGACCCAGGATCCAGACTAACAAGGTGGAGATTAAAACTTGAGGAATACGAATATGAAATCCAATTCAAGCAAGGCACCAGTAATACAAATTCAGATGCTTTAAGTAGAATTCATCCTGTAGTAACTATATCTAAAAGCGCATCGAAAAAATCAGAAACTCCTGGCATCACAGAAAATTTGGATACAACAAATATCACAGAAAATCCGGATAATCAAAATTTTCAAAATCCAGTACTACAGCTTCAACAGCTTCGGGTATTTTGGAACCATACCAACAATTTTTAGCAGCCGAACATTCACCAACGGCTAATGTTACAGAAGTAAATGGTGATATTTTTGATACTTGATCAGATATTTCTTTAGTTAATTGTGTCTCAGGTGACTTAAACATGTCGAGAGGCCTTGCATTACAATTTCGACGAAAGTTTGGACAAGTTACACAATTACAATTTTAAAGGTTATTACAGAATTCCTAAGCAAAATATTTAAAAAAGTGTGTCGACTGTTGAAAATACGCCAAACCTCAACAACACCGTACCACCCCGAAAGCAATGGAAGTCTTGAAAGAAGCCACAGAACTTTGGGTGAATACTTGAGAAACTTCGTAGAGAAGGACCAGCTGAACTGGGACACCAAAGTACCCTACGCAATGTTTTGCCATAATTCGACAATTCACTCGGTGACAAAGTTCCAACCATATCAACTGGTCTATGGACACCCGTTGGTAGTGCCAACGTCATTGTTGAGTACCCCAGAACCTAGATATAATTACGACGATTATAACTACGAAACAAAGAAACAAATGCAGGAGTCACAGTAAATCGCTAGAAAACACCTTTTAGAAGCAAAACATAAGTCCAAGGAGAGGTATGACAAGACCTTGAGAAGCCAGAACATAGTAGTCGGAAACAAAATTGTATTACAAGATAAAACTTCAAAGGGTAAATTAGCTCCCAAATGGCTAGGACCATTTGAAGTCCTAGACGTTCATCCGGAACGGAAAAACATAATTAACAAGAAAGGTTGGAGGCACACAATTCATCAGAATCTTTTGAAAATATTTCATGAGTAACAATTAATTACCTTTCATACTTTTCGGAAACTTACAATGGTCAGTGCACAAGTGATAGTAATGATGACTATTCTGCAAGTGATGGTAGGAGAACCACAGAAATTTCCATTAGAAGAGGCAGTTAATATTACTAATTTCGACAGCCATGAAGGTCTATATTATCAATATGTAGGGACTATGAAGACATCAAATTCAGAGTGGAAATTGATTAACTCCCTTGACCTAGATAATTATTCAAAGTATATAACGTTGTCAGAGCTTTATCACAGTACTTCTCAACTTTGTGGGGAAATACGACAAAAACTTGAAAGCAACGATAGTATATATATTTGTCAATTGTTTTCACAAGCTACTCTACCGTATTTATACGAGATTGAGATAAATCATCAAAATATTTTATCCACAATAGGACAGAGCGTGAATACTAACGATAGATTCCGTCGTGGACTCAGGAATGCTATAAGTCGTCTGGTCAGTGTACTTTATGGAAATATTGAGAACATCGACATGGAATTTATATTTAGTAAGATAAAACAATTAACACAAACCAATAAAAACAATTTGAAATTGGTACCAGAACAAATACGGATGATTCAAACGAAGCTTACGGAAAACAACAGTGCATTGTCAAGAGTATTAACAAACCAAAGAATCAGATTCAAAGAGAACAATCAAGTCTTGAGCGAACAAGTCAAAAGAAACACACAAAAGATTGAAAAATTCGTGGTAAGAACTACGTTATTAGAACAAACAGTACTATTCGAAGTTATGTTAAACCAATACGCATATGAAACACAGAACCTAATCGAAATTGTAAACACAGCTTTAAATGGGAAGTTTGTAACGAACACGAAATATATACATGACGCGCTATCTAACTGAAACACGACATCATACAACAGCCGCTCATCAGTGTCAATAGAGTGCGCACTTCCCCAAGGGAAGACTGCGCACCAATACCAAACACCTAGGCGGCCATGCAAAAACATATCGGTTCTGCACGCGCTGTCGACCGGCAAACTACATATAAGGAAGCCTGGCCGACACTACAAATTGTCTTGTGTAGCTCCAGCAGTGACTGGCTAATATCACCACGGTCCTCGGCCACCTTTTTGGAAGGCTAGAACCAAAGGAGATATTCGGCCTAGACTGCTAGGGCTATTCGCCGCGCAAATACGGGTCAGAGCGCGCAGAGTAACTGCCGCCGCCGTCGTCTATTCGTCTTTTTTGTTTCCTTTCCGCGCACCACGCTCTCGGCCACCCTCCGTGGGTAGGTTAGAACGTACCGATCACTCTACCGCCGCCGTAAGTAATTCTACCGCCGCCGTATTTATACCACCGCCGTAATTATACCGCCGCCGTATTTGTACCGCCGCTGCTGTGATTATCACTGTACTGCGACCACGACACCGGATATTGCCCGTATCTGTGTATTGCCGCCCGAATTGCTACGACGTGGTGATACCTACTCACGCCATACTAAGTACTAATATTATTGATATACATAGTTACTACTTAAAACTACAGAGCCGTGAGTACATAAGAATTTATAAATGTGAATGGGAATATCATATGTAAAATCGCGAATTATATTATATTCTTAACGTATACGTACGAAAACGTATACGTCATAATTAAATGAATATTCAGTTTATATTACTAATTATCATCTTTTTGTATTATATAATTAATATATTTGTGTTCAATAAAGATTAACATGATTACCAAAATCCATGCATTGTGATTTAATAAATATTTGTATAGGAATAGGCTCAAAAAAACCTACCCTTTACAAGTTACATACTACCATCTTATCAGCTCGGAAATGGTTAACAGAGCTACAAGAAATAAAAATAAACCTACCATTAGGAACCGCCCTACCATTAGAAATAACACAAGAAACTATTTCAGAATTTATTAAATTATCTGAAGTGGCAATTTTCCACAGAGACAAATATTTGGTATTTGTCACAAAAATCCCTTTAGTACATAGTAATGACTTTTCCGTTTACAATATAATACCTTTACCAATAGAATACGATAGTAAAAGTCTAGTCTTAATCGAACCTGAAATTGAAATATTAGCAATTAGTCAGGATAAAGAAAATTTTTTCGGTATGACAAACAGACAGTGGGAAACGTGTAAACAATTAAAAACTTACACATTATGTAAAAATAACCAACCTATCTACCATGGAGTAAGTACTAATTTATGTGAAATATCACTGCTATTTAACCCACAGAACTTTCCAAATAATTGTAAAATTAAATTTGTTACCTCAAATTTAGTGATTTGGAATCATCTATCATATTCAAATACGTGGTTATTTTACACTCCATTGGAAATGATAACGATTGATTGTGTAAATCCAAACAGAGCATTTTCTTTTAAAATCTATGGGATAGGCAGGATGACTATTTCAATGACATGTAAACTTCATACGGAAAGATCTTTATTATTACCTTCAAATCATGTAAAATCAAAAATACATTTAGATATAATCCCAGAAAATCCTAAACTTAATATAAACAGTCATTCGATGATTTGTTGAATTTGATTGTACCCCAAAACTTTAGTAATGTACAAATAGTAAAAGATTTAATCAAGTTTTCTCAGAACCTCCAAGATTTAGGAAATCTTAACAAAAATCCAACAGAACCTCCATTTATTAAAGCTTTAGATGTACACAAAATTTTAATCTATATATTTATAATATTTTGCATTATGATAAGCATTTTTATTCTGTTTAAAATCAAAAAGGAAAATGTAAAATTGTATGAGCCAGATCTCCCTGAGACTGAGCTTCAACAAAATAATTAACAATAGAATAACTATTATAGTATTTTATTTTATTTTATTATTAATACTTAGTATATATATATTTAATTGTTTTTTTTTTGTATTAATTTTTAAAAATTATTATTATTTTATAGTATGATTTTCTATTTTTGTGAAACATGGGGACTAAATAGCCCCTATGTTCCATTTAGGGGTAGGGGTGTTGTGAATGCTAAGAACCACTGGTTACTTTATATGTAGAATATATGTTATTAGTATTAGTGATATTGTACACCACCTCCGGCCAAAACGGAATGTGCTGAGCAAACCCTTTCGGCCCTGACGGAGCAACGACTCGCTGTGTATAACACAAGCGAGTCAGTCTTGGTTTAAAAGCAGAGCCTTATGATTGTCAGAACCTCACATAACATTCGGAACATTTTATATTAATTATATTAATTTAGAAGCATCTGCCGTTATTAATGACACCCAATAAAGTTAATCTAGTTCTTTTCAATTTGTGTTGTGACTATATTTATTTGTGACTGAACACCTAAGTGCGTTCATAACATAATATTCTGAATCGTTTATTTCGGCAGATTTGATTAGACAACCACTCATCATCACCAATCTAAAATTACAAAATGTTATTAAAACTAACTATATTATTGTTATCTTATATAATTAAAACCATTTTATATAATCTAATATATCTCTAGGGTCGTGTAAAAATTTCATATAATCTATTAATAGTTTACATAAAGTATTTGTGGACGTCACTGAATCTGATGATAAATCGTACATAACTTGGGTAATAATCTGCGTAATTTTCGTTATTTCAAGAGTATTAAACGGTTCTTCAATGTAATTATTCGCGGTATTATTGTGGCCTACTAAACACCTCGGCGTGTTTTCCGACCCTAATGTATACGTGTCATGTACTTCTTGTTCAATTGCCTTTTTTAGTTCCAATATGAATTTTCTTTAGTAAAGAAGTATATTCTTTAGGCAAGTATTACGTGAAAATTGTAAAAGACGTGCTGAAGAGTCACTATCAACTCAACCTTTAAAGTTGATTAGAAGTGAACTTTTAAATAAACAATCTTCAATTGTTCATAAAGATTTAAAAACGGTTCGTAAAGCTATGTACGATAGACGACGAAAAGTACTTCCCAAATTGCCTAAGTCACCGGAAGACGTTTTTTTACAGTTGAATTTAATGAAAACTCAAGATGATTTTAAGTTTCGTAGACAACCATTCATACATATTCCCGAAGACAATAGTTTTGTATGCATTACTTCTGATTTCAACCTACTATTTATGATTAAGCATGATTGTATTGATTTTTTCGCCGATGGTACATTTAATTACGCACCCAAATATTTTGAACTATATACTATTCATGGATATAAAAATGGCTATTTTTTGCCGTTGGTTTATTTTTTTTTATTTAAAAAATCAAAAGATACATATAAAAAAATGTGGATATTCCTACAAAACTTATGTGTTGAATATACAGGAAGTCAGTTCATATTAAAAAAATTACACGTTGACTTTGAAAAGGCAGCCCACCAAGCCGCGTATGAAGTTTTTGAAAATGTACAATTAATAGCTTGTCGATTTCATTTAGGACAATCATGGTGGCGAAAAGTAAGTTCAAAATAATTTCAAATCAAAGAATTATACATTAATTGTATTCTTAATTATTATTATAGATAAACAGCGATTCTATTCTCAGAATAGCATATAAAAAAGAAAACGACGAACTAGGAAATTGGCTTAAGAGTTTTTTTGGGTTAGCTTTTTTACCTAATCATGAAGTAGCCGATGCATTCGTCGAACTCATGAGTGTCTGCCCAAATGATAAAGTCTGCTCAGAATTTAGCGATTATGTTTTCAATAATTATATAGATGATGAATCTCCATTTCCCCCAAATATATGGGCTAAAGAACCTATGTTTGATCCAAGGTAGATCATCCAAAATCTAATTATATTAAATATAAAAAAAATGTTAATTTAATTTCTATGAAATGTTTTTTTTTAGGACAACCAACGCTGTTGGAAGTTTTCATAGAACTTACAATTCACAATTTTATAAGTCTCACCCACACATACACTTGGTAATTATGGTTTTACAAGAAACGCAAGCTGAAACGATGACAAAAATTCGGTCAATTGAAACCGACAGTTATAAAAGTATGAGTTTTATTGAAATGCAAAAAATTATTGCAACTATAATGGCTTACGATGAATATTTAAGAAATAAATGTTCTAAAGATTTACTAAAATATTTATTAAAAGTGGGAAACAAGTATTTAGGGATACCACTTTAAAACGTTGACACATAATACAAATATTCAAATCAAATATATAAATTAACTTTTAGACAAATCTGTATAGGATATGAATTATATTATATATTTATAAAACAAATGAACTTTAATATTTTTTATTATATTATGTAATTATTATTTTATTATTAACTTTAAGACTAATCTGTATTGGACATAAACTATGTATATTGTATATATTTGTAAAATAATTTCATTTTATATTTTTATACACTAATTAATAGCTTGATGATTATTATAAAATAATTCCTGTAAATATTTAAATTTTTTTAAATTTTTATTTTGATGTGTGGAACGGCAACATTGTACTTATTTCTATGCTCAGTCGTGTTATATTTTGGATTTCTGTTGTTTAATTGTATCTATGTTCAATTGGGTAATGAAAAAGGTAAACTGTGCTCAATCGGGTTCCAGCCGTCAGACCGTCGCCGGACGAAAACTAGTCGCAGCCGGGTCACGGTCTTATTTTGAATAGAGTATAGAATAATAGGAGCTGAATATATACTTGTTACATACTTTTCATTGAGGGAATATAAAACAAAATACAATTTATTAGGGGAGACAATGAAAATATCACAACAATATGTAAGGATCAAAAACATGTTGAATTATGCGAAAAATATCAGATAGTGATAACAAATTTATATAATAGTTAGATATAGAACACCCTAATAGAAATGACTATGTAAGAAACTATGAAGAGACACCATTTCCAAATTTCCAATTGAACATCCACTGCTGAGGCTGTGGCTGAATCGTTCTGTTTCGAAGTATCGATAACTATAATTGGAGCGTTTGTCAGAAAAGTAGAAGGACTCAATATCGGGTTACGAATACTTTTTTCATAGTACGATTCTTGAAACGATGTATACATATTATATAATAAGGTGAAATTATTTTTAGTAAAATCTAAATTCAAATTATCGTACGGATAAGCTATAGAGTTCAGAAATACTTTAACGTTTGTTAAATTACAATGATCAAATATACTACAATCTTTTGTTAGCAAATTTTTGCTTCCTTTTTGTAATCCAATTATGATAAATCGTGGTTTTTCTAATTTTGAAGCAGTTTTCAAATTCCATACAACTTTTTTAGTGGTTCCGAGTTCAGGATATTCAAAAGTTTCAAAAGATCTAAAAGGGATAAATAGACTTTTTTCTTTTTCTATAAGTTTCAATAATTTTAACCTTTCTTCGTCGTCGACCGTTATATGTGGGACCTTCCAGACTATTTTATTTAAGGTGACTTTACCTTCAGTAGTAGTTGCACCACTTTTAACTTGTAAAGCATTTAAATCACTATGACTTCGGGTTAATATTAATTCCAATCTAGAATTCACTAATATTCTTTTATAGCCTTCAAACAATCCTAACCAATATTTCAATGGAATGCAAGCACTAAATTCACCTTTGTCATTTTCCGATTGCGTTGCGTTTTTAAAATTCCACCCAGCATTTTCATAACAATTGTAGTTATCTGGCGTACCGGATAAGTAACCTTTCAACGAGCTAGTGATTCCAAGAACACGTGTGCTATCTACTTCTATCCCATTGATTTCCAATCGTATTTGTTCGAAGAGGTAAGAGTAACCGTTATTAGATAGTTTCACTTTGGAAGCATCAGTAATTGTTCCTTCCAATAAAATAAAGCTTTCGTGTAGATATGGGTAGACATCCGTTTGCTGGATTGATATACGTATTTCATCATTATTATTAAATGATGTAGTATACTGTGTGTATGAATGATATTCAATTTTCGTAATTTTAGAATCCGTTTCGTACTGTGAAGTTATATCTAAAATATCACTCTCAGGCATTCTGCTTTAATTGATAACCCAGAGCTTGTAAAATTTTTTTATTTTTTACCGTTAATTTTTTTATCTTATTTGATGTTGCTGGTAGCACTTTAGTCTTATGACTAGTGTGCTGATCCGAAGTAGCGGGTTTATATTGAATTTCAGCCTCATCTCAAGACCCGTATCGTTTAATATGTAACACGATTGTCAATGCCTCACCAAAATTATCAATCGGATTATGATCTTGATCAACTAATTGAACTGTTATCGAATCAATATTTGTTTTATTCAATTTGTAATATATTAAATTTGGCGGTGACTGAATTACTTTCGACCCTGTCCTTTCACTCGGGAAAAACTCATAAATCGAATGACTTTGAAGATGGTTGTTGAATGATCCTTGAGCTATATTGCACATTACTTTTATAGAATTAATTGTGTTTAAATTTACAGCTTTTTCCGATCGAAGAATTTCATAGTATGGCTTATATACTCTTTTTTCAAAACCGAATACAAGTGCTATACTATATGGATATACTCAAAGTGTAGTATCCCATTACATTTTATATACGATCTGAAATCATTAGGATCAACCGTAATGTCGAATGTTAAATTGGTTAAGTTTTTCTTATTATAGTCATCTATTTGCTTCTTAACTACTTGTATAGAAAATTTATTATTATTTTCATTAATATTTGGGAATGAATTAAATGACTGTAAACATAACAAAGCTATTTCTGAGTCCTCGTAAAGGTTTATAGGTGGAAAATAATTTACAGATAATATGGCATCATTCTCAGTTAAACTTAAAGTAACTGACTCGTACATTACAAAATCTAAGATATAAATTTAATGATGAGATCCGTGACGTTTAATATGTATAACAACTGTTAACGTCTCGTTAAAATTATCAATTGGATTATTGTTTTGGTCAACTAACTGAACAGTAATTGAATTAATATCTGTTTTGTTTTATCTGTAATATATAAGGTTTACCGGAGATTGAACAACCTTTGTTCCTGTTTTCCTACTCGGGAAAAACTCGTGTATCGAATGACTTTGAAGTTGGTTGTTGAATGACCCATGTGCTATATAACACATTACTTTTATAGAATTAATTGTGTTTAAATTTACAGCTTTCTCCGATCGACGTTCTTCATGAAATGGACCACAATCTTTCTTTTTAAACCCAAAAACAGGTGCTATACTTTATGAAGTATTAAATCGAAGTAGTCCATTACATTTAATATACATTCTAAAATCGACAGGATCCATACGTATACTGAATGTTAGATGTGTTCCGTGGTCGTTATTAACTTGAGATAACTCTTTTGCCATATAATTGTTAATATCTTCTATTTCATAGCATCCGTCTTCCAAACAAAATTCAAAATTGCGAGAGTCTTCTCTGTTTTTCTTTGGAGGAATTGTTTGTAATTTCAACCGGTTATTAATTGGATTTATAATTTTTGGAAATGAATTGAACGTTTGCAAAGATAACAAAGCTATTTCCGAATCCTCTTAAACGTTTAGAGATGGAAAATAATTTGCCGACAATAAAGTTGAATTTCCAGTAAAACTTAATGTAATAGATTCATGCATTGTAAAAATTCAAGACATAAATGGCCACAGTTAAATGTATTGAAGTCTTGATAGTTGGAATAGTTGTAGGTATACTATTTTGAACTGTCTGAAATAATGTTGTAATTCAATTGGTGGTGGTAAATCACCAAAGCTATCAAAGTATACAACTTTGTCCTTATTTTTATAAAACGCTATCCAATGACCTCCGTCGCCTGAAATTTCCAAGTTTAATATACCACATTCAATAGCGTGCGGTTTTTTAGGTAAGCTATCACGTGAAAAGACTCCACGGAAATGATTGATTTTCAACTTTCCAACATATTTTATAATATCTTGAGACGAAAGCGGTATGTCAGGTAGCGTGATCATCAGTTTTTTTTTCTTAACCTATTCTTGTTTGATTTCAAACCACTACCTTTTTTTCTTTTTGAATTTTGAACCGCATTATACACACTAGCACCTCCAGACATCAAACTACCAAGTGCTGACAATCCTGCAAATATAGGTATTAAGGGAATTACACCTCCTGACTGCCTCGGTGCTAAAATCAGTCTTTTACCACCATTCTTTTTCTTTGAGATTCTTATTTTCTTCGCTGCTAGTATACCATTTGTTTTTATAGCACTTTTCCGTTTACAACCCATACCTATTTTTGTTTTAGCTTTCATTGCGTTTGTTACTGCGTACGCAACTAATTTCTCTTTTCTAGGTGTATCTTTTGCTTTAAATCTTTCCCAAGCACGATTTTCTAACACTTAATCAGCTTTATGTCTATCGTCTAAATTCTTACTCGTTGCATACACAATATCGTGATCACGACAAGCAGAATCCAATGGGTTTATTCCTTTATCACCATGATCTAGTCTCTTTTTTAATTTCGTGCCAGGACCACAATACTGATATCCTGAAACATGAAACTATTTATAAGGGAGTTTACAAATCCTTTACCAGTCTTGTTTGAATTGTACTTACGAGTTGAACACGCCATCTATAACTGACTATAAATTGGAAAATTCTAGAGTATTTATAAGAAAATAATATGGATTTGATAGAACAGAAAGATAAATTGGATGTAATAAATGTAGATGTTCAGGTAGTAAAAAAACCATCAAGACACGGTTCGTTATTACCCGATACTATACGTGCTATACTAGTTGGTCCCAGTGGCTCAGGAAAAACAAATATAATGTATAATCTGATCACACATGCAAACGGGTTAAGATATGAAAATATTTATTTATACTCGAAAACCTCTAATCAGGAAAAATATGTTTTATTGAAAAAAATAATAGATCATATAAAAAGTGCTAATTTTTTCATATTTACAAGCGCTGATAAGGTTATAAAACCAAACTTAACGAAGAAAAATTCTATTACAATTTTTGATGATGTGATATGCGGCCCACAATCTGTAATCAGAGAATACTTTAGCATTGGTAGATATTCAAGTGCCAGCTCCGTATTTTATTTAGCACAGACATATTCTAAAATATCAAAACAGCTTGTAAGAGATAACGCAAACTTTTTAATAATACTGAAACAAGATGATACAAATGTACGACATATATTCAACGATTATTCGTCTGCAGATATGAATTTCTCAGAATTTCGGAAAATTTCTCATTTATGCTGGAATCATAGCTATTATGGGTTTATGGTTATCGATAAAACTCGAGAAATGAATGAAGGAAGGTATAGATGCGGTTTTCATACATTCATTAAAATAAAATAATTGTATGTGTTTATATAAATATACCGTCACACAGTTATTATCAGCATAGTGTCATCAGTAGTCATCCGATACAGGTATATTACATTTATTATTTACAATGAACAAAGAAAAAGTCTTGTTGGAAAATTTAATAACATCAAAAAAAAATATACAACGAAAAATAATGGAAATGAAACGTGGTGTTATAGATTCTGAAAACTATTTCCGTGAAGCATTTAGGCCGATAATTGAACCATTGAGTACACATGTGAAACAAAATGTAATATGTAACACACGGTCAACTGAACTAGAAAATAAATCAGAAACCCCGTGCATTAGTGAAGAAGATAATGATGATGAATTAAATTCATCATATGACATTTTTTTAAATAACCGTCCTAAATCAACACGTTATGATAAATCTTATGGTATGTATTATGATAAAGATAGTGATTCATATAATATAGGAAAACATTCTGTTACTTTTAGTCACGGCAAATTACTGTTGCTTATTAAAAACTACCAATTTACACCAGGAATATGGTCTTTATTATGCGAGAAGGAACCAAAAAATACAACTATAGCAGATATAGAATCTTATTACAATATTTTGAAAACTAGTGGAGTCCATTTAAAAGCAGATGGAAAACCTAGAACCTCGAGGTACCATAAATGGGTGACTGTTGTAAAACCACTGTATGATCGAATGAAAATGGAGGAAAAACAGTTTAACGAAGAAATAAGTAAAATTAATGAGAATACAACTCCTCGAATTAATTTAAAATCATTTAACAATCATTTATCTAGTTCAAGCGCTTAACGCAGAAAAATAACACAAGAATTTGAACCATTTGATTTTAATCCAGAAGCAAACAGTTCCATGTCTACAAATCCCGTAGTTGAAAAGATGTTTAATTTTACTTCATCACCAAAGACTATGAAAGGTTCTGGTTTATATAAAGATGTCTTACCTCAAACCCAACTAGTTTATTATGACGATCCGAATGAGCTAGTAACTAGATTAAATCTTTTGACATCATCACAAAGTGTTGGTAATACTGGTGTAGTGATCCCTCACTAACGCTTATATTTTTGAGTTCAAAGACGTTGACGGTTGAATAGGAGAAAAAGTTGCAGAGACAAGTTACACAAGTTAGGTATAAGTAGTTTTATTAACGTTTTAAAAAGTAAATGATCACAATTAAGTGTAATATAAATTTGAGGACAGAGCGAAAACCATCTGCCCGAGAAGTTAGTTACGTACAGTATTTAGTGCAAACTCTAAACTAATTCTAATTTTGCAATAGACATCATTTTATATTTATATGAAATCTATGCGGATATAAAAAGTACACGGTAGAGTCTAGGAGATGGATATTTGAAAGGAGCCTGGGGCTAGATGTTGTTATTGCCAAAAGACCCGAGTGGTTTATTGGCAATTTAATAAGTTTGTTTTCGCATTATTTTGGCAAAGCGAAGATTCGCAAATTAATCGTTAGATTAATTTTTTAATTGTGCTGTCAAACCCAAGGCATTGCAAAAGATTCCTAGTCTTGTTGTTGTCCAGCGTGACATCGTGAGAAATGTAATTATAATATTTAATATATAGGAAACGACTCCGTCGGTTTACTACATTCCTCCCCTCGAAGATGGAAGTCTCCGACTTCCCTTAGTTCAAGAATGTACGAAGTTGTGGATAGCCAGTAGGGCTGTTTCTTGGTGTAAGTGGAAATTCGACTATGTCGACGCTTCTTGTCGACGTTTCTTGGTTCGCATTATGTGGTTCCGCTCTTCTGGTGACTCTACTTTTGTGTAGTCTGTTTTGGATTTAATCATATTTATAATAAATATGCTTACTGTCATAAAAATTACACTTGCTATGACATAAAGTATGTAATTATTCAGTTCCTGTGAGTTTTTAAGTTCGTCGATACTGTTGTCGACCTTGCGTTGTTTTTCCAATTATTTTTTCGAACCTGACACTGTATTTAGGTCCTCCATGTTGTTTGTTTTGACATGATAGTCTTCCATTAAATTGTTAGTCTCTACGCGTGGTGAGTAGTGGTTACGATCTATTATTGACCGTGGGTTGAAGTCCATATACTCGGATTTGTAGTCAACTTTACCCGGTATCAGTATGTCTCTAGTGGCGTAACCTTTGCAGGTTTCGTTTAAGTGTATAATTCCTACCCCTTTGAGTGTGTGGCTAGTTGATTCCTTGTCTTCATCACAGGTAACAAATAGTACGTCATAGTCGGTCACGTATATCCATTCATTTTTAAATCTCTTCTTATGGAATATAGTTGTACCTATTTGCACATGCATTACTTCACAACTGTTCGGAACCTTGTCTGGATCCTGCAATAATAGTACTTCTCATGTGGGTCGTATATTACGAGGATGTAAAGGATTACCTTCAGGACATAATAGGAAATCTCTAGCGTGTTTACAATGAGTGTAGTAAAATTCGTCATAAGTTGCATAGTGTTCTTTAGATTTGCTTATAGCTATGTACTTATTACTAGGTTTTATATAAACACAATCATTGTCAATACATACTGGTACAGGTATTAAATTATATAAAATAAAGTCGTTTTGATAAATTAATGGTAAAGATATTATAAAAACTAGGTTGTCGTTAGCATAATAAATAGCAATATCTGAGAGTTTCACCAGTTCGTAAATGTTAGCAATGTCTAGGTCAGTGGGTAAATCAGTCCCCCCTGGTAAAGATACTTTAATATCTTTGACGTGTTCTAGTAACTCTAGTGGAGTTATTAAACTGGGATGTATAATCCCTATTTTTGCTTGTTGTATAATTTCTAATATCGTATCCGTTTCTAACATATGTTTGGTAATTAATAAGTTAACGTGTATAAAATGTTTTGTAAAATAATTTTTTATTTGCTGTTCTTTCGTAATGTTTGTTGTTTCGTTCACGGATAATGACAATGGTAACATAATTATATTGTCGTGTGGTTCTAAATTATGTTGTAGTTCTACTACCTTAATTTGTTCTATTATCAATTTAGATTGTGAAGTGTTTTTAGCTACTCCTATATTAAAATTGAATTTCTGTATGCATTCTAAATTACATATTCCGTATATTAACCTAGCTGCTTTTGTTACGAGTTTAGTTAAGGCGCTACGCTTAGTAATTACGTGTCCAATAGAATTTAAGACCTGTGTCTTTTTATGGTGTAAATTTTCAACTATAGCGGTAGCTGAAAGAAGTAAGTTGTTACAATTAAAATTATTTTGTACTGGGTCGTGCATGTGTTCAACGCACAATACTTTCGTTTTTTCTATCACTATGTTTATATATTCGAATTCTTTATTATATTTAGTAAGGTTAATGTACGCAGTAAGGTCCCATTGAGATGTTACAAGTTTCAACGGTCCTCGATTTTCGTAGTAAATGCCAGAATGTTGAGTTAAGCGTTCGTCTGTGAATCGTAATGTTCCTGACGTGAACGGTATTGTTAGTAGAATAAGTCTGAAATCGTTTCAGCTCATTAGTCAAGTTATAGAATGAATATTTAATATACTCCTACCTACAAATATTTTGATTTTTAAAATCTAATTTATTAAATATTAACCCATTCCCATGTATAAATGATATATATATATAAAAAAAAACTAATTGATAACCTTGTACCGAATAATAATAATAATAATAATAATAATAAAATAAAATAAAATCATGAAGTCATAAAAATCTCGTAATCCATCCTGTATTTGGATGGTAATAGAAATAAAAATAAAAAAAAAATAATAAAGAAAAAAGTAAATATAAATTGAATGAAAATATAAATAATACGTTAAGTTACGTTATAATTCTACAGGGTCAATTTTGTTTTGTTTTGCGCGCACGGCGTCATTAATTGTATTTTTATGTACTTTGTAGAGTTGTAGGAAGAGGCACCGTGTCCATTGGACGTCCGATCGTGGGTCATGAGCTTCAAGTCCCCCGTGATAGTATAAGTCCTCACATAACAGCGTGAGTGCTTCGTCTAGTTTAAGTGCCCTTCCCCTTTTAATGTGTTTTCCTATTGGAATTGACGCTATCGGTTCGTTACTTCCGTAGTCAGTAAGGAGAAGTACGAAATGCCCATCCATGTGGAGGTCCCACCCACGTAATGAAAATACGGGTCGGTTAATGTTTAATAGTTCTAAAATTTTTTTTTCGGTGCTTCCCTCCCAGGTTAGTATGACGTCGTAACGATCTAACTGTTCTTTTATTTGCGGTTGTGTAAGGTTCGGTGACAATGAGTGGTCCGAGTCGTATATTTGGGCGAGTACGGGGTACAAAGAGGAGGGCTTATCCTTAAATATATGCTGGAAATGTCTAACTAACTGTTTCCATTCGTCGTCCGTAATGGGTCGATTTTCCTGTAAGTGCAACGCCCGCCCCTCTAGTTTCGTAATAATCTTTGGTTGATATCGGCCCATGATGGCGCCTGATATCAATATTAATCGATCTCGCCCGCAGCTGCCGAATTCGAAATCTATTATTGCGAATTCGGGTACTTTACTGTAAAATATACTCATTTTAGTCGTAAATCAAAAAAAAATAAATATTATGTTATTTATGTTAGTATATATATATATCCTCAAAAAAACTACTTCGGAGAAGTAAAAAAGGCTTTCTGTGCGTAAGTTGAAGAGATTGGGAGAAAAGATAGAACTTTGGTGTTAATAAAGATGTGAAATCAATCTCAAAGTTCTGTGCCAAAAAGGGCCACGGTTGAAAAAATAGAATTTGGGGCTTAATAAAGAAGTGAAATCAATACCCAAATTATGTGCCTCAACTTGAAAAAATATCTTATTCAAAAAAATTTCGAGATGTTCAACTGTACAAACATTAAAAAAAAATATTAGCACAGAACGGCGTACAATAATTATGAATTAATAAAATTAGCCATAAATTGTCGACGAGTTAATCTGTTTGATTCGAATTTTTGTTGACAAACTGTAATGCACGCCGTTCTGTGCTAATATTTTTTTTTAATGTTTGTACAGTTGAACATCTCGACATTTTTTTGAATAAGATATTTTTTCAAGTTGAGGCACATAATTTGGGTATTGATTTCACTTCTTTATTAAGCCCCAAATTCTATTTTTTCAACCGTGGCCCTTTTTTGCACAGAACTTTGAGATTGATTTCACATCTTTATTAACACCAAAGTTCTATCTTTTCTCCCAATCTCTTCAACTTACGCACAGAAAGCCTTTTTTACTTCTCCGAAGTAGCTTTTTTGAGGATTTCAATTATTTTTCCGAAGCACGTTTTACTGTGATATACTGAGGTTTATCGTTTATATATTATATTATATTTATGGATTACATTTTTTCTAGTTATTATTTTTATTTGTGAATAATAATTCTATAAAAATAGAAATACAATATAAATGTTTATAATTATATAATATATAATTATTAATTATAAATTTATATTAATAACACAATTATTTAATAATAATAATTATTATTATAGTATTAAAATAGTAATAATAGGTACATATTTACGTAGCTGTTGTTTTGTAACAATAAATCGCGTAAAATAACGTATGTAATAATGTAAATGCACGAGACCTCGGTATCGCAACAACACGATACGTAAAAAATATTTTATAATATAATAAAAATAAATAATAATTAATAATAATTCTACAAACGTAAAACTAGCTAGCTGTAAATAGCTGTTGTTGTGGGTGAGGTTCGCGGTACGGTAGCGGCCGGCGCTTGGCGGTTGCTACGGCGCGGCGTTGGATGACGTTGCTATGACGGACGAAAGAAAAAGACTCACAAAACTGCAGTTTTTAGCTCTGTCTCTCTCGCACTCTGCATTCAACCAATGCGTGCGAGTGAGAGGTCCGAGCGCCGAAACGAAACTTAATGTATAATAGTCTCGCTATCGGTTGTCAAGGTGCTGTTTCTTATAGTGTTACTTATGCACAGAAAGGAGTCTCTAGCGAGACTCTTCGATAAATAAACCGAAGTTCAGTTTTAATAAGAATAAGAAAAAAAAATAGAAAAGTAAAATTATGGTTACATTATTAAAAGGTTAGTCGTTTATATACGAATATGTCCGTTGGATCTACCGTGCTGTCAATAAATTCTTTTAAGTAAATGCACAGTGGTTTTCTAAGTGGTCGGTTTTCTTTTGTCATGTCGTGAGAAAAGTGATTGAGTGTGCGCGTTATTTCCAGTATTTCTGCTGGCGTGTATGGCCGCAATAAGTTTTTATTTGCTGTATCGATATGAAATATCAAACAATTTGGTATTTCGTCGTGATATAGTGCGCGTAGATTATGCTGTTGTAACCCTATGGTTTTGCTAAGTTCCTTAATGAAAATTTGTTGTTTCATTCTAAAACAATAAAGAGAAAGATAAGGATAGAAACTAGAAAACAGTGGACATTTGCTTTTATGAATGCTTTTGTTGATAAGAAATAAGATAGATTTGGCTAATTCTCAAATGAATGAATTAAAAACTACGTATATATATATAAAAAAAATTAATAACATGACTATGGGAAAAACTAAAATTTAAGAAATCATTGTTCGTCGTCGTTATCGTCGTAATAACGTTTGACGTTATTTTTATGAATTCTATATTCACGACGCCCTTTCTGGACAGTTATGTTTTCGTTGTCGTGTACTAATAAAATTTCAAATGGTCCTTGCCAGTTTAGACCTAGCGCGTTCTTTTTATTTTGTTCTTTAATCAGAACCTTATCGCCCACGTGTAGTTCGATAGCGTTCATAGTTTTATCGTAATATGTTTTTGCAATAGACATCATTTTATATTTATAAAAAGTACACGGTAGAGTCTAGGAGATGGATATTTGAAAGGAGCCTGGGGCTAGATGTTGTTATTGCCAAAAGACCCGAGTGGTTTATTGGCAATTTAATAAGTTTGTTTTCGCATTATTTTGGCAAAGCGAAGATTCGCAAATTAATCGTTAGATTAATTTTTTAATTGCTCTGTCAAATCCAAGGTTTGAAAAAGATAAGTTTTAATTGTGCTGTCAAACCCAAGGCATTGCAAAAGATTCCTAGTCTTGTTGTTGTCCAGCGTGACATCGTGAGAAATGTAATTATAATATTTAATATATAGGAAACGACTCCGTCGGTTTACTACACTGGTGTGAATAATGAAATAATATCTATTTTAGAAGAACTACGTGAGAGAAATATTATAGTATAATGACTACCTTAGAGAGTATAGCTAATGAGTTACATCGGCCAGCGAGAAAAATATTTCCTAGACGCAGTGTAGTAACGCGGTTTATTGATGACCTCTGGCAAGCTGATTTAATGGACATGCAATCTCATTCTAAACAAAATTATGGTTTTAAGTATATTTTAGTTGTCAAAGATACATATAGTAAGTACGTATGGCTTGAGGCGTTGAAAAATAAAACATCGAAAGAATGTACAAAAGGTATGTTTAATATATTGAAAAAAGCTCATCCGAAATTATTACAGACAGATAATGGTACAGAATTTTACAATGCTCAATTTCAAGATTTAATGAAAAAATATAAAATTAAACATTACAGTTCATACAGTGTTATTAAATGTGCAATCGCGGAACGCGTGATCCAAAGTTTTAAAAATAATATATATAGACATTTTACTGCTACTGGTATATGGACTTGGTATAATACACTATCAAAAATTACACAAAATTATAATAATACAAAACATAGAACAATCAAATGTACACCGAATGAAGCTCGAATGGATACAAACAATATTAAATTTAATACACAAATAAATGATACATTATATAATCCAAAATTTAAAGTTAATGACAAAGTAAGAATATCTAAGTATAAACATATATTTAGTAAAGGATATACAACAAATTGGACAACGGAAATATTTACAGTTTCAAAAGTTTTACAGACAAATCCAATAACTTATCAACTAAAGGTTGAATCAGACAATATAATCTTAGGTGGTTTTTATTAACAGGAAATTAAATTAACTGATTTTCCAAACACCTTTCTCATTGAACGTATTGTAAAAAAAGTTGGGAATAAAATGCTTGTTAAATGGTTAGGTTTTGATTCAAGTCAAAATTCATGGATAACATCATCAGATATTTTAAAATAAAGATTTTTTATGTATAATATGTAATACTTTTATAATAAAATATTTTTTTTTATTGAAGTCAAAATTAATTATTACACAATGTTATGATCTCCTAATCCTCAATAGCCTGTTTCAAAAAAAAACATGATGTATCCACAATCGATATAAAAAGCACCATCTAGCGGAAAAATTAATCAATGAAAATAAATAATACTTCTGTATTTTTATCCTATAATTTTAGTATAGTATTTATTTTATCTTTAAGAATTATTTAATAAAAAAGTTTATATTCAACTTGTATAGTATGGAATCTATATTCTTAATCAAACATTTTTTAGAACATTTTTTTTTTTTTAAATCTTTCAATTTCAATTAATTCTATTGATTCTGATGGTGAACGGTTTGAAATAATTTTCCTTATCTTTCCGTAATACAACTGTAAAACATAAAATATATAAGCGGTAATGTTATAAATTATTATAATATTATATCGGTCAACTCTGTTTCAATTATATATAATATGTAGTTTTTTTCTTATTTAATAATATTCTTCTTTAATATAGTATGTGCCATGTGGTAATAATATAGTATTATTTAATATTTTTTTTTTATTAAGGGGTCTCTATAGACAACTTCTTATACACCCGTTAGTATAATATTTATTCTGTTTTTAGCTAAATGTAATCTTTATACGTTTTTATTATTATTATTATTTTGCATAGTTTAGCTAGCCAGTCATAAAATAAAGTTTTAAAACTTAAAATATTGATAATAATAATCATTCAAAGAGACTATGTTCTTTTAGTATGTTTTCATTTTCTTTTTCATTTTTGACTTTATGATATAGTTACTGTTTTTTTATATTTTCAAAAATAAATAAAACTGGGATAATATCAGTGATTGATTTTTGGATACACTGTATAATATTATTCACTTTTTATTCAATTAACTTTTTTTGTTTAGCGAAATGTGTGAAAAATATAAATATAAATAAGGTATTTTATTATTTTTTCAAGTAAAAGAGTATGTAATCTTTTTTTGTTTTTAATTCATAGTTTTTTTTTTTTTTTTTTTTCAAATATTTTGCTCAACTGATATGTTTTGAATAAACTGTATTTAATTCATCACGTTGAAGCTATCGGATAACCGAATTTAGATTTACTAAGAATGTTAACGAGCTATTTTAGCGACACATGAAACGATTGAGTAAACAATCGTAACATGGGGCCTTTGGAAAGACCACTGGAACCTTGCCATTTGTACGCAAAACCCATTGTATTTCATAGTAAATCGTTATCTTTGGAAGGTATTTTCTATGAATTTACGAATATACAATCTATTATGAAAACAAATTCAATGATGGTAAACAAGGTTGAATATAATATTTATTTGCGTGTACGTGTGTGTGTGTGTGTGTGTGTGTGTGTGTGTGTGTGTGTGTGTGTGTGTGTGTGTAAGTCTCATGTAATCACTCAGTGATTATGTTCATGTGACCAGATATTGTTAATAACAGCAATAACACTATAATGTTACTAAATGTTACTATCATAGGTACTTTCATCATTCGTGATCCAAATATGTGTAAACAAGTAATTTGCTTACTCTATAACGTAAACATATTTATAAATATCTTCAAAATCTGAAATGTTTGTATAATCATAAGATTGAGAAACTATTACTGAAATCAAACTATGTTTATAGTAATTATATTTACCTGAATTATAAATGGAATGAATTATATGAATCATATCTATCCCTGTCGGTTTTATCTTGTATGAATAAAATAGTACATTTATTACAGGATATGATGTATTAAAATTAATAATAGTCAAATATGCACAACATTTCGCACACCGACGAAATTGACTATATGTTTGCAGACCTTTAATAGTCTGAAATTGACGGTGAAATCCCTTTAAATGGATTTGACAATTAATGTTTTCATTGTCAATTCGCAAACAAGACAAGGAACAATAGTGTGTCGGTACTGATTTGAGGTTTATACTTAAATAAATTTCTTTAAGTATAAAATTAGAATTATTTAACTTGAATAAATCTAATATTTCCTGTTCATCATATGCAAATATAGATGCCATACATCGGACCGTTTCATATGAAATAATTGGTTTCTGGACATTCGGATCTACATCATTTGGAATAGTCATCCTTCTAATTTAAAAAAAAATATATATTTATATTAAATCAATTAATACTGATACATTGTTTATACGCTCATTATGTTAGAAAATTGATACGTTTTTTTTAAAATCTAAACCACTTTTCCTAAAATTTTTATTAAATTAGTTTTATTTGAACGATTATAAAACTTGAACAGTATTGAGCATTAAAAACATTTATTATCCTTCGACAGATATTATATACACAAGAATGATATAGGTTATAATTTACTACAATATCATTCGATATATAATTATAAGATAAAATAATAAATAATAACAAAATAATTTATCTATATCGATTTTATTATCAGTGACTATATATCGTTTAATTTATCATAATATTATAATACATTCAATCCTTTCTGTATATTTTTTTCACAGACGTATATGTATATAATAAATTTTTATACCTAATCGTTGATTAATATCTGTTTTTCTTCTTTTAACTTTTTCCTGGTAGCTTTCAAAGACGCGTTCTGTATTTTGACGTTGATATCTCTCATTTTGTTTTTGAAAGTGGCTTCATCGTTATCCATACCACGGTTATCAGTTGTTTTAATATGGAATTAATTTCTTCCCAGATTAATGATTTTTGTGACTCCATTTTTTTTTTTTTTTTTTTTAATTCTAGAAAATTGTTATAGAATTTGTAAACTATCTACTAACAAAAAAATAATGGCAAAAATTTGAAATAATAATAATTATAAACTAATAATATATTTACTAATTATTCATAATAAATTAAAAAAATTTAACCTGTTCGAAACCTTTCACGTTTAGATTTTGCTGTCGTAAGAAAATCTAACCTTCTACCGAAACAAACTTCTCGCCTACGAAAATTCGTGAAATATAAATCACTATATTTTCGACATATATCCATTTTATTTTCTCTTAATAAAACTAATTTTGTATTTAACTCTTTTATATAAGACAAATTTGGATTAGAATTTGTTCTACTTAAATAAAAAGTGAATTTAAGGATTTTAATTTTTTTTTAAGATCTTTATATTCATATCTCTCTTTAGTTTTATTTTCGTTAATCATGTTTGTTAATGTTTTAATTTGTTCTTCATAATATTGAATTTGTTCACAGCAATAATCAAATGAATGCCAATAATTCATTATCTATAATTTTTACCTAAGTACATTAGTATAAATTATATAATATAGAAATCTAAATTACTTATTTTATTATTCAAAGCTAAATAAAAAAAACTTTTACAAACTAAACAATATAGCATTTATGTCATAGAAACATACTTTTAATTACTAGTGAAGCCACATTACTAGATGTAAAAGCAGCAAAAATAATTTAAATGTATATATTATATACGTTTTAGGATATTATATTTTTTTTTTTTTATACAGACAGAAAACATTATTGAATATTTTTTTTTAATTAAAACATTTTTACGTAAAATAATATTACACGTATAATACAACTATCACATTATCAATAGCAAATATTTATAATCAGCGAAAGTATTTTAACCACGGACTAAGATATATATCAATAAATGCAGGTGACATTCAGACACGACGTTCGACGTCAGGATTTCTATTCATATACGGGTCAAGCATAATTTCATGGACATTGCAGAGACAACATTGTGTGTCACTGTCATCGACAGAGGCTGAGTATATTTCGGCCAGTGAAACTGTCAAGGGGATCTTGTGGATTACACAGTTGATAACAAGCTTATCAACAACAGGTGACAAACAACCGGTATTATTTATAGATAATCAGAGTGCTATTCGTTTAGTTAAAAATCCGGAGTTTCATAAGCGGACAAAACACATAGACGGTACCACTTCATACGGGAGAAATACGAAGAAGGACAATTCCAACTACAGTACATTGGAACAGAGGACCAGATTGCGGACATTCTAACCAAGCCTTTGGTTAAGGAACGATTCGAGAAGTTGCGGTCAGCCATAGGAGTATTGTATTCACTCCTAAAGAGATTATTAATTGAGGGAGGGTGTTGAAATATACAATTAATATGTAGTATATGTAGTCAGCCTTGACACGTGTGTACAATTTAGTACCTAACTAGTTATATACGAGCATAAGACTCACTCTCTTTACGGATGTAACATGACCTCGGGCGTGCATATATATAGGGCCTTTGATGTATGTAATACTCACTTGCACAGACGCTGTCATACCGAGTGTACGCGAGTGTACATTGGTATCAATTTTTGTATACAGTTAACAATTTTGATTACATTATTACATTTGATTACAATAATGTGAACATTTTACAATTTTTAATGTCATAATTATTATTATTATTGTTTTTTTTTTTTTATTATTCATATTACAATTTGTATATTGTGGTTAGTAAAATAAAATTAATACATGATTTAATTAAATAACTAGTGTTAATAAGAAGGAGTAATAATCCTTTTAATAAAATATTATATGTACCTGAAATTATAACATTATAAGCGTTACGTAAGTATAAAATTTAAGTATTTTCCCCCTTTATATAATAATAATTATCATCTTCCACCTACATACTATCTATGTGAATAATCGTTAAATTTGCTATAAACATATGCAACTATAGATCTACTTAAGGTAATTCATTATAAAAATTGGATTTCTAGTATTTTCTATTATTTTTACTAGTTCCTTGCACTCTCCATTACAATAATCATCCATGAAAAGGTCATGGCTTCTAGTTATTTTATTTAAGGTTCTATGATCGTAATGGTTATTTATTTTTTTGTTTGCCTTCAATATATGCCAATGAAAGCATACGGACTGCAATTTATTTTCTTTAACATTATAAATATGTACTTCCGTTTTTAAAATGGTTTTTAGCTCCTCAATGAATCTAAAATAATATAATACATGTTAATTTATTTATTTGCTTTCATTGTATAATTTATTTCGTGTTAGATTTATTTATTAACTATAATAATTTATTTATTTTGCCTTAAAATTCCTTTTATATTTTTTTGCTAATCTATATAATTTAATGGGCTTAATTTTTGTTACTATATAATTGAATAGGCATTTTGTTAAAATTACGTCAGCAATCGGGTCATGACAATGTGTAATATTGTGATTAATACGGCATGCTAGTTCATGAGCTTCTGACAATCCTAACATTCTACCGTTTTTATTTAATTTACCTAAATAGCCCGAATATAATACTTCCTTAGTTTCTAGATTTGTTAATTCTAAGATAAAATCATCATTATTCCTAATACTAATTGCAGATATGTTTAAAAATGCTAAAATTCCTCTCAACATTAATCGCTTAATTATTGTGATATCTGATGATCCGTTCCAAAATACTACTATCGGCTCCCTATTGTCTATGTGCAAATATCTTTGCAAGTATACCGTAGACAAGGTTGATTCCCCCTGGTGACTTACACTTTTGTATAGCTGTTCCAGCAATGGTTCAATCACTCTTGCCTTTTTCCCGCGGAATACTCGTTTGATACTCTGCACTATATTCTTTAGGTCGCATCGGCGGAATCTTCTTAACTTATCATCCTTTGTAAGTATAAGAGGACTCCCCTCTAATTTCTTAGGTTGGTACTTTTCTAAACTATTCGATATTGCGCCGGATACCAGTAATGTTTCGTTCTTACTGACAGTAAAGAACTCGAAGTCCATTATAAAAAAGCGTATCTGTGAGCTAAAATAAAATGTTTATATTATTTAAAATTAATTGGTTCCTTATTATTTATTATTATGTATATAATATATGTTTCCCTGAGGCTTATTCTTCGAAAATCGTTTCGATGATCACACGCCTCGTGATCAACTGTTCTAACAGCAATCCCAACTCTATACATATGGGTCTGTTATGATTTGGTCGTTCGATAACCGTGCGTACAAAGTCGTTAACATGAATCATTACCCGTGCTAAGACATTTGGCCTGAAGGGTACTGTCATGTTATCATTCGCCCTTCTTATGTGCTCCGGAAAACAATGTAAACCGACTATTTCCCCTCGCATTATCTGCGTATGATTGGTCGATTCAATTAATTCGTTTTTCAACCCTCTGAAGAATTCAAATGTTTGTAGTTGCATTCGGTCAGTTCGTGTTACAAGTGGTACGTTCTCACCCATTTTTATATTTTTTAAATTTCTACGTGTTTTTTTTTATTAATCTTTTGTTTTTCTTCTTAATTTCTGAAATAGTTAAAAGTTATTGTTATATAATTATTATTTAGAATATTATTTTACGTATATATATATTTTTTATGCACGTAATATTATTTTATTTTATTTCATAGAATATTGTTTTACGTATTATTTCTTTTATGCACGTGATAATATTTTATTTTATTATTTATTTAATTATTTATTTTTTGTTATTTATTCCTTATTCGTTATATTATTTATTTGTTAATAAAAGTTTTTTTTAAAATTATTTATCGAATATAATCTTCGGTATAAAATTGGTGTTGAATATAGTATTGATCTAATATTTCTGCAATTTTTAAACACATTGAATTATAGGCTGGTTCGCGGTTATGGCTCGTGTTTTCTTAGTGCATTTATCATCACATACGCCAAATAATGTATGCATGGTGTTACCTATTATGTTTATTAATCCTCTTTTTTTCCTTCGTTTATCTTCCTGTATAGTACTTCCTAGTGACATATACATACGTTCCTTCTGTTTAGTTATTTCATTATATAAATCTGTAATTACTATTTGATATTTCCCACATAGATCTTGGTGTTTCTGGTCAGTACATATATTTGTTATATTTGTTATTTTTTCCCTCAATAATTCATATTTCATGTTATATTCTTTTAATGAGAAAAACGTTTAAGACTGTATTGAGCCCCTATTAATCTAACTGGTCCCAAATTCTCATATTGTATTCCCCTGCCAACTCCATAAGGCGTATACGAAAAGTACTCTGATGCATTTATTTCGTCAGAGTCGACAATATTGACTAGAAAACTCGTCACCATCACCAATCTAAAAGTATAAAGTATATTCATATTAAACTAACTATCTTATTATAATCTTATAAAATTAATACCATCTTATATAATCCAAAATATTTCTAGCATCATGTAAGAGTTTCATATAATCTATTAACCGTTTACATAAGGTATTTGTGGGTGTTACCGAATCTGATGACAAATCGTACATAATTAGTGTTAAAATTTGCGTAATTTTTGTTATTTCGAGAGTACCAAATGGTTCCTCCATAAAATTATTCGCTGTATTAATATGTCCTATTAAACACCTCGGTGTGTGTTCCGGTCCTAAAGTATATGTTTCGTGAATTTCTTGCTCGATCGCCATTCCTAGTTCCACAATGAATTTTCTTTATCTGACCCTAAAATTAAAATTTATTTTTTTATCGTATTTATTTTTTTGTTATTATTTTATTGTATTTTTTTTTTGACTAGATTTATTATATAATTATCCATGGATCCAAACAAACCCACTGAAACTCGGACCCGCACATATATTATTCGAAATCGTGCGTATATATAAATATATTTTTTTTATTTATGAATTTTATTTAATGCATTATTATTATTATTTTTTTTTTAATTAATTAGCTCGATAATAAACTCTAGGTTGTATCGGGAATTTTATTATCGGATGATGAAGAAGATGATTCCGATTAATTAATTTAAAGGAAAAACTGTTTATTAGACTGAATTAATTTTCATGATGTTAATTATCATATATATTTTTGTTTAATAAATCAGTTTTTAATCGTTATCTGAATCACCTTTTATTGGGATAAAATTACATTGGGTTATTAATTAATAAGTTTCATCTTCTTCATCATCCGATAATAAAATTCCCGATACAACATGGTCCGGTGGAGGGGTAAACCCCTCTGGCCATTCAATATCGATCGTTATGTCTGGACCATAATTAAAAAAAAAATAATAATAATAATGCATTAAATAAAATTCATAAATAAAAAAAATATATTTATATATACTCACGATTTCGAATAATATATGTGCGGGTCCGAGTTTCAGTGGGTTTGTTTGGATCCATGGATAATTATATAATAAATCTAGTCAAAAAAAAATACAATAAAATAATAACAAAAAAATAAATACGATAAAAAAATAAATTTTAATTTTAGGGTCAGATAAAGAAAATTCATTGTGGAACTAGGAATGGCGATCGAGCAAGAAATTCACGAAACATATACTTTAGGACCGGAACACACACCGAGGTGTTTAATAGGACATATTAATACAGCGAATAATTTTATGGAGGAACCATTTGGTACTCTCGAAATAACAAAAATTACGCAAATTTTAACACTAATTATGTACGATTTGTCATCAGATTCGGTAACACCCACAAATACCTTATGTAAACGGTTAATAGATTATATGAAACTCTTACATGATGCTAGAGATATTTTGGATTATATAAGATGGTATTAATTTTATAAGATTATAATAAGATAGTTAGTTTAATATGAATATACTTTATACTTTTAGATTGGTGATGGTGACGAGTTTTCTAGTCAATACTGTCGACTCTGACGAAATAAATGCATCAGAGTACTTTTCGTATACGCCTTATGGAGTTGGCAGGGGAATACAATATGAGAATTTGGGACCAGTTAGATTAATAGGGGCTCAATACAGTCTTAAACGTTTTTCTCATTAAAAGAATATAACATGAAATATGAATTATTGAGGGAAAAAATAACAAATATAACAAATATATGTACTGACCAGAAACACCAAGATCTATGTGGGAAATATCAAATAGTAATTACAGATTTATATAATGAAATAACTAAACAGAAGGAACGTATGTATATGTCACTAGGAAGTACTATACAGGAAGATAAACGAAGGAAAAAAAGAGGATTAATAAACATAATAGGTAACACCATGCATACATTATTTGGCGTATGTGATGATAAATGCACTAAGAAAACACGAGCCATAACCGCGAACCAGCCTATAATTCAATGTGTTTAAAAATTGCAGAAATATTAGATCAATACTATATTCAACACCAATTTTATACCGAAGATTATATTCGATAAATAATTTAAAAAAAAACTTTTATTAACAAATAAATAATATAACGAATAAGGAATAAATAACAAAAAATAAATAATTAAATAAATAATAAAATAAAATATTATCACGTGCATAAAAGAAATAATACGTAAAACAATATTCTATGAAATAAAATAAAATAATATTACGTGCATAAAAAATATATATATACGTAAAATAATATTCTAAATAATAATTATATAACAATAACTTTTAACTATTTCAGAAATTAAGAAGAAAAACAAAAGATTAATAAAAAAAACACGTAGAAATTTAAAAAATATAAAAATGGGTGAGAACGTACCACTTGTAACACGAACTGACCGAATGCAACTACAAACATTTGAATTCTTCAGAGGGTTGAAAAACGAATTAATTGAATCGACCAATCATACGCAGATAATGCGAGGGGAAATAGTCGGTTTACATTGTTTTCCGGAGCACATAAGAAGGGCGAATGATAACATGACAGTACCCTTCAGGCCAAATGTCTTAGCACGGGTAATGATTCATGTTAACGACTTTGTACGCACGGTTATCGAACGACCAAATCATAACAGACCCATATGTATAGAGTTGGGATTGCTGTTAGAACAGTTGATCACGAGGCGTGTGATCATCGAAACGATTTTCGAAGAATAAGCCTCAGGGAAACATATATTATATACATAATAATAAATACTAAGGTACCAATTAATTTTAAATAATATAAACATTTTATTTTAGCTCACAGATACGCTTTTTTATAATGGACTTCGAGTTCTTTACTGTCAGTAAGAACGAAACATTACTGGTATCCGGCGCAATATCGAATAGTTTAGAAAAGTACCAACCTAAGAAATTAGAGGGGAGTCCTCTTATACTTACAAAGGATGATAAGTTAAGAAGATTCCGCCGATGCGACTTAAAGAATATAGTGCAGAGTATCAAACGAGTATTCCGCGGGAAAAAGGCAAGAGTGATTGAACCATTGCTGGAACAGCTATACAAAAGTGTAAGTTGTAATGGGATTACGCAATATAATATATTTGCTCATAATAACAACCAGGAATGCGACCACACCCAAAAGTGTTTTCGACTAAAGAATACCACTTTCATAGTCGTGACTCGTGAGGTCCATATCAAGGACGACTGTACACGCGTCGCTCACTTCAAAGGACGCCGCCACCATATATATAGGGGACAGCGAGACATCCTGAGTAGATGTATCCAGAGACGAGAACACCACACGACTCGCTTAGCCGCCCAGCCATCACACACAACTTACACGGAGATTATCAATTTCGGAACGAGCTACAATTCGCTACAATCAACACTATTATTCCTGCTTATTTTGTCTGGTTTAATATAATACATTTGATTACCATACTAATTGACTATTATTATTTATCAAAGTACACCAGCTTTTGGATCCCTGAAGGGCCGCATGTAACACTGGCGCAGTCGGTATTGGATCCCACAAAGGAGGCAACCATCAAAGGCTACTGTCAACAACGAGGAATTGATCACTCTTCAGCGAAGACAACTCCAGGAGGAACCAACAAAAACAAATAAGTCACATCGCAGTACCAACAAATCCATCAGCATCATCAACGGCAACATGTCATCATCAGCCATGAACACAGCATTATTGTGAGTGAATAGTTATTTAGATTTGTTACATAGACGTATGCAACATAATTAAGACATATTAAGATAAATCTAGGTAGTTGATTATAAGTGTAATGGTGTAAACCGTTTTAAATTTTATTGAGGGCATATTTTATTGATTATTATTGAAGTTTTATTGAATTTATTGAGGGCATATTGATTATTTGAAGTTTTATTATTGAGGGCATATTTTTATTGAAGTTATTATTGATTATTATTTATTGAGGGCATTTTTATTATTGAAGTATTATTGAAGTTTATTGAATTTATTAGAGGGCATATTATTGAAGTTATTATTGTATTTATAGGGCATTATTGAATTTTATTGAGTATTATTATTATTATTAACGTATTAAATAGGTGGTTAAGTTAATTTATGGACAAAGAAGATACATCTCCCTTGAACGTAGCTAATTCATTGTATGACACTAGTGTATTAGAAGAAGCCCAGTTATTAGCCCAGAGAGAAGCCCAAGCCCAGTTTGAAGCCCAACAGAAAGCCCAGTTAAATACTATAGTAGATACCCAGTTAGTAGGTAGCACAAGTAAAACCCCAAGTCCACAATTAGGAGTAGTCACACGTAGCAAAGTCACAGAAGGTTTTGAACATCAGTCGTTAGATTCTATATCTAAACCACGCATTAAAAAAATGGCAGTAACCATAAAATTAGAAGACGCTTTTAAATTAATTCCAATATGCACAGGGATAGACGATATCTACCAATTCATAAATGCATGTGATATGGCAGTAGGTTTAGTCGACACAGTTAGTGCACCAATATTAGTAAAATATATTACTACACGATTAACGGGTAGAGCATTAGAAATGATTAAATATAAAAACGTAACAAAATGGCAATTTATAAAAGCGTATTTAACAGACGCATTCGAAGTGACAACCAATGCATCGTCGTTACAACTTCAATTAAATTCGATTAGAATGAATCACAATGAGGATGTAAACGATTATTGCCACAGAGTAGAGAAACTATATTATCAGTTATGTACCGTAAGCACATTGAACAAAGACCCTGCAGAAGCAAAAATTATACATGAAACATTAAGGGACCAAACTCTAGCATTATTTATTAAAGGATTAATAGAACCGATTAGAACGATAGTAAAATCTCGTAATGCTAAAACTCTGGAAATCGCGAAACAAATCGCTATGTCAGAACAGGTAGAACTAAGATTAGAACAGGAAAATAGGAATCATTATTCGAGTAGTTATTCACAAAACAATAGTCAACGTAGATCAAATTATGAAAATAGGAACAACAGGAACGTTAGACCAAATAACTTTGTAAGGCCGAATAATTTTGCGCGAAATAATTATCCACGAGTAAACAATTTCTTTCAACCGATTAATAGACCACCAATAAAATGTTATAACTGCAATGGAAATCATTTTGCATCACAATGTAGAAATAATTCGAGACCTAACTACACGAGCAACGGAAATAACAACCGTCCACCTAATAGAAATAATTTTACGCAACCGCCGACAAATTATAATGCACAACCAGTTACGTGTTCATATTGCAATAAAAACGGTCATAATGTAGATTCATGTTATAAAAAGAGAAACGACGAAAGTAGAAATAATTCGGGAAACGCCAATGTATCGAACGAGGTACGCGGTACTCGCACGATAAACCAGATTATCGCGGAACAACCGACGAACGAATAATTCACATATTCGCAACACTAGAAAATAATCATATAACATTCAATTCTAATGCCGCAAAAACAAATCAATTACATTTAATGATAGATACAGGTAGTCAGGTAAATATTCTCAAAATAAATTGCTTACGCGAAGAACTAGAAGTAGACGAAACACAAAAAATAAATCTGCGTGGTATAAATGAATGTCTTACAAAAACCATAGGGAAAATATCAATATTAATTAAATTAAATAGCGAAAACATTAAAACAGAATTTCATATCGTGAGTGCACGATTCCCAATACCCAAGGACGGAATATTAGGAAACGATTTCTTGTCGAAAAATAACGCAATAGTCGATGTAGCAAACAACAAATTAATTATTCAAACGACCTCGCATGCGCTAACAAATTTCAAAGAGACCGACAAAACCAGTTTTATTAAATTAAATCCGCGGACTGAAACTATTGTAGGAATACAGATAGCTGACCCACTAATAGAAAGTAAGGAAATATTTATACATAAGCAAGAACTAATAAAAGACGTATATTGCAGTAGTACAGTGTCTATCGTTAATAATGGTAGGGCAATAGTTAGCATGTTGAATATATCGGAAGAAACGAAAAATATATCTGAAATTGATTTAAATAAAATACTCTTTGATACTGAATACGAAATATATAATGTAGAATCCACAAATGATCATAATGAACGAATAGAACGTTTGAAGCAAATAATAATAACTGACCACATGGACGAAGTTGAAAAACAATCTATTTACGAAATATGTGAACGATATAATAGCATATTTCATTAAGAAGGGGATGTACTAACCTTTACCAATGTCGGCACACATTCTATTAAGTTAAAAAAGCATCAACCGCCTATCTATCGTAGACCTTATAGATTACCACACGCACAACAGGAGGAAATAAATTCACAAATTCAAAAAATGGAAGAAAATGGAATTATCGAGAAATCGAGAAGTCCATGGAATTCCCCACTATTATTAGTACAAAAGAAAATGGACAATTCAGGCAAACAAAAGTTTAGAGTAGTATTAGACTTTAGGGCACTTAACGAAGCTACTATAAATGAATTTCACCCTTTACCAAATATTACAGAAATACTAGATCAACTAGGAAATAGTCAATTATTCTCTCTTTTAGATTTATCGAGTGGTTTTTACCAAATTTTGATGGAAAAAGACTCACGAGAGTTAACAGCCTTTTCGACTAACCAAGGTCACTGGCATTTCAAACGAATGATACAGGGAATGAAAACGAGCCCCGGAACTTTCCAAAGAGTTATGAATTCAGCTCTGGCAGGTTTAATAGGAATAAAATGCTTAGTATACTTAGACGATATAATAGTATATGGAAAAAATTTATATGATCATAACGAAAAATTAATAGAAGTTTTCGAGCGTTTACGAATAAGCAACTTAAAATTACAACCAGATAAATGCAACTTCTTAAAAAGAGAATGTGTATATCTAGGACACGTTATTACGAAAGACGGAATAAAACCCGACGAACGTAAATTAAAAGCAGTAGTAGAATTTCCAATACCAACAACTGTAAAAAACATTAAATCATTTTTAGGATTAAGTGGCTGTTATAGAAAATTCATAAATTCATATAGCGCAATAGCAAAACCATTAACCAATTTATTAAAGAAAGACACGAGTTTCGTATGGAGTAACGAATGTCAAAAGTCATTCGATACCTTGAAGGCAGCGTTATGCTCAGAACCAGTTTTAAAATATCCGGATTTCACAAAGACCTTCTTATTAACTACAGACGCGAGTAATAAAGCACTCGGGGCTGTTTTATCTCAAGGAGAAATAGGTAAAGATTTGCCAATATGTTATGCGTCGCGCACATTAAATAAAAGCGAAAGCAACTATTCAACAACAGAATTAGAATGTCTTGCAATAATATTCGGAGTTAAACAGTTTCGACCATATTTATACGGTAGGAAGTTTATAATACTTAGTGACCATCGTCCATTGACGTGGTTTTTTAATTTGAAAAATCCATTATCAAAGTTAGCTAGATGGAGAATACAATTAGAGGAGTACGATTACGAAATACGTTACAAACCCGGAGTTTTAAATTCAAATGTAGATGCACTCACACGCATGTACTCTATACAGGAAATAAAAAACGAATCATATGAAAAATTTCTCGAAAAATTAGAAACACAAATTATCACAAATAGTAATGTAAAAGAAACTATAGGCACAGTAATAGATTCACCAAAAGAATATAATATAGTGTCAGAAATTGCCAAGCAATATAATTTTAGAACAGGAACAAATTATCAATTAAAAAAACCATTTGGAAACGGTATAATATTGCCAACTAGTAAAGTAATAGGGGACACACCATATTTCAAACATGAAAACCGGTTTATAATATTCTTAGTAACGAAAAACAAAGATCGCCAGAAGGCCACTTACGAAACCATATATATATCGTTAATAAATTTAAAATTATTTTGTAAGGAAAACAATTTGAATAAATTAGCCATGGGCAAGCTAGGCGATCACGATGATTTAGAATTGGAAAAAATAAGGTCAATGTTGTGATACATATTTCGCGAAACAAACATAGAAATAATTATGTGTGCAAATGTAGAATATAGTGAAGAAGAAAAGGCAGTCATTTTATCACAATTTCACGACTCAAAACTAGGCGGACATTTAGGTGTGAATAAAACTACTAAACGTATAAAACAACAATTTATATGGAGGGGAATGAAAGAAGATGTTAAAAAATATATAAGGAATTGTACGTCATGTCAGGTTAATAAGATATCAAATCGACACATAAAACAACCAATGGCTATTACATCCACTTCGTCTAAACCATTCGAAAAAATATTTATGGATATAGTAGGGCCCTTGCCGATTACACTGTCCAATAATGTATACATTTTAACGATGGAGGACGATTTGACACGTTACACTTTAGGAATTCCACTTCCTGACCAGAAGGCAAATACTGTTGCGGAAGCCTTTTTTACACACTTCGTTTGTGTACACGGCATACCAGAAACAATACTCACGGATCAAGGAACTAATTTCCTCTCGAAAACGTTTGCAAATGTTTGTAAAATATTAAAGATAGAAAAGGTTAACACAAGTCCATTCAGACCGCAGGGTAACCCCGTAGAACGCGCTCATAGGACTTTAGCCGAGTACTTGCGGCATTATGTAGATAAGAATTTAAATAATTGGGATCATTTACTACCCTTTGCATTCTTTGTATATAATTCAAGCGTACATACTTCTACTAATTTTCAACCATATGCATTAGTCTATGGACGTACGTTGGAGGTACCGATTAGATTAAAAGCCGAACCTGAACCACGTTACAATTATAACGATTATATATTTGATCTAAAAGAAAATATGCAAATTTCGCATAAGATAGCTAGAGATCATTTAATTAAAAATAAAATAAAAAGTAAAGAACGTTATGATAAAGCGCGTCCCTGTTTTACAAACGTTCCTATTTTAATGGAACAGATGGATTGCTTTGTAAGCATATCCGTTAGTTGCAAATCGAAGTTTCCGTTGTTGTTTGTGTCCCACCCACGCATTGTCAATGCTCGACAACATATGTGGAGAGCGTTCAGAATTTTAATGCCAGTAGAACCTTCCCACAAAATTATAGAGTTATACTTGTTGAGTATTGTTTGTATGGTGGCACGAGTTAAGTTCGGACGCGAAGTATGGTCGGAGTCGTAGATTTGTGCAAGTATAGGGAATAGCTTTTTTGGTTTGGTTTTCCCTTAAAAATGTTTACAAAGTGGTGTACCATAGCTTTCCATTCTCTGGTAGTTACTGGTTCATTGGTTCTGAGTTTGAGTGCGCGTCCTTCGAATTTTGTAACTAATGGTTCATAATGACCACATACGGGGCCAGATATTAAGATTAAATTTTCTTTTCCTAATTGTGTGAATTCAAAATCTACGACCGCGAACTCAGGTGGTTTACTAAAAACAAAACATATATATACATATTATGTATTGGACATCATATATATACGACAGATATATATATATATCTACATATGTCAAAATGAAGACGTTATTATACAATACGTATTCATTCGAAGAAAAGTAAATAGAAAAATCGAATAGAATTAAATAGTTATCATAGTTATAAAAGAAAATGGCTATTGAAATGCTAATAGAGTACATGATTTTTTTTTTTTTTTTTTTTAAAGTGGCATATAATCAAGTATATCTATTGGGTGTTCAGTTGTTTCCAAAAATTCGCTTAGATATGAACAAAGTGGTTTGCGTAGAGGTCTTAATGTTTTCGTTAAGTCGTGTGAGAAGTGATTAATTGTACAAGTGAGTTCCAACAGCTCCACTGGCGTATACAGTTGAAGTAAATTTTTATTCGCCGTATCTATATGGTTAAGCATACACCGCGGAATTTCGTCGGGATATAAGGCCGTGTGGCAGTGCTGTTGTACTATTAACGTTGTACAGAACGTGGTCATAAAATTTCTCCGTTTGTCCCTAAAATAATAATAAAAGAATTGGGTAGGAAAAATTTATAATAAGTAGATAAGTTAAGAAAAATGAATTAAATAATTGGGATCATTTACTACCCTTTGCATTCTTTGTATATAATTCAACGGTACATACTTCTACTAATTTTCAACCATACGCATTAGTCTATGGACGTACGTTGGAGGTACCGATTAGATTAAAAGCCGAACCTGAACCACGTTACAATTATGACGATTATATATTCGATCTAAAAGAAAATATGCAAATTTCGCATAAGATAGCTAGAGATCATTTAATTAAAAATAAAATAAAAAGTAAAGAACGTTATGATAAAAATGAAAATCCACAAGAACTACACGTCAATGATTTAGTATTATTAAAAGATAATAATCATAGAACGAAACTCGACCCAATCTGGCTAGGACCATACGAGGTCACAACAGTACTAGGAAACGAAAATGTAGTTATACAGCGGGGCCGACGGGGCATCACTGTACATAGAAATAACGTAAAAAAATATTATAATGACGAGCAAGTTAATTAGGAAAATAATATTATAAAATCATGTTGATATTTAAGTTAGAATAATTATATTAATTTTAGGAAAAAGAACAGAACATTCATTTTGAAACTGGAAGAAGAAATAATAAATGGAAACCACGATACAACCAATTTAGGCATAGAACAATTTCCGAAATGTTTTATAGAACACATAACTATAGCTAATAATAAATTAACCGAACCGTACACCGAAGCGGATCTAAATGAGATCACCCCGTACATAAAAAGGTTTCTGTATGATATGACAGAAAATAGAATGGAAAATCTGGAAAATATTAATTGTCAGGACCTAATTGAATTTATCGACGTTATACCAGAACCAAAGACCTCCTGTATTACAAAAACTTATCTCAGAAAATAATTATAACTCTGTGGTATTATTATTGAAAAAAAAAAAATAACAATAATATAACTAATTAAATCTACGGACTTTGGGATCAAAATTACCCAATAACCGGTCTCGACGATTTCGCACATTTTGAATTATTCGGAATCAGTAAATCAGACACAGATCCATCCTCTCTCCGTCGCTCATTAAAGCAGCTCGAACCACGTCTTCAGGAGGGGGCGTGAATCCTTCCTGGCCATTCCACTTCTAGCGTATAATCGGAACGTCCGCGCACTAGGGAAAATATATATATAATAAAAATAGAATATAGTAACAAAAAAAAAAAAATAATAATGTAAGAGTCACACAATGCGAAGAAAATATTCTTCGGCATCTCTCTTCTTTTTTTTGATAATCGGAATTTTTCGTCGGTTCCATTGATAACAAAGTCTAAAAAAAACACATGTTAATAAATATAATGGTTTTTAATTATATCAGAATAAAATAAGATAGTTTATTTAATACAAAATATAATTTATTACTTTTAGATTTGGTGATGGTGACGAGTTTTCTAGTCAATACTGTCGACTCTGACGAAATAAATGCATCAGAGTACTTTTCGTATACGCCTTATGGAGTTGGCAGGGGTATACAATATGAAGGTTTGGGGCCAGTTAGATTAATAGGGGCTCAATACAGTCTTGTAACGTTTTTCCTCAGTTAAAAGAATATAACACGGAATATGAACTATTGGGGGAAAAAATAAAAAATATAACAAATTGATGTACTGATCAGAAATACCAAGATTTATGTGGAAAATATCAAATAGTAATTACAGACTTATATAACGAAATAACTAAACAGAAAGAACGTACATACATGTCACTAGGAAGTACTATGGAGGACATTAAAAACAGAAAGAAAAGAGGATTAATAAACATAATAGGTAACACCATGCATACGTTATTTGGCGTATGTGATGACAAGTGCACTAAGAAAACACAAGAAGCTATACAAAAAACGGAAGAATCAGGAACTAATATATTACACATAATGGCAGCTCAAACTACTGTAGTAAAATCAACAATAAGAAGTATTGGTAACACAATAAATCAAACCGAACAATTATACAATAATATTACGGAAAAGGAACAAAAACTATACGAAAAAATGTCAAAAATACAAAACAAAACAAATGATATATTAGATTTACTAATGAAAAATGAAATACATAATTTATATACAGTAATTATTAATCAATATTCCTACGAAACAGAAACATTGGGACAAATAGTAACCGCCGCTAGAGAAGGTATGATACATCCAAGTCTCATGACACCGCAAGAACTAGCATCAACATTAAAAACAGTAGAACAAAATATAAAGAAAATATACAGTATTCCGATGGGAACAAAGAGATATGAAATAAATGAATTTCAAAAAATTACAAAAATAAGAATCTACTATTCGAACGACAGATTAGTATTCGATATAGTAATACCACTGATTATTGACACTGAACTTACATTATACAGGTTGACACCAGTACCAATGCGTCATAACCAAGATAATTCTAGTGGATGGTACATGACGGACATTACTTATAATAATATTGCTGTAACCAAAGGTTATAAAAGGTTTACTACATACACAGATCAACAATTAAACGAATGTAAAGAAACATCAATATACAAAATATGTAATACACCACAACCTATACAGGACAACAATGAACGCCAACCATGCGAAGTACAAAACTTTATAAAAGCTGACACGTATGCTAATTCTGAGATATGTACAGTAAAGAAAATTAATTTAAAGAGAAGCATATACCAAAAATTAAAAAGAAAAAATATATGGATTCATGCAGGAAAAGAGACATTAACAGTAAGTTGCGTTAACTTAATAGATCCATTCATAATACAAACAAATGAAGCAGGAGAAATAGCTATAAACGACATTAGTTGCCAAGTATATGCACGGGACGCAGTATTAACTGCCACGGAAGAAATCCAAAATACAAAATATAAAGACTTTACACCTGTATCTAACATGAATAATATTTTAGAAAAAATACCCGAACATATACACAAATTCGAAACAGATGAAAAATGGGAAAAGGGACCAGCTATGCAATTCACAGATTTACACGATGCATCCAAATCTTTAGACGAAGTACAACAAATGATTAACCAAGAACTTTTAAGAGAACAAAATCAAAAGCATCAATTTGTACACAGTAATTTGCTATATGTAACAATAGTACTGGCAGTAATATCTATTATACTAATAATAGCAATTTACATAATGATAAAATGCAAGTATATCAGGACTACAGAAGTCATGGAATTTCCCGGCAGAATAGTTAGATATAGGGCACCCAATAGAAATGACTACGTACGAAATTATGAAGAGACACCCTTTACTCCACCACCTTCACCAAGATAAATTAATTAATTAATTAAAAAAAAAATAAAATAAAATAATAACAATAAATAAAAAAAATAAAATATAAGTTAAAAAAAAATATAGTAATAATATACAATAATAATAATTAAACTAGAGATAAACGATTAGTTTAATAAATAAATAAGAGCTAGGTATATGTAAACTATTAAAGAAATACTATATATATAATTATGTTTCAGGAAACAATCAAGAGGGATTTCAAAATAAATATAATAAAATATATAAACATGAGCGAACCCACACCAATGCCTGAGCCTAATGTTTTTTATAAGGAACTAAGGGATAGATTACTAAATGATACACATGATCAATTGGTACTAAGGAACACAATATATGTACGTTGTTTTAGACAACACGTAATAGACGCAAATAATAATATGCAAGTACCTTTCAACGAATCTGAACTTGAAACCGTTATGGGTCCGTTAACAGCTTTCTTTTGCACTAGATGTAACCGCGAACCAGCCTATAATTCAATGTGTTTAAAAATCGCAGAAATATTAGATCAATATTATATTCAACACCAAATTTACAGTGAAGAACATATTCGATAAATAAATTAAAAGATTTCATTAACAAATAAATAATATAGCAAAAACAAGAATAAAAAAAATAATAATAATAAAATATAATATTATACGTGCATAAAGAAATAATACGTAAAATAATATTCTATAATTAAAATAAAATAATATTACGTGCATAAAAAAAAAATATAATAATATATACATATACGTAAATAATATTCTAAATAATACTTATATAACAATAACTTTTAACTATTTCAGAAATTAAGAAGAAAAACAAAAAAAAAAATATAAAAACACACGTAAAAATTTAAAGTACAAAGTGGATGAGAACGTACCACCTGTAGCACGAACCGTTCGAATGCAACTACAAACATTTGAATTTCTCAGAGAATTAAAAAACGAATTAATTGAATCAACCAATCATACACAAATAATGCGAGGGGAAGTAGTCAGATTACATTGCTTCCCGGAACATATAAGAAGGGCGAATAATAATATGACCATACCTTTCAGGCCGAATGTCTTAGCACGGGTCATGATCCATGTTAATGACTTTGTACGCACGGTTATCGTAAGACCAAATCATAATCGACCCATGTGTGTAGAGTTGGGTTTACTAATAGAACAATTGATCAGGAGGCGTGTGATCGTCAAAACGATTTTCGAAGAATAACCTCAGGAAACATATATCATATACATAGCAATAAATAATAAGAAACCAATTAATTTAAAAAAATAATTATTTTATTTTAGCTCACAGGTACGCTTTTTTATAATGGATTTCTAGTTCTTTACCGTCAGTAAGAACGAAACATTACTGGTATCCGGCGCGATATCGAATAGTTTAGAAAAGTACCAACCTAAGAAGTTGGAGGGGAGTCCTCTTATACTTACAAAGGATGATAAGTTAAGAAGATTCCGCCGATGCGACCTAAAGGAAATAGTGCAGGATATCAAACGAGTATTCCGAGGGAAAAAGGCAAGAGTGATTAAACCATTGCTGGAACAATTATACAAAATATAAGTCACCAGGGGGGATCGACCTTGTCTACGGTATACTTGCAAAGATATTTGCACATAAACGACAGGGAGCCGCTAATAGTATTTTGGAACGGATCGTCAGATATCACGATAATTAAGCGTTTAAGATTAACAGGAATTTTAGCATATTTAAACATATCGGCAATTAGCGTTAGGAATAACGATGATTATATATAATAGAATTAACAAACCTAGAAACTAAGCAAGTATTATATTCAGGTTATTTAGGTAATAAAAATGGTAGAATGTTAGGATTGTCAGAAGCTCATGAACTAGCATGCGATTTTAACCATAATATTACATGACCTGATAATTGACGTAATTTTAACATAATGCCTATTTAATTATATAGTAACGGAAATAAAGCCCATTAAATTATATAATTAGCAAAAAAAAAAAAATAATAAAAGAAATTTTTAAGCAAATAAATAAATTAACATTTATTATATATCCAATTACATAATGAATTACCTTAAGTAAATCTATAGTTGCATATGTCTATGGCAAATCTAACAATTATTCACATAAGATAAGTATATAGGTGGAAGATAAATATTATTATTATATAAAAGGGGAAATACTTGAATTTTATACTTACGTAACGTTTATGATGTTATAATTTCAGGTACATATATTATTTTATTAAAGATTATTAATCATTCTTATTAACACTATTTGTTTAATTAAATCATGTATTAATTTATTTTACTAACCACAATTAAAATTGTAATATGAAAAACAATATAATAATAATGATGACATTAAAAAATTGTAAAATGTTCACATTATTGTAATCAAATGTAATACTGTAATCAAATTGTTAACTGTATACAAATTTAAAAGTCAATGTAAACAATGTAATTCAGCCATTGTAAACTGTTAATTAACGATGTTAAAGATTCTTAACCCTTAAAGGTTAACAATCTTTTTTTTTGGTAGGGAGGTGTAATGGGATTACGCAATATCATGTATTTGCTCATAATAACAACCAGGAATGCGACCACACCCAAAAGTGTTTTCGACTAAGAATACCACTTTCATAGTCGTGAGGTCGATATCAAGGACGACTGTACACGCGCCGCTCACTTCAAAGGATGCCGCCACCATATATATAGGGGACAGCGAGACAGCCTAACTAGATGTACCAGGGCCGCCAAGACCGAGCGAGCCGCTTAGCCACCAGCCATTACACACAACTTGCATGGAGATTATCGACTACTACAACGAGTCAACTCACGACGCTGCAATTCACCACGACTATATTAATTATTATTGGTTTTAATAAATTACAATTGATTTATATTTAAATTGACTACACTTTATTGTAAAAGTGCAACAAGCTTTTGGATCCCTGAAGGGCCGCATGTAACATCATAAAACATTAAAAACTTATTTACGTAGCTTCGTAGACAAAGACAGTAATTGGGATAGATTATTGTGTTACGCTACTTTTTGTTATAGTACAACAGTACATACTTCTACTGATTTTACGCCTTACGAACTAGTATTCGGAAGGAAACCAAATATTCCATCAGCGTTCAATAAGAATCCCGAGCCACAATATAATTACGACGATTATTTATTCGATCTTAAACAAATTATGCAAGAGGCACACAAAATCGCTCGAGATAACTTTTTTTTTTTATTTTTATAATAATTATACAATCTATACTTTATAGCATAATAAGTATAAGTGACAAGTGACAAACAAAACATGATAAGCGTGATTAAGAAGTCACCCCCTAGTGACTCTTTGCGTGATGGAGATAACTTAATAAAGAAAAAAAAGGCAAACAAAAATTATTACGATAGGACCCTAAATGTCATTGATTTACATGTAGGTGACAAAGTTCTTATCAAAGAGCACAATAAGAAAAATGCACTTAGCTTAAATTGGCAAGGACCTTTTGAGGTACTCTTAGTACACGACAATGAAAATATTACGATTAAAAAAGGAAATCGCGAGTATCGTATACATAAAAATAACGTAAAACGTTATTACGACGATGACGATACCAAATAAATTATTACAAATTCATTTTTCTTAACTTATCTACTTATTATAAATTTTTCCTACCAAATTCTTTTATTATTATTTTAGGGACAAACGAAGAAACTTTATGACCACGTTCCGTACAACGTTAATAGTACAACAGCACTGCCACACGGCCTTATATCCCGACGAAATTCCGCGGTGTATGCTTAACCATATAGACACGGAGAATAAAAATTTACTTCAACCGTATACGCCAGTGGAGCTGTTGGAACTCACTCGTACAATTAATCACTTCTCACACGACTTAACAAAAACATTAAGACCTCTACGCAAACCACTTTGTTCATATCTAAGGGAATTTTTGGAAACCACTGAACACCCAGTAGATATACTTGATTATATGCGACTTTAAATTTAAATTTAAAAAAAAAAGAGTATGTACTTTATTAGCATTTCAATAGCCATTTTCTTTTATAACTATGATAACTATTTAATTCTATTCGATTTTTCTATTAACTTTTCTTCGAATGAATACGTATTTTATAATAACGTCTTCATTTTGACATATGTAGATATATATATATCTATCGTATATATATGATGTCCAATACATATGTATATATATGTTTTGTTTTTAGTGAACCACCTGAGTTCGCGGTCGTAGATTTTGAATTCACACAATTAGGAAAAGAAAATTTAATCTTAATATCTGGCGCCGTATGTGGTCATTATGAACCATTAGTTACGAAATTCGAAGGACGCGCTTTAAAACTAAGCGAAGCTCATGAGCTCTTATGTAAAAAAAACCCACGGGTTTTCCGAAGCCCACAATCCTAGAACAGACGTTCTATGGACCCGTTGTTTATTCCGTAAATTACAATTAGAATTCCACGATTTAATCAAAAACACAAGAGGATGCTAAAGTACAAATTTATTATTATTACATTATTATTGTTACTTAAAAAGTAAACATTATATAGGGTGACGGAATATTATTATTTTATTATTTCACAATTATAGTTTTTTTATTATAGTAATTATGCATTTTTTCTATTTGGGATTTGGGAATAAGATTATTCATATTATTATTTTAATTTGCACTTATATATATAGAAATAGGTTAATTTTAAATCTAATACATTTACCTACATAAAATTACCTTGACTAATAAGCTGAAACGGTTTTCAGACTTATACTACTAACTATACCATTCACGTCGGGAAGATTTCGATACACTGACGAACAATTAACACAACATTCCGGTCTATACTACAAAAATCGAGATGGGTACACATCTTCCAAAGTCATATTTAATGATAGCGGAATTTTCGAATTCATTGTTGCCAACTTAGAAAAGTAAAAATCCCACCCAACCCGCTTCAAGGGTGACACCAACCTAACAATAACCACTGATATATTATATATTCAAATATATTTATTTTACAATTTAAATATTAATATAAAATAAATTATATTTTCATAATTATCCATTAAAGCTAATAATATAAATAATTTTAAATTCGTTAATAAACTATGTACCATAATATAGGTTCCCAAAGATTTTCTTTTAGGAAGTCCCTTAAAATATCACCAATGATTACTAAAAATCGTAGGTACTCCGGTTAGTTAATAAATGTTATGAAATAATTCTTAGTAAAAAATGTATTAATTAAAAATAAAAATAATTTAATTTATTGAAAAAAAAATATAAAATTATATTAATGGTAAGTATTATTTTATAAATTATGATGAGTACCATGATCCTAATTCAATATAATATATTATTTTATGCTATTTATAAGCCGAACAACAAAAAACATTTTTTCCCCAATTAAATTAAAATTGTACCTACACCTATTGAAGATTCAATGCATATAGTGTCAAAGTGTCTTTTGAGCTTTCTTTACAAAAGCTAGTAATTATTTTACTTCTCATTTTTATTGTTTTAATTTAACAAATATTAACTATGGAGCAAATTGATGTCTTGAGTGAACATAATTATGTATATTTGGAAGGTCAAATCACAATTGAGAACCATTTAATTGACCATAATTATCATGCTCCAAGTAAGTACTTTTTTAAGTAAAAATTATGAAGTTTCATAATGGTTCACAATACACTCAAGGCTGGGCATTAATTTTTTATCATGTTACGAAGTAAATTTATTTAAGTATATAAATACCTACTTGCAGCAATTTATTTTTAATACACATTAGAGAACTCTATTAAATTACTGTTATTTGTTATAATTGTAATATTTAACAGAAAAATAGAATAAACTGAAATTTATTATTAATTTATATAATATGAACCTTGATTAAAATCTGCCATAATTTGAAGTGAGAGATTATCAAAATATACAGGAAACTTGCAGAATACAAATAAAATATAAAATTCTACAATCTTTGTAGCTGCTTGTACTAAAGTATTATTAGTCATTGCTTGAAAAATAAAAAATTTAAAATTTACTATTTAAAATTTAACTTTAACCTTAACTTACATTTTTCTATATTACCTTGGTTTAACAAGTTAAAAAAATAAGATAAATTGCCCAGCCTTTTATACAGCCTACAGCCTATTATTAATTTGGAGTTTTAAAAAGTAAGTCAATAAGTGATATTATGCACGTTTGTTAAGAATATTAAAAACATATTGAACATATATTTTTAGATAATTTAAATTGTAATTATAATGTATACAAAATATTATTGTAAGCTATAAGTACGTTTCTTTTACATTTCTTTAGTTGAGGATAATTCTGATATAGAAAGTGACTACGATGGTAAGTAATATATAATTTATTAATTTTATTGCTTATTTAAATTCCATTATAATAATTATTCCATATATTTTTTAGTTATAAATGAAGATAGTGATGACGAAAATGAAAATATAGAGCCAAGTAGTAACTATGATGCCGGTAATCAATATTTATTAAAAATAATCATGTTAAAAATATTATTCAAGGAAAAAAAAATTTAATTTTAGAAAATATGCAACTTAATCGGACCTACACATGTATACCAGGTGTACATGATAAATCTAATATTTATAATGACAATTTTCAATATAAATATTACAAAAAAAGTGTTCTACGAAATAAAATGTTAGTATTCAACTGACTTACAATATTCAAATATAATGTATAATAATAATTATTTTATTTTTCAATAAGGAATAAAAAGTAATAAAAAGTGAATGAATACTGTCCAGCTACAGCCATCATTGAAAATATTCATGATCCAGAATATCGTATGCGGCTTCAACCTGGAGGACACAACCATGGAGCTGTCGAAGGAGACCTTGATATGCCATACTTGAGAAGAGCTATCGGGAGGAGAGCTACAACATTAGGTGCTATGTCTATGCCTATCCGGCACATATACAATGAAGAAATTGTTAGGTAAAGAACATTTTATAGTAACTAAATACTAATTATTATAATAATTTAATAAACATAAAACATTCCAATCATCCTGCTGGAAGCCTTGGCTATACATTTCAACAGGCTCAACATAGATGCAAGAGAATGAAAAGCTGTAGACGCCCGAAAATACCAGAGACAATTCCAGCATTAATACATCTCTTAAACATGCCAGAACATATCACCTATAGAACCACTCTGCGTGAACCACCGTCAGAGTTTTTTCGGCAGGCATTAACTGTTGACGGTATTACAATAGGTGTAATATTTGCATATTTGGATATGATAGCTATGTTTCGCGAAGAGTTACGCGCTGTAACATATGCAGGTTGTGACGGAACCTTTAAAACCACTCCGAGTTCACCAAAACAGTTCCGTAGAGGTTCTTTAATTACCTTTCAAATTGTATACAAAAATGTTGTAAGTTTATTTTGGTATATTACTGAAACATAATAATTAGGTAAATAACATTTTGATAATGCTTACTAGTCATTTCTAATTGTATATGCACTCTTGTCCATGGCTACAGAACAAGCATATATCAGTTTCTTTCGAGTAAGAAATATGTTACCATTGGACTATGATGGTCTTACAATCATCACTGATTATGAGCGTGGGCTGATGAATGCTGTACAAGAGGTGTTTCCAGAGAGTAGACTACAATGTTGTTGGTTCCATTTCTGCCAGGTAATAGGTTAAGCATTTTAATATTATTTATTTTATGCTACATAAGCTGTACACAATTTGTAAAACAATAATTTATGTTTTGTAAAAAAATTATAATTACTTTTCTTTTAGTCAATTGTGAGATATTGTCGGCGCAAGTATAATCTGGTATTAGACCTCATTAAAACCAATCCTGTAGCTGCCCGTGTATTGCGAATGGTAATGAACTACTTATAGTACCTATATAAATAAAATAAATTGTATATGAAATATAAGTTTGTAATTTAGGTCTTAGCATTGCCTCATTTACCAGCCAACAGAGGAAATGAAAGTTGCCCAAATTTTTGTGTAAATTATGGTTTTAGGGCAATTTTAGATTTTGCACATCAAAATATTGAAGTTTACCAACGCATGGAAACATTTTTAATCGGGTATGTAATATATATATATTTATTGAACACTTAGCAGCTTATCATATCTATGTGAAATAATAAAAATAAAAATAATAATAATTGACATGTTTTGATTAACAGATACGTACAAAACTTTTGGTTGGTTCAAGTTGGACCTGAATTAATAACTGTATTTGCCAGCGAAATAAGAACAAATAATTATTTGGAATCATTCCACAAACAATTGCTCAGGTTTTTTAGGATGCATCCCAACATCTGGGACTTATACGTAATAATCTATACATTATTTTTTTATATATTTATGAACATTTTTTTTCAACATCAAATTATATACTAATTACTTTGTAGGCATAATTTCTTTGGCAAATTATATTGTATTGTTATTGCTAATTTATTTTCCGCTGTATAGAGAAACTGAGAATTTTGGAAAACCAGTATTATGTGGAGATGTTTCAAGTCAGAAAAAATCTTACGGTAGGTATGCTGTTAGGACAATCATTGAGATGAAAACAACTAAATTACATTATAATGAATATATTATTCATATAATCATTATATTTCCTGTTTAGATCCGGGATCAAACTTCCAGAGGGGAACGTGCTGTAAACACAACGCTAATAAGACGAGCAATTGAACAGCTCAATGAAGATAATGACGTATTGAGATGTCTTAGAAGCATGGGTCAAGCCAATGCTGATTACTTAAGACGCCAAATCGGTCCACCTCCATCACCATAGCCTCTATCCTATATTTTTTTACATTTTTATTATTTATTTTACATTATTTTTTAAAATTAATATTTTTTTTCGGTTTAATTGACAAACGACCAACAATTACTATTTTTAAACAATTCATATTTTTTGACAACTATTTGACTAACAACCAACAATTATTATTTTTTGACGAATTATTTGACAAACAACTAACTACTTAGAACAAAAGGAAACAATATATACTTACAACTTTACTTACAGCTAGCTTCTTCATAAGGATTAAGGATAGAAAATTAGCAACTTGGTAAAAGTCATGTGTCTCTATTTACTGACAGATATTCTAATTTGTAGGTTATAACTTATATTAAACAATATCGTTATAATAAATTAAAATAATGCAATAATAAGTACATTATGCAGTATTAATTAATATTTTTAAAACATGTTGGCAATACCGTTAATATGGTCTAGGGCCATTAATAAATTATGTTGGCAACAATGTTCTTCCATGATATTATCAGGAATATTAGATTTTGGAAGAACTGTTCTGAGACCACGAAAATCGGGGACCATTGAAACTTATCACATCTCAATGGGACTTAACCGCGTATATTAATTTTGCTAAATACAAAGAAAGATTTATTTATATTGACGATGTTATGAACAAAACCGAAATAATATGTGAAAGTATCAAAAACAATGTTGATACCAATTGTAACAATTTAATGCAAACAGCTAGTAGTATAGTAAACGATTTACGAAAAAAGAAGGAACTAGTATTATACTCTATAGAACACACAGTATCTAAAAGAAGTACATTAGGAATGTTAACAAAAGCAGCCAGATTAATATACGGAATATGTAATCTGGAATGCATTAGAAAATTTAATTTCAATATAGAACAAACGCATAACGCGCCGCAAACTAAATTAGTTAAAGAACAAATAAAAATAGTTAAGATACAAAACAAATTTGATGAACACGAAAACTACAATATGACCTTTTTAATAAACGAAAATAGTAACGTATCTAGGGACCAACAAACAAAAAATTATGTAACGAAACATTTTCTAATTACAAATGTATTAATAATGAAGCATATAGTAGAAACCAATACTTTATTAGAAATAATACAACAAGCGAAATTAGGAATTATCCATACCAGCTTAATATCTCCACGGGACCTTCTAGAACACATAAAAGACATTAAAGTATCATTACCTGGGGGCACCGACTTACCCACTGATCTAGATATACAAAATATCTATGAATTGGTAAAGCTCTCAGACCTAGCTATATACTATGTTAATGACAACCTAGTTTTTATACTAACTTTACCGTTAATCTATCAAAATGATTTTATTTTATATAACTTAATACCTGTACCAGTTTGTACTGGAAATGATTGTCTCTATGTTAAACCTAGTAATAAGTATCTAGCTATAAGTAAAACTAAAGAACACTATGCCATGTATGATGAATTTTACTATACACATTGTAAGCACGCTAGAGACTTCCTTTTATGTCCTGAATGTAATCCTTTATACCCCTGTACAAGTAGACCAGCATGCGAAGTACAACTTTTGCAGGATCATACATAGTTGTAAGTACTTAGTATTAACCACTAATCTCTCGGGTAGACGCTTATCGCTCTGTCCTCAAATTTCTATATTCAAATGTAATACCATTATATTATTATTAACTTTAAAATAAATTACTTAAATTATAACGTTGTAACTTGTAACTCTGCAACCTTTTCTCCTACTCAATCATCAACGTCGCCAAACTCAAAATATAAGCGTTAGTGAGGGATCACTACACAGAGTACCGACAATTCCTTTTGTATACTGGTCCAGTGGTTTTGAAATCGATTTTAAAACAAGAAATATATAATAACTTTATTGTATTACATGTAGCTATATCAATTTTAATTAATCCTATATTGGCAAAATCTGAACAATTTATCAAATATTCTCATTCACTTCTAAAAAAAATTATATATCAGTTTCAAAATTTATATGGAAAATGTTTGAAGTGAGGATCTCCCAAGAGAATATGAGTGAAGTATGGGACGTTTCCCAGAGAGAAAATCATTGAGTTGTCTATGTTGAGTAAGAAGTTAAAGCACTGGGTCCAAACGAAGAAGGCATCAATAATAGTCAGTCCGACGGAAAGTCTATTTTACATAAAATTGTAATGTCATCAGCAAATAATAGAACCTTGCTTAATATTAGATAATATGCTTTTATTGTACTATAGTTATTCAATAATAGAGTTCTCTGTAGTTGAATTTGATGATGGAATTCATCTAGTTTCATCATGTTGGGTGGATAATTCTCCGATGGTAGGAGTGCAGTTATTTGAAGATACTAATATTATTCTGCCACCTACAAAAGCTCAAGAGCTTAAAAAAAATTATGGCATGTAGGTAGTATAAATTATTTAAGTCATAAAATAATCTTAAATGTATTTATTAAATATTAGATGACACCTACAAGAATTATACAACACCAATCATTTCTACCAATAAAATTGATACCAAAGGAGCAGTAGGAAATAAAGTTAGGTACTTAGATGATTAGTATGATTTTGGCAATAACTTATACAATATAAGATATATAATTATACTAATTCAGTATATCATATTTTGTATTATATATTATGTTGTATTTCATTCATCATATTATTTATGTAAATATAGTAAGTCTACACAATAAACGTCATCAAATAGGGAACCAATTATGTATAAAAAATAAAAATAATCAGTATACTATTTTTATAAGTCAGCAGTTCAAATAAATTGTGTGATGTAAAATCATAATTTGTATTTATTATATTGTTGTATAATGAATAATATATTTGTTTATTTTAGAATTAAATTCAAAGGAAGTGTATAAAGTTATATCAAAATCAAAATTGAGCACTTAAATTGAATTAATGCGGGACGAAATTTTTTAATTAAAGCAATTAATTATTGGACCGACTAATAAGAATAATTTATCAAATATCTCTGCAAATAAAGGAGTTAATCATGTTTTTTTGGACCATTTGAAGAAGACTTAATGTGCGTACACACTAGCGTAACAAAACGGCGAACTTGTAACATGTAAAGGCGGGTACACACTGGAGCATTTAGGTGTAATGTAACGCTGTAATGTAACTGTAATGCTCAAGCATGTACGGTGTTACTGTATCATTCGTGCGCGCTCGGCTCGCGACGCCGTCGATCCATCCGAGTGTCGGTATTTTGACGAACATCAAAGGAATGTTACATTAAGGCGGGTACACACTGGAGCATTTAGGTGTAATGTAACGCTGTAATGTAACAGAATTCGTGCTCGCTTGACTGTTACAATGTTACAACGACCGTGTGTACGTTTAGAGTCGAGCGCTACAGTGTATCGGCTGTTCGCCGGTCTATCCATCAGTTTTTCACTATTTGTCCTGGTGTAACAACGTGTGAAATAATGCCTAATTTACAATTAGCCAGTGCATCTTTTATTCTAATTCATAGAATTTTAAAAAATAAAAAAAACAGAAAAAAAGTGAAAGAAGATGGTGGCAAACTAATTTGTATAATTCAAGGGACATTTTTAGTGGGTCAGATTTATTAAATACTCTTCGGCGACAGGAAATGAGTGGGCAGTTCAGAAATTTTGTAAGGATGTCTTCTACTGATTTTGAATACTTAATTAATTTGATCGGACCAAAAATTTCAAAACGAGACACTAATTTTCGAAAAGCAATTCCAGTACAGGAGAGGTTGGCCGTCACATTACGGTTTTTGGCAACTGGTGAATCATACCAAAGTTTACAGTACCTTTTTAAAATTTCAAAACAAATTATTGGACAAATTATTCCAGAAGTATGTCAAGCAATTGTAGAAGAATTAAAAGAAAATGTACAGGTACAAATTTTATAATATGATAATATATACTTTTATTTTAATTTTAACACCTCTTAAAATAATATAAAACATGTTATAAAATATAATATAAATAAAAAAAATGTTCTGTTTAACCATAGACATTGCTAATAATAATAATAATATTGATCATAAATCATAATTATATAAACTTTTTTTTTTTTCATTTACTTAACTATTATTTGTAAAAAAAATAATAAAATAATAATGTTTATATCATAGAATAAGTACTATTAGGTACTTATGTTAAATAATTCAGCCTGGACACTAAAACGTATCCTTCATAAAAAAAAATAATAATAATAATATTGAATAAATTTAATTAAACATTTGTTAAATGTTAATATTAACTTTACGAAGATCATAATCAGTAAGTTAAAGTTTAGGGTTGTAAGTGGAAGGCGAAGGAATTGAATTGTAAATAGAAGGCGAAGGGGTAGGATCGGAAGTGGAAGGTGGAGGACTTTGATCGTAAGTGGAAGGAGAAAGACTCTGGTTAGTGTAAGACGTAGAAGGCGAAGCACTAGAATTATTATAGTTAGATGGAAATGTATTGGGTCCGTATGCTAATAATTGTGATGAATGAGGAGGATATAATACATCATTCATATTATAAGTCGGAACAGTTGGATAATTATTGTATTCATAAAACCCTTGGCTAGCTTTAAATATAATATTACTGAATTCGTGCTGGACAGCATCTCTCGTCCGAGGAGTGTAACTATTTAATTTTTGTTCGATATATTTTGAGTATGTGCTGCTTTCACTTTCTTCAATTGGTTTTGCCACAGCAGTTAATATTGAAAACGCTTGATCCAGCATTAAATCAGCGTCCATGTCAGCGTTCGATTTTTTTTTTTTTTTTGAACGAGATGGTGTATGATCCGATGTGTTTGTGGTGATAGAAGTGTCATTAAGACTTTCAGATACATTGGTGCGCAACAAATCATCTCCAAGAATTTCGTCTGCAGTGGTTATTTGTTCTTCAATGATCTGAAATATAGGTACGCCATAAAGAAATAAAATATTTAAAAACTTATCAATTTTTTTTTAAACAGTGTGTTTATCTTTGATGCATTTATTAATATGTGAAATTCATGCATGTATAATGTCTCAAATGTCTCATCTAATTGTTGTAATCTAAATTTTCTAATCTGAAAAGTAGTGCAAAAAATGGTTCGATTTTTAACTGTACGGGTGGTTTCACTGTTTCAGGTAGCAATTAGGATCTAGTTCACACTTTTATGAGGTTAAAATTTAAAAATTTGAGTATTATTGAAAATTCATGAAAATAAAATAAAAAATTTAATTTGTATAAATATAGCTAATAGCTAAGAATTTAAAATTCAAAACGAGCTTTCTCATAGTAGTTAATACTTAATACAGTAACCAACAAATCTATAATATATATAGGTACTGTACTATTAATAGCAAAATATTACTTAGAAATAATATTAATATACTTTGTAAATATAGGCTGACAGACCGTCTAAGATCAGAAACGTTTTTCGTACACAATAATATCATATTTTTGAATTATAAAATATGAATAAATACTTCCTTAAAAATATTAATTCAATATATTGAAAAAAAAATGATTAAATTATAGGAAACGTACTTACATAATCCATCCTTATTCCCTTAATGGCTCTACTCTCAAGCGTGTACCCACTGTCAAAGATCTTGGGTTCTATCTAACTCCTTCTCTTTCCTTTGAACACCATATTGATGTTACTGTTGGTAGAGCGTTAAAAATTCTGGGGTTCTTAAAGCGCAACACTAGCCTTTTCACGTCCGCTACTTGTATTCGCTTCTTCTATTTTTCCCTTGTCCGCTCTGTCTTAGAATATGGCTCAGTTGTATGGTACCCGTATCTAGCCAAGGACCAATTACGTTTAGAGCGTGTCCAAAATCGCTTCCTTTCCTACGCCGCTTTTATACTCAATATTGATCACCCACCCCATGATTACCTATCAGTTAGAACTTCCTTAAATATCCCTACTCTCGCATCTCGTCGTGTCGATGCTGACCTCTCATTCATCTGTCCTCCATCTCTTTCCGTGTTCCTATGCATTTCACTAGAAATCACTCTTTATACCTTGTCTCCTCTCGCCGTACTAATTACTCCTTTAATAATCCATTAGACAGAATGCTCCGCCTACTTAATAGCTCCTGATCTGCAGCTGACTATATTATTGTTTATCTCTACTGAATGTTTTTGTCTTTAGTTTTATTTTACCTTAACATGTACTCTTTTTAGCTGAACGCTGTTTAGTATTAGTTTAAACTTAAGTCTATATTTATAACTATATTTTCCATGTATTTTATTTCATTATTATCACTTCATGTTAATCTACTAATTGTACAATGTATCTATAAATTGCCGTTTGGCGTTAAATAAATAAATAAATAAATAATAATAATTACATTTTAAAAAAGCAGGTAAATAGTAAATGTGCCTCTGCTGTACAAGTGGGTGACTGTAATGGATGGTATTAAATTTGAATTCAACGATATAATATCATTGTATACAAAACACGATTCTGAGTTGAGACGGTTTGTCAGTCTGGGATATATTATACTCTTATACTGTTATACTATATTAATTATATTAAAATGTAGATATCTACCAATAAAATAAATTCCAAATTAATCTAATTAGATTCATTTACAAAATAAGGCAATAACCCAACTCACTCAGTTATTCATAGTAGGTATATACAATTTAAAGTACCCACAAATAATATTTTTAAATTACAGTAATATGGCTAAAATTGTTATTTTTGGTTATTTAATTGATAATTTCATCCAAATTTGTATTAAAATAACTATAAAAAACTGTGTTTAAATAGTTTTTATCTTTTTTTTGCAGTAGAATTAACTACTTATGTAGAACCTTGTTTTAAATTTTCAATCCTTAGCTATAAAATTTAAACGTTTTATTAACTTTTAAACTTTTAACAACTGAAGAATTTGTAAATTTTCAATTAAATACATTTTGGCAAAATTTTAACTTTAAATCATTATTTTAATAAAACGTGCCTATATATTTTTAATGTTTTCCAACTGCTAACAATTGTTGAAATATTTTGAAAATGTTATCAAGTATATAAAAAGCATGTTTAAACATTCAATGAAAATTTTATTTTTTTACGATAATTTTTTTTAGAGTTACACCAATATCTAAATCAATTTTTCAAATTTTTCAATTTTTCAAAAATTGATTTTACGTAAAAATTCCCGCTTTTCCTTAATTTTTTTTTGGTTTTTCCCGGTGCTTTTGAAAACTATTGGGAATTTCAAAAAATCACCTCCCTAATGCACCAACTAGATTCACTTTCCAACAGGAAAAGCTACTGAAGTTGAAAATCGTAGCATTATTTTGACAACTTATCGTGTACACAGGCACAAAAAAAAAAAATAAAACACACAACATCGTAAAATCAATACATTCATCGCTCCGCTCAGAATCTAAAAGTTTACGCTTAATACAATAATTTTATATGATATCAAAATAGTATTATAATATGGTGAAGATGTTAATGGTGTAAGTGTGTAACAATACTTAAAAATTATTATTTTATATTTTAGTATGTATATTATTTGCTATGTAGTTTTCTATTTGCTACAGTAGATTATTATTTAAAATTTTAGATTCCTACTACATCTGAAGGCTGGCTAGCCATTTCGGAAGGATTCGAAAGTCGTTGGAACTTCCCTCACTGCATAGGCGCAATGGACGGTAAACATGTAGTCCTACAAGCTCCATTTAACAGTGGAAGCGAATTTTACAATTACAAGGGCGCTTTTAGTATTGTTTTATTTGCATTAGTTGATTCCAATTACAATTTTATGTACGTAAATGCCGGATGTCAAGGCAGAATTTCTGATGGTGGAGTATTAAAAAATTGCGAATTATATGAAAAAATTGAAAATTCGTCGTTGAATCTACCGGACCCAATACCATTACCAGGAAGAGAAAAATCAGTCCCTTATTTTATGATTGGCGATGAGGCGTTTCCACTCAATGAACACATAATGAAAGTTTATTCTGGTTTACATAACAAAGGTTCGGTTAAACGACATTTTAACTACCGTCTATGCAGGGCTCGGCGTGTCGTGGAAAATGTTTTCGGGATTTCATCATCAGTATTTCGCGTTTTACTGAAACCTATGCTATTGGAACCCGAAAAAGCAGAGGTCGTTGTAATGGCTGTAGCACATCTTCATAATTTCTTACGAAAAAGTACAAGCTCCGTAAACATTTATACACCGAATGGCTCGTTTGACAGAGAGGTTGACGGAGAGATCATTGAAGGAAATTGGAGATCAGAAAATAATAATTTAACATCTTTGTTATCAATCCGGAACTTGCCTCGTAGATCAGTGTTAGATGTGAAAGAACTTCGAGATGAAATCGCAGATTATTTTATAAATGAAGGAAAAGTTCCATGGCAAGGCGATTATGCATAAATATTTTTTGTTATTATTGATTATTATTTTTTTAAATTATTATTATATAAAATAGACTTCAACTAATGAATAATGATCATGTACTAAATTGGTTTGAAAATAATGTTTACAAGTTAAAAATTGAAATAATATCATCTTTTAGTTTTTACTTACAGTGTTGAGTGTAGGTCGAGGATTATCTTTATCCATAATAAAGGCCAAACTTTTGAAAGCAAACCATGAACTTTCGTAAACTTCATCTCTTTCTTGAATAAAATAATCAAAAACATATTTTAAATAAATAATAATAATATTACAAATCTTTTTTGGAATATGTAGGTAAGAATAATTTTAATAATTAATAAGCAATTTACCTGTGCTAAACTAATTGATACAACCATAATACCATAAAACTATAGGTACTATTTTGTTCTTATTTAAATTTAAGAAAAAAGTTTAACGTAAAATAACATTATTATTTATTACATCATATGTATTTTGTACCTATAGTTTACGAGAGTTAAGTATTCCAATGTAGACGACATATTATGATTTAAATATATAACTTTTTTATTATTTTATTAGTAAAAAATAGTATTATACTTGAACTATTATTTGTATACATAATCTTAATACTATTTTTAATTGTTGTCAATTATAATCAACAATAACAATTAAAGCATTTTTAATGGTTAATAATATTTTATAATTGTTACGTATATTATACATGACGGACGTAGGTACACACACGAGCATTGACAAAGTACGACTGCTTTATTTATCATTACGCACGACGGCGGACACACATAATAATCACATAATGTTATATATATATATATTTATCGTTACAGATAACATATCGGAGTATCGGACACACCGTAAAATGTACATACATAACATCTTTCCCTTCTATATAATTTTAGTACAATAAATTAACTTATACAAAATTCATACAATTTAGAAAATAATAATCATTTACAATTTTACACAATACATAATATATATAACTTAAAAATTTAAATAAATAAAACAATATATTTTTTTATTATTATTCAAGTTCCCTTGGATGTACCTCATCATTTAAATAACTATTTTTTAGTTTGTTTACATGCATTAATCTGATTTTATCACCAACCCGGACTAAATAACTGCATGTTCCCAACATTTTCATTATACGTCCATTTAACCATTTCTGCCCTATTGAATTATTTCGAACAAGAACTTTATCATTTATTTCGTACTTAGTAACATTAATATTTTTATTCTTTTCTACAATATTTGGTGGTTTTAATATAGACAAATGATTTTTTGGTTTAAAATTATATATTAAATCTGACGGACTACAACCTGTGCTTGTTATCGTAACACCAATGTTGGTGTGTTACGATATGATACTAAAATATTATTAATTTTTGATTGTATTCTTTTTACATCTCTCTCTACACACAAACTCTTTATTAATAATTTTTTTATCGTTTGCACCCCTCGCTCTGCCAACCCATTAGACTCTGGATTGTATGGCGGCGAATGTACTAGTTTTACACAATTTTTCTCACAAAATGCTTTAAATTCATTTGCGCCAAAAGGTGGACCATTATCGGTTACCATTATCTCTGGGGAACCAAAACGACAAAAACAGTTTTCTAAAACTTCGATTACTTTTGAAGCTGTTGTACTTCCCATTGCAAAACACTCAATCAATTTGCTAAAACTGTCAACAATGATTAATAATTTAACTTGATTTATTTCTAGAAAATCGATGTGTATTCTTTTCCAAGAATCTGATGAATTTTCCCACGGAATATACACTTTCTCACTAACATTCTTATCGTTTTGATTACATTGACATTCCGTACACGTCTTAATAAACTTATCTATATCAATATCGATATTAGGCCACCATACATACGACCTTGCGAGCATTTTCGAACGAACAATACCCGGATGGTTTTTATGTAATAACATTAATACGTCTTCTCTTAATGACTTTGGAATTACTACGCGATTACCTAATATCAAACAGTCATTTACTAACGATAATTCTTCCCGTCTTTTATAATATTGTTGGCACTCTGATTTTAACGACTTTACCCCCGGCCAACCTTCTTTCGTATACTGACTTATTTCTTTTAATACTTCGTCTGTACTCGTTTTTTTGCTCACTTCCTTATACGTTAAAGGTAAATTTTCTAATAATAAAATTGAACAAGCATTTTCCCCAGTATTACTACTTTGAGGTAATCTTGATAACGCGTCTGCGTTACTTATGTCTACCCCCTTCCTATGTTGAATCTCGTACTGATAACTAGACAATATAACTGCCCATCTTTGTAATCTAGATGAAGCTACAACAGGTATATTCTTTGACGGATTAAAAATTGATTTTAACGGCAAATGATCAGTTACTAAAATAAATTTGCGTGCAAACAAATATTTATGGAATTTTTTTACTGCGAAGATTATTGCTAACCCTTCACGCTCAATTTGTGCATAATTTTTTTCTGCGAATAAGGAAAGACGCGAATAAAATTGGCTTCTCCTCCCCATCTATCAAATAACTAAGAACTGCACTGACACCATAGCTAGAACTGTCACACGTAACTACTAGAGGTAAATCTGGATTATACGTGGCTAATAATTGACTTTTTATTAATACCTATTTTATATTTTCAAACGCTGATCGACATTCGTCAGACCAATTCCAAGGTATTTTATTTTTTGTTAAATTGTACAAGGGAGCTAATATAGATGACGACATTGGAATAAAACGTTGATAATAGTTTATGAGACCGAGAAATGATTTTAATTGTACTACATCATTAGGGCACGGTGCGTTTCTTATCGCATTCATTTTATTTCCATCGGGATGTACGCCTTGACAATCTATTTTATGACCTAGAAATTGTACACTTGAACAATAAAACTGACATTTCTCAAAATTTACTTTAACTATATACTCATTTAAACGTTCTAACACCGCATTAACATTTTCTTCACACTCTGACCTTGACGAGCCCCAGATTATTATGTCTTCTAAATATACTTGTACTCTAGAAACACCTCGTAGAATATTTTCCATGACTGACTGAAATATACTTGGCGCTGACGCTACCCCATAACATAAACGATTAAAACAGTACAACCCTTTATGAGTATTAATTGTAAGAAACTTACGACTTTCAGGTGCAACCTGTAATTGTAAATACGCTTCTGCTAAATCCAAAACAGTGAACACACTTCCCCCGGATAACTCATTAAACACATCATCGACTCTTGGTAATGGGTGTTGTTCAATTTGTAATTTTGGATTTAAGGTAGTTTTTAAATCTACACATATTCTAATTTTATTATTTTTTTTTTTGGTACTTCTACAATAGGCGATGCCCAGTCACTAATTGAAACCTTACTTATAACTCCTTCAACTTCTAATCTATTTAACTCAATTTCTACAGCAGACTTTAGTGCATATGGTACTTGATATGCTCTATGGAAAACTGGTACGCTATTTTCTTTTAAGGATAAATTGACCTCATGGTCTTTTATATAATCAGCTGGTTTATCATTTAATTTAACCACCCCGGGAAACTTGAGTTTAATATTTTTAATTACATCTATTTCACTTAAAACACAATTATTATTATTTACAGAATTCATAATATTTTTCCCGATTTTGCAATCTACATTACTACTTATACAATTTAGACACATATTCGATCTCCAGTTCGAATACAACTTATCTAACCAAGATCGACCTACTAAAACTTTTTTTACAGAGTTTTCCGTTATAATTAAATATAGTTTAATATTTTTTTGATTTGACATCTCGACATTTACAAGTGTTTGACCTAAAACCTTGACTGGTTCACAATTTACAGAACTTAATTGAATATGTTTTTTTTTCTAATTTACATGAATTATTAAAATATATATTAAAATATTTAATCAGCATAACTGAAACCGACGCTCCACTATCTACCTCAAACGGAATAAGCGTATTATTAACTTTGATTTTAATCACAAGTGGATTTCCCCCACTATTCTGAGACACATTATTTACTAAATCAATAGACTCTAAATTATTTTTAATTTTTGTCTTACACATTTTCGACGTATGACCTTTTAATTTACATGAAAAACATTCCCACTCTCTGGCTGGACACGTACGGACATCGTGCTTCCTTCCACATCCATAGCATTGACCAAACTTAAGACTTCGTGAACTTTGACTGCCATGCTGAATTGACTGACCACTTTTTTGACCAGGTTTTGACGACTTCCCAGACCACGGTTTTCCACCAGAATTGGTGAAATATACTGGTGAATATATTTCTTCCAATTTGGACACTAACTCGTCGTATGACTTTAATTGTGGTTCCTCCGGCAAACAAACATCTTTTAATTGACTATATGCTTCCGAACCAATGTATGCGATTAAATAGGACTTTTTATCAGCATCCTTAACTTTTAGAACGGTCAACTGCGCGTTTAATCGATCTAAATAATTACTGAATGATTCCGAACCCGGTATGTATTGCGAAATATTCGACATTATAATCACAACAAGAAAATTAAATAAATATTTTCACCGAATTTTTCATCTTCGTCGCCAAATGTTACGTATATTATACATGACGGACGTAGGTACACACACGAGCATTGACAAAGTACGACTGCTTTATTTATCATTACGCACGACGGCGGACACACATAATAATCACATAATTATATATATATATATATTTATCGTTACAGATAACATATCGGTGTATCGGACCAGGGACTGGAACCTTGATGATTTTGACGGTTCCGGTTCCGGTTCGGTTCTTACAAAAACTAAAATTTCGGTTTCGGTTTCTTTTCGGTTTTTAAGAAAACTAAAATTTCGGTTACGGTTTCTTTTCGATTTTTAAAAAAAACTAGAATTTCGGTTTCGGTTTCTTTTCGGTTTTGAAAAAAATCGAAATTTCGGTTTCGGTTTTTAATTTGACAAAAATGTAGGTTTCGGTTTCTTTTCGGTTCTTAAAAAATGAAAACTGAAATGAAATTCCTGTTTAGGTTTTATACTTGAAAGTTAACACTCATGTAAGAAATATTTGATAAGTTTCGTTGGCGTCATTACTAATTGGTAGAAATTCTACCAATTGCTTAGGACAAAGGAAAGGACTAAATAACTTCATGTACTATCCCGTTTCAAATAACACTTTTTGTATTTTACTAGATTACTATGTAGCATTTACCAATTACTACTTGTTGCATTATTATTCAGTATTTAAGATTTTAAAAATAATTTATTTTTTTTTATCACCAGTTACCAGATATTATATTTTCTTAGGCTAGAGACTTGCGGTCAGGGGTTTAAGAAGATAGTAGATTGGAAAGTCTATTCCATTTTCACAGGATTTTAATCTGATTACTTTATTTTATTCACCTCATAGATATTATATATTAATTATAAGTATGTGCTTTACCTTAAAATGATCTGTAAAAAGTTAAAATCAAAACATTTTAGAATACTTAATGATAGTGACAATTAAAAATCATTTTAGTCATACACAAATTAATATATACACATAATTACGTTAAAGATAAAATAAAACGTTTGAAATGTAAAGATATTATTCATACATTAGTTATAATATTGGTACTTATGACAAATAAATTATACGAGGTAGTAATTATCGTAGTATACTTTGAATATTTGATGATAAGGATAACTTAAACGTCTTAAACATCATAATGGATTATAATAAAATCTTGTTTAAAATAAAAAAAAACCCCTTTCAAATTAAAATGTTATGTACTTATACATAAAATTAAGTAATAAACTTATAATATGTAACAAATAATATTTTAAATTTTAAAATAAAACAAAACTTATAAAAATGTAAATTATATAGCAAATCTTACTCTTTAGTTAAATTTTTTTTTCAAACAATCTATTTGTATGAACTATTAATTGATCTAACAATAGTAATAGTAATAATATACTTAATCATAAAATGCCTAGTTATTTATAAATATTAACCATATACCTATATTGAGAATTGCTTGGTATTGTGGTAACTGGAACCCCTATAGGTACCTACATATAATAATATGCAGTAAATAATGACTTATTTTTATTGGGAATTTCTCATTTCTATTACATTATCAGTTGTTACGTACAAAATACAAATATTGAAGGATTGTTTTTGTATAATTAACCTCTTAATAATAATAATAGATTTACGAATTTGTTTAGTTCATATTATATTATTATCTACCACGTACCAATGACAATTGACAGATATATTAAATAAAATTAATGATATAACAAAACCGAAATTAAATGTAAAAACCTTTAAAAAAAAGTATGGGTTGTGGTTAAGTTGCGGTTTTTAAATAAATATAAATAAGGTTTCCGGTAAGGTTCCGGTTTTTAAATAAATTTAAATAAGTGTTCCGGTGAGGTTCCGGTTTTAAAATTAATTTGAATTAGGGTTTCGGTGAGGTTTCGGTTCCCAATATTGAAAGGGTTCCGGTTCCAAAACCGGTTCGCTATTGACATACCGCCGTCTCTGTATCGGACACACCGTACAATGTACATACATAAATATAATTACCTGTGCCAGTTCCTTGACTACTTTTTATTTTCATTTTTTCACGTCGAAATGATGCGTTCAAGCTGGTCATTTTTTTTTTACATTCATCAGAAGTTGAATTCATTTGTGTGGC
>CARXXK010001020.1:0-132291 GCA_949089665.1 Macrosiphum euphorbiae
CAACTCTTCCCAAGCATCGGCTTTAGCAAATTTATTATAATATTTTGGATCCTTTGGATACCATAATACTGGTTTATTTTTATAAGCCTCTATGAGGTCTAACACTCTTTCGTTATTCCACTCCATTAATAAAAAGTTTTAAAATTAACAATAAAAATTCAAAACTTGTATCAAATTGATAAATGACTAACCAAGCAGCTTTGCTTAGAGAAACTAATGTGCTAAGAGCCTTTCCAGACGGTATGTTTTGATGTTTTAGCACATAAAACCTCAAAATGGTACCGGTTGGATCCTTCCTATACTCTGTCGTAACATGTTGCAACTTGCGACTATTGTTGTGACTATTGTCGTCACTCGTCAGGCGTGCGGCGGAAAACAAATCGAAAATGTTTGAATTCATAATATTATGTATATAAATTGTATTGTTATTATTATTATTATTATTATTATTATTTCTATAATATATTAATATTTTAAATATTTATTTCAAAATAATGTTCAGTCTTGTTGCCTTCACACCAGTAGCGGCGATAATGTTCATAATAATAATAATAATAATAATAATAATAATAATTAATAATATTCATACATCATTATAATGGCAAAAATATTGTAGTGAGCAGGGAGTACTTCCCTAGCTGAGTACGATTTTGGAAGGAAGTGTGAAGCAAATATCTAATTTTGTATTTTACTGATGCTATGCAATGACCAAACAGGGGAGGGATTATTGGGGGTTTAAAATTGTCCTGGCGACCTGGCAATTCGAATCACGCTTATTAATGACCATATTGGCCGTACGCCACTGGCCCTCCTTATAAATCAGTGGCCAGTGGCCATTGGTACACCCAAAAGTCTTGGCGCCACCACTGTGTTACACGGCACTGGACGATACCGTACACACTAGCAGCGAATTGTAACAGTGTTCGTGTGTCATATGCGTGTAACAAATCTTCGAACTTGTACCATACTTCTGTAACAAATTATATTTTAGTATTATTTTATTATAGGTATTATAGTATATACTTCAATGAAGTTCGAGAGAGAACTTAATTTGTATCAACAATTAATAAAGGATACTTATATGCGGCTATGCCTATCGTTTGTCGAAATAACTATTTATAACTGGAATTTATTGTCGTATATGATATTGTTACTATAATGTAAATTAATATATTTATATACAAAATCACAGCGTTCATTCTCTTTTACCATTTCATCATAGTATTAACAAATTAATACATTTAGTTGCCGATTAACCTCCGAGAACACACTATATTATAGTCGTTTATTTTCGTTTACTTATACATTTTGTCACGATGGCCTACTGGACAAATAAAAATGTATTATAACTTATTGAAATATATCGTAGTAAGGAAATTATATGTGACCCTACAGACAAAAATCATTTTAATAAGATTTAAAAAAATGACGCTTGAAATGAAATAGCAAGTGAATTTTCCAATCACATTTCAACTGCAATCACGCCGGATGAGTGTAGAAATAAAATGGTGTAGATACAAGCTGCACATAGGAGAGAAAAAATGAAAATAAGGAAAAGTATAGGAACCGGTTCAGGAAAGTACATATTACCTAAACTAAATTATTTAATGGTTAAACATTAAATTTGTTTTCTCAGGTACTCAAGACGTGTATAGGTCATCATGGTTTGCATTTGAAAGCCTTGAATTTTTAAAGAACAAAGATAATCCTCTTCAGAGAAGATGCACGGTAAATTTATAAATTATTATACAGATATTAGTAATTTAAAAAATATTGAAATATTTTTATTCCATGTTATTTACAGTAAAAATTAGTAAAATAACTAATAATTCCATTTTTTTAAATATTTATAATATTTTTAAAATATTTAGATTATGCATATTTTTCTTGCCAAATAACATTTCCTTCATTAATACAGTATTGCATTATTTCTTCTCGTATTTGCATCGCATTCGTTGTAGATTTACGTGGTACCCTCTTTATTGGTCTGAGGGATGATATTTCTTCATTATTGGTCTCCCGCCATGTTCCTTCAATAAAGTTTCCATTTACTTCAGAGTCGAATATTCCATTGGGTGTATAAACAGCAGCTGAGGTATTATTTCTTCTTAAAAAATTATGAAGGTGTGCTATGGTCATAACAATTAGTTCTGATTTTTCTGGGTTCAATAACAGTGGCTTTCGGATAACTCTAAAAACAGATGAAATAATACCGAAAACATTTTCCACCACCCGACGGGCTCGAGAAAGTCTATAGTTACCTATATATTCGTTCTAGTGTGTCTTTAGAAAATAAGCCAGAAAAAGGTTTCATTATGTTGTCCGTTAAAGGAAATGCCCCATCACCAATAAAAAAAAAAAATGGTATTTCTTTACGTCTGCCCGGTAGTGGTGCTAATAATGGTAAACCTAGTGAATTGGATTTTAATTTTTTATTAAGTTGACAATCTTGAAATACACCTCCGTCTGAAATTCTTCCTTGGCAACCTGCATCGACGAATATGAAATTATAGTTCGCGTCGACAACAGCAAATAACACAATACTGAATGAAGATTTGTAGTTAAAATATTCACTCCCGGTATTGATAGGAGCTTGAATTACCACATGTTTTCCATCGATAGAACCCAATGTGTGCGGAAAGTTCCACTTAGTTTCAAAATCATTTGCTATTCCCAACCTTTTTTCTGGTGTATTAGGTACCTGAAGTAACATATACAATAATTGAATAATAGCATTACAATGTAATGATACAAAAGTCGCGTAAGCGGATATAGCTCTGCTATACACTAGGTTCCAAGTGGGCAAGGATGGAAAACGTTTTTAAAAAACGTTATTAAACGGAAAAAAACCAAAAATGAAAACAATTAATAAAACAAAAAACAAATTAAAAACGATAACCAAAAATCCCAAAAACCGAAAAAAATTTAATAACGAAATCAAAAACAAAAACAAAAATAAATTATAGTACTATACATTATTAAATTATTTTTACCACGGAAAAAAATTTCACTGAAGTCTTTACTTTTAAATCTATATTAATGTACTTTTAAGATTTAAAAACATTTTAATTTTAAATCAGTAATTTTGAATTTTCTAATTTTTATATAAATTATAATTTTGATTTAAATTTTAAATATTAAGAATAATTAATTTTAATTTTTAACTTTTAAGTGCATTTCTATATTGCGCGTTATGATTTTAACTTAAAAGTTATAAGCTAAAGAATATAATATAAAAAAAAAAAGTTAACCAAAAGCGATATATTTTAAATCAATAAATAAAAACGAAAACGAAATAATTAAAAACGTTTTCCGTTCCTGCAAGTGGGTAACTGTAATGGATAGAATTCAATTTGAAATCAATGATATATAATATATTGTCTAATTATTATTATTATCATATGATAATGTCAGTCTAGGCTCTAGGATATTTTATTTATTTATAATTTTTAATTTTTTTTCACATTTTTATTTTATAGTATATATATTATATTATATTTATTGAAAAAACTACTCGTAAGATAACATAATACGTACCTATTTAATAATAATAATATAGAACATAAATAAAATATTGATTACACAAAAGTATAAAATAATAATTATGAATTATAATGTTGTCAAAAATTGAACTTATATAATTCATATAAAAAAAAGAAAGAGGATAAGTGGATGTATCTCTGCTGTACAGTAGGTTACAAGTGGGTCATTGTATAATGGATTGTATTAAGCTTGAATTCAATGATATTCTATCATTGTATAAGAAAAACGATTCTGGGCGGAGACGGTTCGTCAGTCTGGATATTTTATATTCTCATTAATTATTATATCATTTAAGTTGAATTAATATTATAAATTAAAATCCAGTTTTTAGCGGCTTAATATTTTTCAACTGCTATTTAAGCAATATAAATTTTTTTATGAATTTCTAATTCAAAATAATTTTGCACATTTAAACGTATTTTGTTAAAACTCAAAGTTTTAATGCTTATTATAAAAAAATGATGACTTTATAGGTATTTTTTAAAAAAGAAACTAAAAAAAATTGAAAATTGACTATGTCCGCAAACAACTCAAAAAGAGTCAAAATTGTATGGTGTATAGAAAATGAAAATATAAACATTCAGTACAATTGTCATGTACCTATCTACAGTTATTTGTTTTTGAATTACAACAAAATAACAAAATCCTTATAATATTACGAGAAATTTTAATTTTAAATTGACTTTCTTCTAACCATTTTTTTTTTTTTTTTGATAAAGTTAGACAAACTTATGAGGAATCTTATATAACATTTTCAATTCTTAGATTTAAAAAGAAACATTTTTATGAATTTCTAACTCAAAATAATTTTTTTTCAAAACATTTTTTTGAATTTTACGCCTTTTCTAAAAATTCGAACTTTAAATGCTTATAAAAAAAATAAGTATGTGTGTTACCAGTACGCGCGCGGGAAGTTAAACTTCTTTTGAATGGTACACGTGAGTGAGTGAAAAAGAAAGAAAAAATATTAATTCATTTGAAAAATTGAGAAGAAGTATCCGGAATTATTTTGTATTGATAGTTTTATTATTTTTTTTATATTTTTATTCGACAGATCGATGGATAATTGTTTGTAGTATTGTTTTTATCCAGACAATAGATTTGTGAGTGAATAATAATAATAAAAATAAATAATAATCGATCATTAATTATTCATATTAATTAGTATGGCCCGATTATAATATATAATATATAATAAAACAACATTACCATGACAATATTTATTTATTTACGGACATGTACGCTTTCGCGTTCGTACGGCCGCCCGTTCGTACCCGCCGCCCGTTTGCTTTTTTTTCCTCACTACCCTGCGTAAAGAAGTATAACTTCAAAAATTGTGACAAAAATCGAAATGCAATAATAATTAAAACATTTTTCGCAAAACTTATTAAATACAAAAACCCCCAAAATATTTTTCATAATACTGTAACGTGCCCAACAGCGTTACTTGTGATTTGGAAGCAAAAAATTGAACAAAACCTCTTTTGACAATATTTATTGTATTTATTATATAAACAGTATTATGGAATTTATCCTAAGTCCAAATAATAAACTAAAAGCGAGTTGTGACTATGAGTATTTAGTGTGACTGTCGAAGTTGAGGTTGGTTGCTCGTCTGACGGACGCTTGTCCATCAGCTCTCCTCGATGGATCTCTGTCCCTTGCCACTTCCATACTTTTTAAGACTATATATGGTCTTGCGGTTAAGCCTTTTGTGACCTTTTGTGAATTTCACACGCTTGCACGCGCAGGAAGTCTACATATATCTATATATCAGTTAGTGTTGTGCAGTCATACGACTATGTTGTGCAGTGCATAATTTATATTATTACCTATCAGTGATATCGTATTGTCTACTATCTTATAAATTATCTTTTTTCTTTTTTATCATTATTATTATTGTCTTCAACAATGCAAGATCAACTAGATTCTATATTAAAATCTTTAAATGAGGTAAAGTCTACACAAAATAAAATGATCACTTCAATAAATGAACAAAATAAAACTTTAAAAAGTTTTAATAAACGATTTGATGACCTGTCTACTGAAATAAATAAACTAGCTACTGAAAATTCATTTTTAAAAACTAAAATTTCTGAACTTGAGAACAAATTAATACAAATCGAAAAAACTACTTTAACTACTCAATTGGATGAATTAAATATATTAAATGAATTAGCTGATAGACAATCAAGAGCTCAAAATATAATCTTGTATAACTTAACAGAAAATTTAAATAACACACAAATTCCTATATCCGATGGTGACAATTTGAAACTTATATTCAAAGAAATGAAGGTAGACTATAATCCTATAAATTTTAACCGTTTAGGAAAACCTTCAGATCGAACACGCCCGTTAAAAATAACTCTTGCGGATAAAAAATCTATCTTTGAAACATTACGTGCACAATCCACTCTACGTCATTCTCCGGATTTTAAAGACATACGTTTTTCATCAGATCGAACAATCAAACAAAGAGAACAAATGGCACTACTTCGGAAAGAACTCGAATCACGTCGTGAAGAAGGAGAAACCAATATTATAATTAAATACATAAAAGGAAATCCACAAATTATTAACTCAAAAAACATGTAAAGTCAAATCCATTTACTATCTCAATCTATTATCAAAATGTACGTGGTTTAAACACAAAAACCCATATGTTAAACTCCCGCATTCCCTTATCTTGCTTCAACGTCTATGCTTTTACTGAAACCTGGTTATCTAACAATATAAATAGTTCAGAATTAGGTTTTAATGAATATAATATTTTTCGATGTGATAGAAATACTTACAATAGTAATCTTACTAGAGGTGGCGGAGTACTTATCGCTGTTGATAACAAATTATATTCTCGATGTATTAATATATCCGATAATACGTTAGAAATGGTTATTGTATTAATAAAATTTGAAGATAAAACCGTTATTAAAGTTCAATTTATATTCCTAACAAAGCAGTTATAGAAGTATATTCAAAATATTTTAAAATAATAAACGATATATATTATAACTATCCCAACTCAGATATCATTTTACTTGGCGATTTTAATATTCCCTCAGCAATTTCTACAAATACAAAAAATTTCTTTTTCGACAACATTTCCTTCTTAAATATGTTTCAATTTAATAATATTTGTAATTCAAAAAATGATATTCTTGACTATGTTATATCAAACAATAACTCTATTAATGTAATTTTAAATAAGTTTCCTGTAGTAAATGTTGATTTATATCACCCTCCACTTGAAATAAGTTGTGTTGTTTCACTTTTAAAAATAAAAGATTTAAAATATAATGAAATTGTATATGATTGGGAAAAAGCAAATTACTATCAAATACATTTATCACTGTCATCGATTAATTGGTTGGATATATTTTTAAATAATAATATAGAATCTAATATTTCATTATTCTACTCGTTATTATCTAACATAATTAATAGCTTTGTACCAACTTACATTAAACGCAACTCTTCATATCCTATATGGTTTAGTAATGAACTTAAATCACTAATTAACCAAAAAAAAAAAAGCTCATTATAATTTTAAATATTTAAAATCTTATTCAAATTACATAAAATTTTCAAATCTAAGAACTAAATGCAAAAATCTAAGACATATAGACTATTCTACATATTTAAAAAATGTTCAAAATAATGTAATATCAAATCCCAAATACTTCTGGAAATTTTTTAACGATAAAAAACCTAAAAATCACCTTCCTAATTTAATGCAATTTAATGACAAGGAGGCAAGCGATGGACAATCCATAGTAGACATGTTTAAAGAATATTTTTCAAGTGTATACACATCACCCTTAACAAATCCTAATTACAAACATAACATTTTAAATTCAATACCAAATATTTGCAATACCAACATTTCTTTAATGGATATTTTCAACGAATTAGACAATCTAAATATAAATCTATGTCCAGGTCCAGATAATATATCTCCTAAATTTCTTTATAATTGCCGCTTCATATTATCATATCCAATTCACTACTTATTCAAACAATCGTTATCATCTGGAACTTTTCCATCACTTTTTAAAATAGTTTATATTTCCGCGTTATTTAAAAAAGGAGATCGTTCATCCGTTTTAAATTATCGTCCTATCTCAATAATATCAATCATACCTAAGATTTTCACAAAATTAATAAATGACAAACTATTCCCTATATTAAAAAACATTATTATCAAAGAACAACATGGTTTTCTTACTAAACGATCAACCATTACTAATTTAGCCACATTCAAACAAACCATTTTTGAATCTTTTAATATGAATACACAAACAGATGTGATATATACTGATTTTAAGAAAGCTTTTGATCGAATTGATCATAACTTATTAATATCTAAATTAAATCATTATGGTATAAAAAATCCTCTATTATCATGGTTTTCTTCATTTTTAACAGAAAGATTTCAAATTGTAAAATATAATGAGTTTTTTTCAAATCCGATTTCTATAACATCCGGGGTTCCACAAGGAGACCACATTTCTCCGCTGTTATTTCTATTATACATAAATGATATTTCTTCTTCACTAAAACATACAAATATTCTACTTTTTGCTGATGACGCGAAATTATATAAAACTATTTACTCCGTTTCTGATGCCTTGAAGTTACAATCAGATTTAGACGCATTTTACGATTGGTGCACAAATAACGGCATGGAACTAAATATAAATAAATGTTCAATTATCTCATTCTCTCAAAAAAAAACCATTCTTGATTTTAATTACAATTTTATAAACCTTGAAATTAAACGTGTATATTTAATAAATGATTTAGGTGTATTTTTCGACACAAAAATGAATTTTAAACAACATATCAATAAAATAAAAAATAAAGCATCTTCTAAGTTAGGATTATTAAAACGACAATGTTCAAATTTTAACAATCATTTCGCATTAAAAAACATTTATTTTTCTATTGTACGTTCTCAACTAGAATATGCTGCTTTCATTTGGTCTCCTAATTCCTTAATTCTAAATCAAACTCTTGATTCCGTTCAAAATTCTTTTTTACGCTTTTTATCCTTCAAATGTAATGTAGAACGCCTTTCACATTCAGGTTATGAGGGAGTATCTGGTTTTTTCAACATACCTACTTTGAGAAATCGTAGAAAATATCTAGCTTACATTTTTCTTTTTAATTTATTAAATAACAAAATTGAATGCCAAGAAATACTAGAAAGATTAAATTTTAAAGCAAAAATTATTTTAACTAGAAATAACGATTTATTCACTTTGAAAATTATACGAACCAATTATTATTTTTCCTCCCCAATAAATTCACTGATGTCTATTGCAAATTCAGTTAATTTAGATTTGTTTTTTTGTAATATAAATAGTATTAAATCAGCATTTAATGTTTGATTATTTAAAATGTATTTTTTGTTTTGTTTCAATGTTTTTAATTGTTTACTGTTAATTCAGTCTAAATGTAATTACAATATATTTAATATATTGTAAACTATACATGTACTATATCTAGGTTTAAATAATATGTAATCACTAAACTAAATATCATCATATGTTTTTTACACTGTACACTATATATTAATATTGTAAATGGATTTATTCCGTAAATAAATAAATAAATAAAAATAAATATTGTACATTTGTGGTGTTATTTAACATAATTATATTCATAAAATCATAATCAAGTAATTATTCATATACGTAGTCATATATCTATTGTCGCACGCAGTTCATGGTCACGCGCTCGATATAAAAATTATTGATATTATATTATTACTATTTGAAGAAGCGCTCGAGTATAATATTTATATATACGCGGTGCGAATATTATATGATTACGTATGCATTGCATGTGTTTAACCCATATGGCTAAATAGTCACAGCTCGCCACACCTCACCTCACAGCTTTGTAGGGCTACAAAAAGCTTTAAAATTTTTACATAGGTGAAAGTTTACAATTGGTTTACATAAATTACATAGTTCATGAGTTTACAAATACAATATATAAATAATTAATCATTGTCTTATTATGACAATTTTCATGATAATTGTTAGTACATTACTCGTGTTACATGCGGCCCTTCAGGGATCCAAAAGCTTGTTGCACTTTTACAATAAAATGTAGTCAATTTTAAATATAAATCAATTGTAATTTATTAAAACCAATAATAATTAATATAGTCGTGGTGAATTGCAGCGTCGTGAGTTGACTCGTTGTAGTAGTCGATAATCTCCATGTAAGTCGTGTGTAATGGCTGGTGGCTAAACGGCTCGCTCGGTCTTGGCGGCTCTGGTACATCTAGTTAGGCTGTCTCGCTGTCCCCTATATATATGGTGGCGGCGTCCTTTGAAGTGAGCGGCGCGTGTACAGTCGTCCTTGATATGGACCTCACGACTATGAAAGTGGTATTCTTTAGTCGAAAACACTTTTGGGTGTGGTGGCATTCCTGGTTGTTATTATGAGCAAATATATGATATTGCGTAATCCCATTCCTGGTTGTTATTATGAGCAAAATACATGATATTGCGTAATCCCATTACACCTCCCTACCAAAAAAAAGATTGTTAACCTTTAAGGGTTAAGAATCTTTAACATCGTTAATTAATAGTTTACAATGGCTGAATTACATTGTTTACATTGACATTTAAATTTTGTATACAGTTAACAATTTGATTATAGTATTACATTTGATTACAATAATGTGAGCATTTTACAATTTTTAATGTCATCATTATTATTATTATTGTTTTTTTTCTTTTGTTCATATTACAATTTTAATTGTGGTTAGTAAAATAAATTAATACATGATTTAATTAAACAATTAGTGTTAATAAAAATGATTAATAATCTTTAATAAAATAATATAGGTACCTGAAATTATAACATTATAAGCGTTACGTAAGTATACAATTTAAGTATTTCCCCTTTTATATAATAATAATATTTATCTTCCACCTATATACTAATCTACGTGAATAATTGTTAGATTTGTCGTAGACATATGCAACTATAGATTTACTTAAGGTAATTCATTATGTAATTGGATATATAATAAATGTTAATTTATTGTTTAATTTATTTTGTGTTAGATTTATTATTAATTATAATAACTTATTTATTTTTAAAATTTCATAATTATTTTTTTTTGCTAAATTATATAGTTTAATGGGCTTTATCTTTGTTACTATGTAATTGAATAAGCATTTCGTTAAAATTACGTCTGCAACCGGATCATGACAATGTGTAATATTATGTTTAATATCGCATGCTAGTTCATGAGCTTCTGACAATCCTAACATTCTACTATTTTTATTACCTAAATAGCCTGAATATAATACTTGCTTAGTTTCTAGGTTTGTTAATTCTATTATATATAATCATCGTTATTCCTAACGCTAATTGCCGATATGTTTAAATATGCTAAAATTCCTGTTAATCTTAAGCGCTTAATTATAGTGATATCTGACGATCCGTTCCAAAATACTATTAGCGGCTCCCTATCGTTTATGTGCAAATATCTTTGCAAGTATACCGTAGACAAGGTCGACCAGGGGGGGTGACTTATATTTTGTATAATTGTTCCAGCAATGGTTTAATCACTCTTGCCTTTTTCCCTCGGAATACTTGTTTGATATCCTGCACTATTTCCTTTAGGTCGCATCGGCGAAATCTTCTTTACTTATCATCCTTTGTAAGTATAAGAGGACTCCCCTCCAATTTCTTTCGGTTGGTACTTTTCTAAACTATTCGATATTGTGTCGGATACCAGTAATGTTTCGTTTTTACTGACGGTAAAGAACTCGAAATCCATTATAAAAAAAGCGTACCTGTGAGCTAAAATAAAATAATTATTTTTTTTTTTTAAATTAATTGGTTTTAGTATTTATTGCTATGTATATGATATATGTTTCCTGAAGTTATTCTTCGAAAATCGTTTCGACGATCACACGTCTCATGATTAGTTGTTCTATTAGTAAACCCAACTCTACACACATGGATCGATTATGATTTGGTCTTACGATAACTGTGCGTACAAAGTCATTAACATGGATCATGACCCGTGCTAAGACATTCGGCCTGAAAGGTATGGTCATATTATTATTTGCCCTTCTTATGTGTTCCGGGAAGCAATGTAATCTGACTACTTCCCCTCGCATTATTGGTTGATTCAATTAATTCGTTTTTTAACTCTCTGAGAAATTCAAATGTTTGTAGTTGCATTCGAATGGTTCGTGCTACAGGTGGTACGTTCTCACCCATTTTTATACTTTAAATTTTTACGTGTGCTTTTATATATTTTTTTTTTTGTTTTTCTTCTTAATTTCTGAAATAGTTAAAAGTTATTGTTATATAATTTTTATTTAGAATATTATTTACGTATTTATATATATTATTTTTTTTTTTATGCATGTAATATTATTTTATTTAAATTATAGAATATTATTTTACGTATTATTTCTTTTATGCACGTAATAATGTTTTATTTTATTATTTATTTTCATTTATCTTTATTTATTTAAATTATATTATTATTATTCGTTTTCCTCTTGGTATTTCCTGAAACACAACTATTATTATTATATATCTATAATTTACATGATATATTAATTCCATTTATCCTTATTATCTGCTTATTGCTTATTTTATATTTATAACTTAGTATTTATTATTTTTATTAATATGTTAAGTATTTATTTTCGTTTTGTATGTTATATTATTTTTTGTATAGTTTATTTATTATTAATTAAATTTAAAGTAAATAATTCATTATGACTAGTGACTAGTGACTACTCTTAATAAATTTTTATTCTATTTATCTTGGCGACGGTGGTGGAGTAAAGGGTGTCTCTTCATAATTTCGTACGTATTCATTTCTATTGGGTGTCCTATATCTAATTATTCTGACGGGTAATTCCATGACTTCTGTGATCCTGATAAAATTGTATTTTATCATAACATAAATTGCTATTATTAGTATAATAGATATTGATGCTAGTACTATAACAAATTACTGTGTACAAATTATATTTATATTAAACTAAAATATCTTATTATATTCTTATAAAATTAAAACCATCTTACATAATCCGATATATCTCTAGTATCGTGCAAATATCTCATATAATCTATTAATCGTTTACATGTGGGTGTCACTGGATCTGATGACATAATTAGAGTTAGAATTCGCGTAATTTTCGTTATTTCGAGAGTATTAAATGGTTCTTCCATACAATTATTCGCGGTATTAATATGTCCTATTAAACACCTCGGCGTGTGTTCCGGTCCTAAAGTATTTGTTTCATGGATTTCTTGTTCAATCGCCTTTCCTAGTTCCACAATGAATTTTCTTTGTCTGTTCCTAAAATTAAAATTAATTTTTATCGTATTTATTTTATTTATTATTATTTTTTATTATTTTCTTTTAAATTGGTTGTATCGTGATTTCATTTATTATTTCTTTCTCCGGTTACAAAAATGAATGTTCTGTTTCTATCCCTAAAATTAATATAATTATTCTAACTTAATATTGCTATATACTTATTATTTTTTATTTTTGCTATTTTTTTTTTTAAATTAATTGACTTGTGCGTCATTATAATATATTTCTTTTTTTTTTACGTTATTTCTATGTACAGTAATGACCTTGCGGCCTCGCTGTATAGCTACATTCTCGTTCCCTATAACTGCTGTGACCCGTACGGTCCTAGCCAGATTGGGTCGAGTTTCGTTCTATGATTATTATCTTTTAATAGTACTAAATCATTAACGTATAGTTCTTGTGGATTTTCATGTTTATCATAACGTTCCTTACTTTTTATTTTATTATTTTTTTTTTTTAAATTAAATGATCTCTAGCTATCTTATGCGAAATTTGAATATTTTCTCTTTTTTTTTTTTTTTCGAATATATAATCGCCATAATTGTAACGTGGTTCAGGTTCGGCTTTTAATCTAATCGGTACCTTCAACGTACGTCCATAGACTAATGCGTATGGTTGAAAATTAGTAGAAGTATGTACCGTTGAATTATATACAAAGAATGTTAAGGGTAGTAAATGATCCCAATTATTTAAATTCTTATCTACATAATGTCTTAAGTACTCGGCCAAAGTCCTATGAGCGCGTTCTACGGGGTTACCCTGCGGTCTGAATGGACTTGTGTTAACCTTTTCTATTTTTAATATTTTACAAGCATTTGCAAACGTTTTCGAGAGGAAATTAGTTCCTTGATCCGTGAGTATTGTTTCTGGTATACCGTGTACACATACGAAGTGTGTAACAAAAGCTTCCTCAACAGTATTTGCCTTCTGGTCAGGAAGTGGAATTCCTAAAGTGTAACGTGTCAAATCGTCCTCCATCGTTAAAATGTATACATTATTGGACAGTGTAATCGGCAAGGGCCCTACTATATCCATAAATATTTTTTCGAATGGTTTAGACGAAGTGGATGTAATAGCCATTGGTTGTTTTATGTGTCGATTTGATACCTTATTAACCTGACATGACGCACAATTTTTTATATATTCTAACGTCTTTTTTCATACCCTTCCATAAGAATTGTTTTTTATTGCGCTTAATGGTTTTATTCACACCTAAATGTTCGCCTAGTTTTGAGTCGTGAAATTGTGATAAAATGACTGCTTTTTATTCTTCACTATATTCTACATTCGCACATGTAATTATTGCTATATCTGTATTGCAAAATATGTATTGTAACATTGACCTTATTTTTTTCCTTTCTAAATTATCGTGATCGCCTATCTTGCCCATGGCTAATTTATTCAGATTGTTTTCCTTACAAAATGATTTTAAATTTATTAGTGATAAATGTATGCTTCCATTAGTGGCCTTCTGTGGGTTTTTATTTTTCGTTGCTAAGAATATTATAAACCTGTTTTCCTGTTTAAAATAGGGTGTGTCTCTTATTACTTTACTAGTCGGCAATATTCTACCGTTTCCAAATTGTTTTTTTAATTGATAATTCGTTCCTGTTTTAAAATTATATTGCTTGGCAATTTCTGATACTATATTATATTTTTTTTGTGAATCTATATTAGTGTACCTATAGTTTCATTTACATTAATATTTTTGATAATTTGTGTTCCTAACTTTTCGATATATTGTTTGTATGATTTGTTTTTTATTTCCTGAATTGAATATATGCATGTGAGAGTATCTACATTTGAATTTAGAACTCCGGGTTTGTGACGTATTTGTAATTGATTTGTGTTAGCGGCGAATGAATTAAATGTTATATGATTATTTTCTAAGGTTGAGAATATATGGAATATTCGTGAGTCGGTTGTTCCGCGATAATCTGGTTTATCGTACGAATACCGCGACTCTCGTTCGACACGTTTTCGTTTTCCGAATTATTAACGTTTCTACTCTCATCGTTTCTCTTTTTATAACACGAGTCGATATTATGACCAGTTCGATTACCGTATGAACACGTAACTACCTGTATATTATAATTCGTAAGTGGTTGCGTAAAATTATTCCTATCAGGTGGACGGTTGTTATTGCCATTGCTCGCATAACTAGGTCTCGTATTATTCCTACATCGAGATGCATAATGATTACCATTATAATTATAGCATTTTATTGCTGGCCTATTGATTGGTTGAGAAAAATTGTTTGCACGCGGATAATTTTTTGTCCTTACAGGGTTATTTGGTCTAATGTTTTCGTTGTTCCTATTTTCGTAATTCGATCTGCGCTGGTTATAATTTTGTGAATGAATATTCGAATAATGGTTCCTATTTTCCTGTTCTAATCTTAGTTCTACCTGTTCTGACATGGCGATTTGTTTCGCGATCTCCAGGGTTTTGGGGTTACGAGATTTTACTATTGTTCTAATCGGTTCTACTAATCCTTTAATAAATATCGCTAGAGTTTGTTCCCTTAATATATCATATATAATTTTTGTTTCTGCAGCTTCTTTGCCTAATGTGCTTACGGTACATAACTGATAATATAATTTCTCTACTCTATGACAATAATCGTTTACATCCTCATTGTGATTCATTCTAATCGAATTTAAATGAAGTTGCAACGACGATGCATTGGTTGTCACTTCGAATGCGTCTGTTAAATACATTTTTATAAACTGCCATTTCGATACATTTTTGTATTTAATCATTTCTAATGCTCTACCCGTTAAACGTGTGGTAATATATTTTACTAGTGTTGGTGCACTATTTGTGTCGACTAGACTTACTGCCATATCGCATACATTTATGAATTGATAGATATCGTCTGTTCCTGTGCATAGTGGAATTAATTTAAAAGCGTCTTCTAATCTTATGGTTACTGCCATTTTTTTAGTGCGTGTTATAGGTAAAAATACTAATGACTGATGTTCAAAACTATCTGTGACTTGGCTACGTGTGATTACTCCTGGACTTGAGTTTCTATTTGCGCTATCTCCTAACTGGGTATCTACTATAATATTCAACTGGGCTTTCTGTTGGGCTTCAAACTGGGCTTGGGCTTCTCTCTGGGCTAATAACTGGCTTCTAACTGGGCTTCTTCTACTACACTAGTGTCATACAATGAATTAGCTACGTTCAAGGGAGATGTACCTTCTTTGTCCATAAATTACTTAGCTACCTATTTAATACGTTAATACTCATAATAATAATAATCAACAATGCCCTATAAATACAATAATAACTTCAATAATATGCCCTTTAATAAATTCAATAAACTTCAATAATACTTCAATAATAATCAATAATAACTTCAATAAAACATGCCCTCAATAATAAACTTCAATAATCAATAAATATGCCCTCAATAAATTCAATAAAACTTCAATAATAATCAATAAAATATGCCCTCAATAAAATTTAAAACGTTTTACACCATTATACTTATAGTCAACTACTTAGAATTATCTAATATGTCCTAATTATGTTGCATACGTCTATGTAAAAAATCTAAATAATTATTCACTCACAATAATGCTGTGTTCCTGGTTGCTGATGACATGCTGATGGATTTTTTGGTACCGCGACGTGACTTATTTGTTTATGGTTCTTTTTTTATGGTTTCATTTTTGATGGTTCTTCTTGGAGTTGTCTTCTCGGAAGAGTGTACAGTTCTTCTTTGTTGGCGGTAGCCTTTGATGGTTGCCTCCCTTTGTAGAATCCAATACCGACTGCGCCAGTGTTACATGCGGCCCTTCAGGGATCCAAAAGCTTGTTGCACTTTTACAATAAAATGTAGTCAATTTTAAATATAAATCAATTGTAATTTATTAAAACCAATAATAATTAATATAGTCGTGGTGAATTGCAGCGTCGTGAGTTGACTCGTTGTAGTAGTCGATAATCTCCATGTAAGTCGTGTGTAATGGCTGGTGGCTAAACGGCTCGCTCGGTCTTGGCGGCTCTGGTACATCTAGTTAGGCTGTCTCGCTGTCCCCTATATATATGGTGGCGGCGTCCTTTGAAGTGAGCGGCGCGTGTACAGTCGTCCTTGATATGGACCTCACGACTATGAAAGTGGTATTCTTTAGTCGAAAACACTTTTGGGTGTGGTGGCATTCCTGGTTGTTATTATGAGCAAATATATGATATTGCGTAATCCCATTCCTGGTTGTTATTATGAGCAAAATACATGATATTGCGTAATCCCATTACACTCGTTTAGAGTATTACAATTGATTAAATTGATACAATAATGTTACATATAAAATTTAAATACAGATAAAATATTTGTTAGTAATTTGATTAAGTTAATTGATTAAAATACAATAGTTCCAATACAATATTAAGAGGATGTCACAGTAGACAAAATATGGCATAAAAACATGGTTTCGTACTTCCAGGAATACGGCTTATTGAAGCGTTTTACGGTATAAATACCTATTACAAAAATTGTAGAGGAGAATTTTTTCTAGAAACGTAAGAAGTCCGATTTTCGATATTTTTATTAATTAGTTAAATAATTAATTGATAAAAAGTTTAAAAAAACGTGTTTATTTACCATGCGATATTGGACGATTGGAACAAGATATCAAAAATCGGGCTTCTTACGTTTCTAGAAAAAATTCTCCTCTACAATTTTTGTAATAGGTATTTATACTGTAAAACGGTTCAATAAGCCGTATTCCTGGAAGTACGAAACCATGTTTTTCGGTAAAAAAACGTTTAATTACGCCCGTCATGAGCTGCGCCCGTTACAGTCAGCGGCAGCGCTCGATACTATACTCTGTTCAAAATAAGACGATGACCCGGCGGCGACCAGTTTTCGTCGGGCGGCGGTCAGACATATGGCCAGATGCCGTCCCCACTACAGCGACGCGTCGGGCGCAGCCACGGAACAAAGCCACGCCCATGCGCACAACTCGGCCGCCGGGTCATCGTCTTATTTTGAACAGAGTGTAGGTGTTCATACCACCACCCCGCGCGCGTAACGGCAGTGCCGCATCATAGTCAAAACAGGTTTTCTATCGCAGCCGTGCGCCTGTACATAATTTATAAATACCCAGAGAAGAAAACGATTATTATATAATACCTATTTAGTGACAAACATTATTCAATTTTGTTCGGTTTTATATTTTCTATTCGTATCCGAATTTTATACTAATAAAAACTATACTTTTGTTCTTCAAGTAATACGGCGTATTGAAGCGGCTTACAACAAAACTACCTATTATAAAAATTGTAGAGGAGAATTTTTTTAACAATCGTAAGAAATCGGTTTTTTGATATCGTATTCTAATCGTTCAATATCACATGGTAAATTAACACGGTTTTTAACTTTTTATCCTTTAATTATTCAACTAATTAATAAAAATATCGAAAAACGGGCTTCTTACGATTGTTAAAAAAATTCTTCTCTACAATTTTTATAATAGGTAGTTTTGCTGTAAACCGAGCCGTAAATAAGCCGTATTACTTGAATTATCGAACTATTTGGGTATGATAAAAAAAACTAATTATTACGATATCGGAATATTTAATAATAATATAAGAAAAAAATCTAAATTAAATTCCATTGTAACAATTATTATGTGACAATTATTACAAATTAAATGTCATATAATAATTATACTATAATCGTTTTAATGAATACATTATTATTACAATAATTAAAATATGAACTATGGAGTCAGAATAATTATGTAAAATAAAAAAACAAAATTAATTCAAATGTTATAACATTTATTGTAAGTATTGTACACAAATTACAAATATTTAATTATTACGATTTACGAACGAAAGTTCATATTGTAATAATTTATTATATAATTAGTAACTGTACAAATAACTATAAATTAATATATTAAATACACATAAATCATAACTTAAATTCCTAATACTTATATTTAACAAATGCGTAGATAAAATAAAATATGTATTCTTAAAAAATAAAGTATAACAACTACTATTAGTATGAAAAAATGTATAAGTATGAGATTTAAATTGACATGTATAAAATATAATTATAAATTACAAAGTAAAGTTTATTGTTTTGGTGGAGCAATGGGCACAGGACAATAACCTAAATTTATATTTTCCAAAGCTGATTTTTTTTTTTTTTTTTTTTTAATACAGAATTTTATACTCGCGTATAATATTATAATAACTATTGTAATGATTAAATATTTGTTTGTATATACAAATTCATATGTCTTATTTAATAATATTGAATTTAGTAATTCATCTTGTGTATTTAACTTTGAAATAATTTTTATGAAAGCTTCTTTGTCGAATTTTAAATTTTTTATTTCATCTAAATGAATGGGTTTTGGATAACGTTGATTAAGTGTAATATTGCAACATGAATCATTTAAAATACTTAAATCTAAAGGTAGTGTTGCAAAAGACGATTCTACTGTTTGCTCTGTTATTAATACGCCTTTAGTAGTATGAGCTTGACACCCACCTTTCAAAAATAATTTTCCAGAACTTTTCAATGTAATTTTACGAATAAAAGATCGATTATTACAAATTATTGTAATTGTTGTAGGCTTTTCACACACAAAGTACCAATTATTTTTGAAAAACGATGGGTACCATAATTCTTTTTTAAATTCCGTGATATAAGTATCACATTGCGTAGGTTTAGTTAAAGCATTTTTTAATATTTCTGTTACACAAGTAGGATCAGTATCACTATTGTGTAACATTTCATTGAAACCGCAAACAAATAAATGTCGGCAACTATTAAACAGTTATTGATATTTGACCAAATAAAATATTTTGTCACCACATCATCTGTTAATAAATACGTTGGATTTTCAGCAATGTGTATAAATTGTCCGTGCTCATTAAATGGAACATATATTGGTATAATATAATAAAATTTAAAAATTTCGCTGATACATAAAGGAATTTTTATAGAAAATATTATCCTATCGTTCATTGGGTGAAGGTCTATATGTATTATTTTGTATATTTCTTGTATATTAGTTTCATTAAATTTGATAGGGATTTGTAAATTTTCAGGTAGAATATTTTCTATTTGTTTTATTTCTGACAACAACTGATCTGGTGTAATTATAAAAACATCTAATTTATTTGTTTGAACGTTTGATATCATTCTTTGTAACCTCGTTACAAATATATCTAATTCAAATATATTATTTTCAATTAGGGATATTAATTTTAGAACAATAATTTGATTTTTTTGGTCTACTAATTCAATATTTATGTTGTTAATAGAGGTTACAATTTTTTTGATATTTTTGTCAAATAATAATTTATTGTCATTAAATGTTGTTATGGTTTCATTGAAATTTGTTATTGTGCTCCTTAAAATAGACACTTGGTCCTGAACTATGTGGATCATATCTGTTTGATCATTCTCTAATTTGTTAATCGAACTATCATACCTCCGTACATCGTCAGCATCGGCAATACCGAACATCCACTGTAGTGCCGAACCTCCAGACTCAAATGATCGCTTAACCTTTTTTCTATACCTAGCCATTTGTCTAATTACCTGTATATCTAAATTTATTTTTTTAAATGCTTCTCTAAGTTATTCACAGTTATTTAGAAACTGTCCTTAATTGCATATGTGTTAATTGTATTTAACATATTCCTTATATCACTATGGCTATTTATTAAATATTTAAAATCTATGAATGTATAAATGGTCCAACTACTTTTACACAATTTACCTTCCCCTAATATCTCGTACTGTAATCCCGGACTATTGGTGGTTAGAGTGAGGTTGAAAAATGCATTGTCTTGATTTTCACTGGATATAGTACTATGATTGATTAGCAGAAACTGCAATAGCATGGTACGACAAATTACGTTCCAGACATCCATTTTCATTGTAATACTATGAAGAACATTTAATACAATTATACAATTATTAATAATAGAAAAAAAAATCAATATGAATTATAATATTGGTACTTACTTTGTTTAGTAGTTTGACGTTATACTATAGGTATTTGACTATATTGTATTGCAACAAGTATATGATAGGTGTAAAAAAATATAAATGTAAATAATAAGTAACTCTATGTTCGTATATTTCACAAGAGGCAGTTCTTTGCACAAAAATTACAAGTATCCACAGCAGCTCTGATATAATTACTGTGTTTGTTATAAAATTGGTATTTAAATATTATAATTATAGCTACAGATTGTTGACCTAACACTGGACCAGTGTATAGCTACTCACTGGTAATACTACGACTGACTGACTTTATTCGGGTTCGTCTGTTATCGCGACAATGCTCCGTGTCACATACAAAAACTCTTATTCAGCAGATCCCACGGTTGCACCATCGTACAACACACTATCTATGTAATACATAGATTATTATTGTATAATTACAATAAATGTTATGACTTTGATTCAGTTCTTTTATGAATATCAGGACATGCCCGTCGAACGTCTTGTTCTAGTTTCATTAGTGTATTTAGTTGATACGTGACAATATTATACGTGATAATATTTAATGTTATAATAATAAATGTTAGTTTACATATATAGTATTTATTGATTACAATAAAATATTGGTTAATAGTAATATTTGATAAATAACAATATTTGATTAATAACAGAGCCCCTCGACTCTGTACAAATAATTGGTTCCAGTCAATTAATAGGGAAGTCAGTCACTGGGAGCGCTAGTTGTTAAATAAATTGATAAAAAGAAAATATATGTACTTTTCTATTCATGATAAAAATAATAAATATTTTAAATATTTTGGCTCCAAAAATTAAAAAACCTAAATTTGATAAGTCAAAGTCATAACAACTATGAACATTGTTTATTTAGCAATTATCATATAAATCGAATAAATTGATAAATTCAAGTAAACTGAAATAAGTCTTCGCAATTAATGCAGTCTTTTTTATATTGTTATTTGTCAGTTGTTTTACAATGCCATCCAGTTTGTGCTGTGTTCTTAATTGTAAAAGTGGGAAGGGGACTACTAAGCATCGCTTTCCTAAGGATGAAACTCTTTTTAAAATATGGGTTGATCGGACAGGAAATGAAAATCTAGTGTCGTATACCAAAGAACACATATTAAAAAGCTGTTGCATATGCTCACTTCATTTTCATAATTCCTGCAATAGTCCAGGACAGACTCGCCTAAAAAAAGGATCTTTGCCAACTCTTAATTTACCAAGTATTAATTATTATACCAAATTATTATTATTATCTACCTCAGTGGTGCGCCTGATGGTCACAACATTTTATTAGGGGGTCAATAATTAGCATTATTTGCACCTCTAGAACAAGACTGCCACAACTCAAAATTCATAAATTTTGTGTTATGAGTTTATGACTACTTTTGAATAGTAAAAAAATAGCTCTCCAATGCAAGATCTCCACATTAAATATTATTTTTAAATTAACCACTAAAAAGATGTGTCATTCTTGAATTAATACATTTTTAGCAGATTTTCAAAGCAAGAGAGCAATATTTACTTTATGGCAGTATACTTATTGTAATTTATTTAAAAAAGTCATATTGTAATGAATATTTGAAAGTACCTATTTAAGTTTTTCGCTTCAAACGCATAAGTAAACAACTCTTTCAAATATCATAGATTAAAACTTCAAATCACTTTTTCTAGAAACCAAAAATGTTGAGTTGTGAGTCTTGTTCCAGAGGTGCGAATTATATTATACACTTACATAATGTTGGTGAGAAGGGTGGGAGGGAAATCAGTGGCGCCCAAGATATATTTTTCAGGTGTAGCAAGAAATAATTTTACCCAACAACTCACCCTCTCAAAACCCAAAATTTTATTATTTAATACATTTTAACATATTTTTATTGATAATATTAGTAAATATTAAGGTATCAACCAATATAATCTGTGATTAATTATGAACATATTTCAAGTTTATTATTTTTTGTTATTATACCCATCCGCCCCTTATTTTCAAGGTATAGCGACCGCTACACTTAGAAATAGGGTTGGGCGCCACTGAGGGAAATAATTGTTTAAGGTCGTGAATCAAAAATGCTTGCACACCACTGATCTACCTAATAAGTAATAACATACCACCTATCATGGTAAAGGGTTATATAAATGTTAAATGTACGATGTACCCAAGTGTTGTAGTATACTGTATAAGTACTTATTTTGTAGTTTTGTAAATGCATGCATTTTATGTATATAAAACTTCTTTTGTTATTTTGTCTGTTTTAATTTATCTTTAGTATAATTAAATCTATGTTATTCAATTATGTTGAAATAAATAAATCTATATTACATTATCTGGAGTTATTTTATGTATGATCCACTGTACAATCCACTTTATAGAAGTTTTACTGTCAAAACTACGGTAGAGTTGAACCTATTACTTTACTGGAGGGTTAATACTGACAGTTAATTATTTTAGAACCTTAAGTAATAGATACATTTATATTTTATTATAGAACATAATGTAAGTATTAATGTGACTATGTGAGGTACATATTATATAACATGTAAACATTAAAATAATAACTATTAACATATTTACTATAAAAAAAATAATAGTTTAGAACGTATCTATTGTAGTTTATTTTCTTCATTGGCAATCTCAAAACAGAGATTCTAGGTTCGAGTCCTAGCAGAGTATTTAATATATAATTTAAATAGAAGTAATATTATACTCTGGTCATGGATGTTCACTATCATATTCAAGACTGTTTAAATCTAATACATATTAATAGTAAGTGCAATAAACATTTTCAATAAAAAGAATGAGTTAAAACACTTTTTTTTTTTAATACTATAGATTATGTTGAAACTGATGAACATGATGTAGACTATGAAATACTAGCTACCTCTTTAGATTTTGATGAAACAATAGAACCAACAACAGTTTCTGAACCTTGTAGTAGTAGCTCAACTAAAATTGAAAAAAAAAGTATGTTTAAAAAAGAAAAATGTAATGTTAAATATTAGTAGGTACTGTTAAACTATTCAAACCATTGTGTATGTTTTCTATAGAAGTCAACAGAAATATTTTGAAAGACGCTGGGTTTCTGAAAGTGGAACAATTGACTCCAATCAAAAAGAAATTTTATTACCAAGCTCTGAAAATGAAGAAAAGAGTTAAACGTTTGGAAAATTTAAAGACATCCTTCAAAAAAAAATTACAACTTATAACTAAAAGTCAGAAAAATAGTAGTTACTCACATTTAAGTAATAAGATGAATAAGTCAACTTTAAATTTTATTGCAAGTCAAATAATTAATCAGCAGAAATCGCCTAATGGTCGAAGATATAAATTGGATGATAAAATATTTGCACTCTCAATTTATAAAACTTCCCCTAAGGCTTATTCATTCTTATCCAATATGTTTGCATTACCTGTCGAAAGTACATTAAATTCTCTATTATCAAAAATCCCGTTCAAACCAGGTGTTAATACTCACATAGAGAATAATATAAGGTACCAGGTATCAAAATTAAAACCCATTGATAGAACATGTGTTTTAATGTTTGATGAAATGTTTCTTGAACCAGGATTGAAGTATGACAAAAAGAATGATTTGATGCTTGGATTTGAAAATTTTGGAAATTATGTTACTGATAAATTTGCCAACCATGTTTTAGTTTTCATGCTCAAAGGTATATGCAAAAAATGGAAGCAGCCATATGCTTATTACTTTTGCCAAGGGACAACCAAAACACCAATGATGATATCATGTATTAACGAAGTTTTAGAAAGTGTTTTGAGAACCGGGTTAAAAGTAGTGGCAACAGTTTGTGACCAAGGTTCCACAAACAGAAGTGCAATAAACCAACTGATTAAGACAAATCAGAAATCTTCAATCAACAATGAAGAAAACCGAACAATAGGTTTCAACATTAAAAATGTAGAAATAGTTCCGGTTTATGATGTACCTCATTTAACAAAGAGTATTCGGAATAATATGCTTGATAAGGATGTAGTGTTTACTCTGGATGGTAAGGAGCATTATGCCTCTTGGGATCATATTATTGAATTATATAATATTGATAAAGACAATGAAAATTATGAACTTAGAGCTCTACCCAAGTTAACAGAAAACCATGTATATCCGCATAAAAACAAAATGAAAGTTTGTTATGCCACACAGGTTTTTAGTCAGAGGGTAGCTGCTACTATGAAACTGTTGTCTAGACCTATGTACAAAAATGATAAGTTGATCAAATCTGAAGGTACGGTTGAATTACTTCTTTTTATGGACAAAACATTTGATTCATTGAATGCATCAAAACTTGTGAGTGATCCAGGAAAGCCGTTAACCGGAGCAGTTAACATTGAATCTGAGTCCGTCCATATTAATCACTGGAATAAAGCAATCAAAGTATTTGAATCAATGAAATTTATTGATAAAAATACTAAGATTCCAGTGAAAAGACAGCCACCATGTATAGCTAATTGGGTATTCACACTGAAATCATTTAAATATCTATGGTTCAAGTTAAAAAAACAATATTCTTTCAAGTTTTTACTTACTAGAAGTATCAACCAAGATTCGTTGGAATGTTTTTTTGGCAATATTCGGAGTCATGGTCATAGAAATATAAATCCAGATTGTTTTCAGTTTGTTTTATCATTCAAAACGCTGTTAATAAACAATTTAACATCAATCAAGTCCGCTGGAAACTGTGAATCGGATAACTCAGAATTAGTGGATAATTTAAAACAATTGCTGACATATTCACCATTATCCATTTATGAAAAAAAGCAGATTTGATAAATATCCCAATCATACATGATGTCTATAATTATGTTTCAACAATGACTGATATGAACATTGAATATGTTGCAGGATATCTTGCTAGAAATATTTTAAAAACTGTGGATAATTGCAAAAGTTGTAAAAAGTACTTAGTAACTTCAAAGACTACAAATGCCCTTATTCTTGCTAGAGACTACACTGGTAAATCATTGATTAATCCTAATTTTTCTTTTTTTAATACTATAAAAGAAATGCTACACATTTCAAAATATATAGTTCCAATAATAATGGAACATTCAATAGGATATAAATTAACAAAAATATTTGAAATATATTTAGAACCTATGAATTATAGTTGTTCCGAACACAATTTGAAAAATATTTTATTTCAAAAGTTTAAAAGTTTTTATTTCTTTACTCTTTCAAAAAATATAAATCGTATTTTAAAAGGTTTAGATTCTAGAATTTATTCAAATGATTTACTAAAAATTTCAGCTCGGCAGTATTATTTAAAATATAAATTTAAAAAAAATTCATGTAAACAATGTTCAAAATTGTTCACGTGTAATTTTCATAAATTCCCAACACTTCCAAAATAAAATATTATAATAATTCTTTAATAAACAATATTTTTTTTAACAAAATATGACATCAACATAATAAAGTTAATTTAATATTACCTTATTTAAGTCCCTTATTACTTATTATTATTTCTCAAAGTTTATATATTTAAATAAATATGAGTTTAACTGTTTAATAGGTAAGTATTATGTTTTATATTATTATGTTAATAATTATTATTCAATGAGTTTTTTTGAATTAATAAATACTTATATTTTAAATTTTCTTTTTGTTAATAAATGTAAATAAATGTAAGATTGCTAAGCAAATATTATTTTTTTTGATTAAATCTGTATTATATTGATTTGAAATTATAATATAACAGTAAAAATGGTAATATTTTTATTTGTAACATTATTAGTTCCTTAAATCAAATATAAAAGGTATCTTACTTACCTAGGGTAAATGTTATGTTATTACTTATTATGTATATCCATTATTCTACCATTATATAATTCAGAGTTATTATTACAATATCATGTGTGTGTGTACATACATTAATTGTATTCTTATTATTACAACTCATTAATCAATAAATTAATAATAATGATTAAATTTTAGTTAAGTAGATTCGAAAATTAAATACTTATTACAAACAATGATAATGTAAAATGTTATATCTATATTCTGGTTGTTTAGTTCAGAAGTCAGCCGTTGGGATCGCTGCGTATGCGGAACGATTTTTTTGTCCGAGTCGGTCATCTATTTTATATGTTATCTATGGATTAATAATAATTATTTGATTAATAGCAATATTTGATTATTAACAATTATAATAATATTTAAAATCTCCAATGGTATATTGACCAGTATATATTAATTTCCGTTATATCACCTATCATAAAACAGTATATCTGTTGCTTGGGGTATAATTTCAATGTACCTAGCCAAATCCATATATATTGGATTTGTTAGATCCCTTCCCAATACCATATCAGTTACGAACCTTTTTACACATTTTATTATTTCCAAAACCTCTCTGCTTTCGTATGGTACCAGTATTGCATTATTAGCAGAAATTATGTGATAGTCAAAGCATTCTGTAAAGTTATACCATTCTCCTTGTTCTGAGTTCGTGTGTGTCTGGATTGCTATACTAATGTTAAGTTCTTGTAATAACTGTTCATTCCTATCCATTTTAGATTACTGTTTCCTATAATATTAAAATGATGTTATTTGCAATTTTGATTTTTGAAGCTTTAAATTTTTAAATTGTTAAAAATGTTTGATTAAATTTTCATATTTATAATTTCGTACGACGAAGTCAAAAATACATTTTGTATATATAACATCCGTTCGTGGGTCGTGTGCATGTGTAATTTTGTGTTTTTTCCTGCAAATTAAGTTATGTGCTTCTGTAAGATTTAAGGTTCTCCCTGACTTATCATAAGTACCTACTTCTATTTCAAAAATTGTCCTTTTAGGATTTACTGTCTCCAATTGCATATAAAATTACTTATTAAAGTATTTATCATAACAAGTTAAATTTAATATAGGAAACTCCGTTATTCCTAATCTTTTGAGAATGACCTTATCAGAACTACCTTCCCATACTACTAACACATTAATCTTGTCACCACGCAGTATATAGTTTCGTAAATAGGTCGCATTTAAACTATTTACTGGGGCTCTTAGACTCTGGTTTAGTTGTTCTAAACATATGTCTCGCAGTTCCGTCTTCGCCTTAAAAATTCGAGCCAACGCTCTCTGTGCAACTAATACTTCACGGTCTTTCATCGGTCGAACTTCCCCGTCTTCTGGTAAATATAATGGTCGTCCTTCTAACTTCCTTATTTTAAATCGGTCCAAACTATTCGAAATAGCTCCTGAGATGAGGACCTTACTGGTTTTATGGATATTGGTGAATTCAAAATCCATTATCACGAATTTGTGGGTATTTTCTCTATATACAAATATGAATATCTAAATTAATTATACAATTATTACAATTTTAATTACATTATTAGTTATCTATCTATTATTGCTGGTAAGTTAGCGGGATTAGTATTTATATTCCTATCAACAGTATCTGAAAATGAGGTTTCTTGTATGTTTTTATCCTTTTCTTCATATGACTTACAGTGTACTATTGGTCCTTGCAAGTCATATGTCTTACTACTTTTATTCATTGGTTCGTAAATTGCCTGTCTGAAAAATTTACTTTTTCTTACTGGCTCCTCAATATGTCTTACTCTTATGGAGCGTGTACCTATTAAGTTTTTATTGTACACGTACATTACGTATAATAATAAAATTAATATTAAAGAAAATAATAATAAACCTAATAACACATAGATTAAATAAGGTTCAGTTTGGTCTGCATTCCCGTTTTGTCTGTCCATTTCTTTATCTACCATTGATTGTATATCATTCAAAGAATGAGCTAATTCATGGACGTTATCCAGTTTCAAAGAGTCATGCCTTTGGGTATATCTTGGTATTGCCAATAAATTTAGTTTAGGAACTTTTAAAGCTAAACTCCCTATTCCTAATTTAGGTATAAAGTTGACGTAATTCTTGGATTTTATTTCCCTTGTAGGATTCAAAACTATATCGCTAGCATAAGCTCGACATTCCTGTGTTAAATTTATTAAACCCTGATTTCGCAATTTGACTATATGTGGTTCCTGTTCCCCCTGACACGTTATTGTCAATGTGTCGCTAGTAGTGGAATAAATCCATGTATTTGAATATTTTAGTTTATGGTAAATGTTTTTCGATATTAGTATGATTCCTGCTTCACAGTTATTGGGTAATAATTCCGGATTTTTGAATAATGAAATTTCACATGGCTGTCTTACCGACTCATGTTGTATTGGCTGAAATTCTAGACATATGTTGAAAATTTCTGTTTCGGTACAGCTTAGTAATTGGGTCTCAGTGAACGTTGTGAATTGTCTCCTATTCCTAGTTATGCCCACATACTGGAATTCTGGTTTTAGTATTATACTATGATTGAAATTAATTTTGTGTGGTATTGGGATTATTTTAAATAATGTTAATTCGAGTTCAGTTACTAAAGGTATTTTGATTAAGAAAACTATTTGATTTCCACTATAGTACACGGCCATTTTTGTTATTTTACTCAACTCATAAATTTCATTTGGTTGGGTTCCCATAGGTAAATTTAGATTCACAGGTAAATTTAATTTAATTTGCGTCAATTGTTTTGCCAGTTCCCTAGGGGTTACTAAACTTGGATGTAGAATTCCTGTTCTAGCTGCTGTAATTATAGCACTTATAGTTGTGGTTTCGTAAGAAAATTGAGTAATTAAAGCGGTAAAAATATTATGTATTCTGTTGCTAATGATCATTGTTTCAATGGTATGTGTGTGATTAGCAGCTTCATTTAATTTCTTATAAATATCGCCCTGTTTCTTTCCTAATTCAATGTATAAATTATTCATTTCGGTAGAAGTATTCCCTATTCCTTGTACTACTGACTTTACTACAGTGGTCTGTTTTTTTTAAAATGTGCAACATATTTTCATTACTGGTTTCTATTTTCTCAATGTTACTATTAGTTTCTTTTGTGCAATCATCGTCGCATACCCCAAATAACGTTTTCATAGCACTTCCTATGATGTTTATCAGCCCTCGCCTATTCCTAATGACTGATGATATTTTCCTATCTGTGTTCACGTATCTACCTATAGATTCATACATTTGCTCCCTTTGTGACGCTATTTCCATAAACATGGTTTTTACCACATGCGAAAACCGTGCACATACTTCATATTCAGATAACATGTCTTTACAATGTTGGGTCATATTATCAATTTCTGTTGACAATTGTTCATATCTATTATCATAATTAACTAATGGTACATATGTTACAAGTTCCCAATGTGCTCCTATTATTCTCAGTTCACCTTGATTTTCGAAAAATACGGCTGTTTCGTTTTTAAATTCTTCATTATAGTACGGTAGTTGACCTTGGATGATGGGAATGCAGAGCAACCTATATAAAGAATAATTAAAATAAATCATAATCGTATACAACGTTATGGTTTTCCTATATTATTATGATTAAACTCTTTGTTTATTATCCATTCTTATGTCTCTCTGTTATAATTTACTAAAGGTCGTCTAACATGATCCACTCAAATTTCAAACTTACAAAATATTAATCCTTAACTCTTAGCTAATGGAACTCTTTTACCTGTTGTCTTGACAACTTCTACTATACTTATAATTAATTTCTAAATTATATATATATATCTTATTGATTACTTTGTTATTTTTTTTTTTTTTTTACTATTAATTATAACCTTGTTTCTGATAACTCTAGATTATCTCGAGTTGAATAAGATCTAACCGTTATTGGATTCAAATAATCAAATCGACTTCTTCCTATTACTTTGTAATAATGACATAAATTAATTACTGCTATAATCATTGTTAATATTATTATTCCCATTATTACACATATTACATATACATATTCAAATTCTAACCCTTTTTCCCGTACTGGATCATAAATGATAGTAGTGGTCTTTATTGATTCACTGGATTTGGCTATTTCCCTTATTTCATTGGCTTGAGTGGATTTTTCAAGAGTGTTGGTGGGTATGTGTGAATTACTGACAGTAGTTACATTCCTTAGATAATTAATTTCGGTGATTTTTTTAACAGTTGTAGCGTTTACGTGTGATTCATTGACAGTGGTGACAACATGGGATCTGGTGGTTGAGGTACTCAATTGTTTTGTGATACCTTCTTCATTTTTCACTTGAGTGGCTATGGTAGGCGTAGTGGTAATTGCATTTGATTTTATTTGTTCTGGAGAGTTTGTTACTGTATGTTCAGTATTGTTTAACTGGGTGGTTGTTTCTAACTTGTCGGTTACTGATCGTTTCCTAGTTTCTTTTTCTAGAGTTTCCATATTGATTGAATGGTTGTTGAATTGATAATTTTGATTAATGGTGGGTTTTATAAGAATCTGTTTAATTATTATCCGTTCCCCTCTTAGTCTGAATTGCATTACGGATATTTCTTCGTCTACTTCTCCTTCCGCTCTTGATAAATCAACTGTACATTGTTTGCCTACGTATACTGACAGATACGTTCCATCTTGTTGATCTAGTTTTTCACTGTCAATTGTCCCTGTGCAATTTATACGAATAGTTCCTAATTTACAGGTTTGTTTATAATTATCCGGCACCCTTATAGCGACGTCCTGATTAACCGTTATACCTTGTACTACAAGTTCTCCTAGTGTTGTCTTTTCGTTAAATATTATCTCATTCTCCCTTGTTGTATCATATGCCATCCCTGTTTGTCCAAGAAACGCCAGTGTATGCCAGTAAGTCTTCTGGTTCGGGGACAATGTCTTTCCCTAGAATTCAATTGGCTTTAACTAATTAAAGTTGCTAATAAATAAAACAAGAGGTCCAATTTAATTAAATACGACTTTTAATAAAATATCCAAATTATAAAATAAAAATTTTTAAAATATTTCAATTAATTTTTTAATTCTGCTGCCTATTAGAATTTTCGTAGGCTTCTCGCATGGCCATCCCTCTTCCTTTTGCCATGCACCTCATTGCATAGTGATTCCATGCCCCTCGGTTTATCTCCGGATTGGTCTCATAGAATTCGCACGTTACTCGATAAGCCAGTCTTACACCAGCTCTAAGCTCCGCTCTACTTTCTTCCTTTGTTATCGGTGGTGGCCTTATTTCTCGGTAAAAAATGGTCGCTGTGCCTATAGGTGGTCCTACAGGCGGTCTGTTGACGTAAATAATCGTTCTTAATATGTATATCAAGGTATCTAACTATAATATCAATAATTTTTAGTTTAATAATAATTTTTATTATACTTAATTTAATTTATATTTAAAAAATATTTTTTTTTTTTATTTTATATATTGATTCACATATTCCATTAAAATTTCTGGCTCTGGTATATACATCTTGTAATCGACCAGGTCCATGCAACATTGTTTCCCCAATCTCCCTCTCCTTTTCGATACATCATATAAAAAAGTTACAATACTTTGGGTTATCCTTCTGATTTCGCTTTCCGAGAAGGGTTCGTCTAACCGCTCGTTGGCGTTTTCTATGTGTCTTGGTAGACACCTTGGTAAATTACCGCCTCCTACTGTGCTTGTGTCATAAGTTTCAAGCAAAATTGCACTGTCCAGATTGATACAGAACAGTTGATTTTTAGTCCTATAATTTAAAAACTTTGTTAAATCTTATTTCTACCTATTATGTACTAACTATAAATTATTTAACTGGGACTCTCATGATACTTCTTCACATCATTCTTATGTACGGTGACCTTCTTCCTTCCCCTTTGAATAACAATGTTTTCAGTATTTAATATTTCTAAAACTTCGAAAGGTCCCTTCCATTGAGGTGTTAACTTATTTCTCTGAGTGTTATCTCGTAATAATATAGAATCCTTTACATGCAACTCTTCACTATGTGCATTGCTATCGTAATTTGTTTTTGATTTAATCTTTTTCTTTATTAACCATTCCCTTGCTATCTTATGAGACTCCTGCATTCTTTGTTTCAGGTCATATAAATAATCATCGTAATTGTATCTAGGTTCTGGTTTACTTTTCAAATTTACTGGAATGTTTATTTCCTTTCCATACAACAGTGTATAGGGTTGATAATTTGTGGACGAATGTTCTGTCGAATTGTAAACGAATAACGCATAAGGTAATAATTGATCCCAGGTGTTTAAATCTTTATCTACATAATGTCGAAGATATTCTGCTAAAGTTCTGTGCGATCTTTCTAATCCCCCATTGGTTTGTGGATGATACGGGCTAGTATTTATCTTATTAATTTTTAACAGTTTGCATACTTCCGCGAATGTTTTGCTTAGGAAATCGGTCCCTTGGTCGGTTAATATGGTCTCTGGTATTCCGTGAATACAAACGAAATGTACTACGAAAGCTTCAGCTACAGTATTGGCTGTGTGATTCGGTAAAGGTACTCCCAATGAATATTTGGTAAGATCATCTTGCATGGTTAAAATATAAGTATTCCCAGATGCTGTAGTGACTAAAGGTCCTACTATATCCAAAAATATCTTTTCAAATGGTTTTGAACTTGTGGTGGTTATTACCATGGGTTGTTTAATTTTCCTATTCGTAACCTTATTCTTTTGGCAGGACTCACATTTCTTAATATAATTCTCAACATCTAACTTGAGTCCTGGCCAATTAAACTGACGTTTAATCTTTTTAATGGTTTTGTTTACTCCTGCATGTCCTCCTAGTACTGAATCATGAAATTGTTTTAATAGATTTTCATACGTAGTGATCTGTTTAGTTTTGCTCTTTGTTATTAAGAATATTATATACCTATCTTCATGTTTAACTTTTGTGACTTCGCCTACTTGTTTGTTAGATTTCAAGATAACATTATCACCAAATTTCTGTTTTATCTCATAATTGATTCCTGTTCTGAAGTTAAAATACTTTTCTATTTCAGTAACTATATGATATTCAGGAGGCGACTCCAACAATTCCCCGTGCACTTCCTTAACGTTTCCATTGGTTATCAATGTGGTTTCGAATTTCACAAGAAAATTGTTATAGCTTTCCTCCTTTATATCCTGTATAGTGAAAATTCTAGATAAAGCATCTACGTTACCGTTTTGAACTCCCGGTTTATATTTAATAACATAGTCATATTGTTCTAACTGTATTCTCCATCTAGCTAATTTTGATAAGGGATCCTTTAAATTGAATAACCAAGCTAATGGTCTATGGTCACTTAAGATTGTAAATTTCCTTCCATATAGATAAGGTCTAAATTGCTTAATTCCATAAACAATGGCTAAACATTCTAACTCTGTTGTGGAATAGTTGTGCTCGCTGAGACTCAAAGTTCTTGAAGCGTAAGCTACAGGCAAATCTTTTCCTATTTCCCCTTGAGATAGTATGGCTCCTAACGCTTTCCCACTAGCATCTGTTGTTAATATAAACTCTTTCGTGAAATCTGGGTACTGCAATACGGGTTCAGTACATAAAGCATGTTTTAACTTCCCAAAAGCTTTATCACATTCTTCATTCCAATCAAACTTTACATCTTTCTTTAATAAATTCGTTATAGGCCTAGCTATTGAACTGTAGTTTTCAATAAACTTCCTATAATAAACTGATAATCCTAGAAAAGATTTTATCTGCTTCACATTTTTAGGTTCCGGAAAATCTAGAACAGCTTGTATTTTCTTTGGATCAGGTCTTATTCCTGTTTCAGAGATAACATGTCCTAAATATACACATTCTAGTTTTACAAATTGACATTTATCTGGCTGGATCTTTAAGTTATGTTCTCGCAAACGTTCAAACACATCTTTCAACTTATTATTATGATCTATCAAGTTTTTCCCATAAATAATTATATCGTCAAGATAAACTAGACACTTAATCCCAATGATCCCTGATAATACATTATCCATAAGTCTCTGGAATGTGGATGTACTAGTTTTCATCCCCATCGCCATTCGTTTAAAGTGGTAATGTGCATTGTTAGCAGAAAAAGCTGTAAGCTCACGTGAAGACTTTGATAAAGGAATTTGGTAAAAACCTGAAGCGAGGTCAATCACGCTGAATAATTGACATTGCCCTAAATGATCGAGTATTTCCGTGATGTTAGGTAAGGGATGGAATTCATTCAAGGTTACTTGATTTAAAGCTCGAAAGTCTATTACGATTCGAAATTTCTCTTTACCACTTGCATCCATTTTTTTCTTAACAAGTAAGAGCGGGGCGTTTCAAGGTGAACTAGAAGGTTCTATAATTCCATCTTGTTCCATTTTATCTAGTTGTTGTTTAATTTCGGATTGTTGTGAATGTGGCAACCTATATGGTCTTTGATAAATGGGTTGTTGGTTAACGTTTAAATTAATAACATGCTCAGCTGCATTTGTAAAAGTGAGTCGATCGCCTTCTAAATGGAATATTGCTCACATATTTCAAAAATAGATTTTCGTTCATCTATGCTCATATGATCACTTCGTATTAAATTCAAAATTCTATTTACACGATTATCATTATTAATCTCTGTATGTACCGCATGTATACTATAGGTCGTAGCGGTATCATATAATATTCGATTCATAATACTTTCATTAATTTCCTTAGTTACTTCAGAAACGTTTAATATACTAACCATAACCTTCCCTAATTTTACTGTTCCTACCACATTGGCACAGTATACATCCTTAATTAATTCTTGTTTTAAAACTATAATATCTTTATTTTCCATAGCCGGATCGGCAATTGGCACGGTCATCACTGTTTCCGTCCTTGGCTTCAACTTAAAACATAAACTATCCTTAATCATTTTATTAACTATCTTATTATTTATTAGTAACGAGTTATTTGCTACATCTATCACTACCTTATTTTCCATTAAAAATTGTTGTCCTAGAATACCATCCTTAGGTATAGGAAATGAATCACGTATTACTTGAAACTCCGTTTCTATATTAACATCACTAAATCTTAAAGTTATTCTTATCGAGCCTACAGTTGATACGATCCTATCGTTAATTCCCTTTAAATATATTTTCTTATTTTCTTGAACTAGTGTGTCACCTGTCAAAGTACTAAATTTTATTAAATTAACATCGCTTCCAGTGTCTACAAGTAGTTCCATGAATTCTTTTTTTATATTGGTAGACTGACAAGTAATATGGTTGTTGTTTAAGACTGACACGATGTGTAAACATCGTCTAAATCTTCCTCTACTGTGGCTATTAAATTTATCGGGCGAGCGCCACTCCTGTCGTCCGATCTTGGCAAGTTTCCCGACCCATTATTACGTCTATCATTATTCTGTTTTCTAAAACATGTGGAAACGTCATGCCCATTTTGCTTACAGTATGTGCATACTATATTTGCTGGAGCGTTATAATTAGTCGGCTGTCTAGTAAAATTATTATTAGATGGACGTGAATTATTGCTATTACGTTGTTGTACACAATCCCGGGCGAAATGATTACCTCCGCATTGATAACATCGTATATTACCTATTGCATTGTTATCATTCCGATAATTATTATTACGATTATAATTATTGTTGCGATTGAAATTATTAGTATTGCGAGGCTGGTATTGATTATTGTTGAAATTGTTCCTATTTCCTCGATCTATATTAGGTCTATTAAAATTCGGATTTTGATTATACTGTGGTCTAACATAATTCGAATTTGTGTTAAAATTCCCTCTAGGACTGTAATTTTGTCTCGGTGGATTTCCATTGTTATAATTCGGTCTATTGTTACTCGATGCATTATAATTATTATAACGATTAGTGTTATTAAAATTATTATTCCGCCTATTAGAATTGCTGGTATCCCCGTTAGAGTTGTTTTCTTGTCTACCTGAACTATTGCCTCTATAATATTGGTATGCATCTGACTCAGACTTAAATTCAGTTTCTTCATCCTTAGCAATCTGGATAGCTAATTCTAAAGTGGGTGGTTTTTGAGATTTCACGATGGTCTTTAAGCTAGGTATTAACCCCTTTATAAAAACTACCAATGTCTGTTCCTTTAACTGATCGCGTATTGTATTTGCCTGTTCTGTACTTTTACCCTTTGTACTTGCTACACATAGATTGAAATATAACTGTTCTACACGTCTAGCATAGCACCTACATCTTCGTTACCTCTCATACGTACTGAATTTAATGCTACTTGCAATGAAGAAGTGGATTGTTGAGGTTCGAAAGCGTCTAATAAAATTAATTTTATACCTTCCCAATCGCTAGTGTCCCTATATCGACACACATTTAAAGCTTGGTCGAACAACTTGGTGTTAATAAATTTCGTGAGTATAGGTAGGTCTTCTTTCTCTACTGCCGAACATGCTAATTCGCAAGCTTTTATGAATTGGTACACGTCCCGTTCACCGGTACATGTAGGGATCATGAGAGTGGCTTTATCTAATGGTATCTTTCCTGGCATTTTGGTTTTCTTAGTTCGTTTAACGGGTTCTAACTGCGTATCTGTCGCAGCTCAGTCTCGTTTACTATTATCGGTCTTATGCTTGTATTCAATAAATCCTTTTCTCTAATAGCTTCTAAATATTTTTCCCTATCGAAATCTTTGGAATATTGATAACCTTCCTCTGTACTTAAATCAATTAATAATTCCTTATCGTCAACTACTGCTGTTTCTTTAGTTAATTCGTTATTCTTATTATTAATATTATCAGATTTAATTAATACGACTTCTCTAACTTCCTGGTCTACTACTTGTATACTTTCAGCTTCGCTTCCTGTTAAACTAGTATTGGTTTCTTTCTGACTCATTAATCAATAGTCATAATCAAGTAATTAAAATTAAATAATCAGATTTAAAATAAATATAGAATTAAGATTTAATTGACACACTAGCGTAAAATAAATTAATCTTACGTAAATAATTATTTCGTTAATTAAAATCTACCTAAATAAAATATCAAATAAATAAATAACTAATCTAACAATTAAATAATAATAGTATAATTATTCCTATTATTAAACAATTTTTTTTGACATTAATTCAATTAACCAGTCATACGACATCTATACTTAAATAGTAACTCTTACTAACTGTATTAATTGAATTAAAAAAATTTATCAACCTACTCTTTTCAACACGTAAGGACTTATTTCGGCCTTATAAAAATAAAATTCAAAATATAGACTCACTGTCTTCAAATAATTTCACTAATCTCAGGACTTACCACACGGCCTGTAATTAAATTCAATAAAACTCGACTTCACTTGTCGTAATAATTCAAAACACAAAAGGACTTACTTCACGGCCTATAAATAAATTCAATAAAACCTCGACTTCACTTGTCGAAAAAAAAAATATAACACAAAAGGACTTACTACACACGGCCTATATAAATTCAATAATTCAATAACTCGACTTCAATTGTCGTAATAATTCACAAAAACTTAGGGCTTACCTCCGGCCTATAAAATCAATCATAGACATCAATGTCTTAAATAAATTCAACAAATACAAGGACTTACTTCTCGGCCTTTAAAATAATTTTCCCCCAAATACAGACATCAATTGTCTCAATAAAATTCACAAAATACAAGGACTTACTTCCCGGCCTTTAAATAAAAATTCCCAATAAATTCTCTATATATTCAACAATAAAGACTCAACTGTCTTAAAATAATTAAAATATTTTTTTATAATAACTCCCAATTTATTATAATATTACACGATCTTTTTTTTTTTTTTTCGTTTTTGAACCGACGACGTCGCGGGAATTGCTTGCGCATTACTGCCGCGACGCCGCCATAATATTACACGATCTACTTCAATTAAATATTACTCAAGATTTATGAATTGTTCAACCTAATTAATTTAAAGTATGTATTCATATTTATTTAATAATTAATCAATCACTAAACTCAACCTGAAAAATAAAAATTTTGTTCGTATATATATATTCGCTAAAATATTTAATTTTATTCTATTTCCAAATAATTAAATTTATTTCTAATAAATTTTACGTTATTATTTAATTCAATGTTTCGAACAGCTATTAAATTATTTTATTTAAGTAATTGAAATTTATTTTAAATAAAGTTATTATTTTATTTAATGGTTATTTAATTTTCAAAGTCCTAATAAATAAATTTTTATTTTATTTTAATTAAAGGATTAACATTTATTATTTAAATAAATATTATTTTATTTAATTATTTTTTTATTTGGTTTGAATGAAATTTATTTAGAGTATGTATTTTATTTATTATTTAACTAATTGAAGATTTCTTTTAAAATAAACTATTATTTTATTTAACTACCTATTAATTTAAGTCAAGTTCGAATAACTATTATTTTATTTTAATGGAAATTATTTAAAGAGAAAATTAAAAACAAATTTATTGATTTAGTTAACTAAAAAAAAATTTAATTTAAGTTTCAAATAATTGTTAAGTTATTTTAATTAAAACGTTTAGGAAAAATTAAAATAATATTATTATTTAATTTTATTTGAATGATTGAAAATTATTTAAAATAGAACTATTATTTAGTTTAATTTAATGAAAATTATTTTAAAATAAAATTCTATTTATTTTATTTAAATGATTAAAATGGTGGTCAAATGACTAAAATTGTTATTTTATTTATTTAATGATTGTAGAATTATTTTTTAAATTAAATTATATTTTCTATTTTATTCAAATGATTGAGATTTATTTTAAAATTTAATTATTATTTTAACTTATTTAAATGATTGAAAAATTTCCTACGAAATTAAATTATTATTTATGATATTTAAAAAGTTTGTTAACTTGCGACGTTATTGTAAAATAAAATTTATTACTCTATTCAATGTTATTTAATTTAAAAAAATAAATTTCAAACAACTATTAAATTATTTTATTTAAATATTATTTAATTAAAAGTGTTAAAGATTTTTTTAAGTTACAATATATTATTATTTTTTTATTATTATTTAATTAGACAATTAAAAAAAAATTATTTTAAATTAAAACTTCAGTTTATTTAATTATTATTTAATTATTATTTTATTATTTTAAATCTAAGGTTGAACAATTTTATTTTATTTTAAAAATTTTTTTTAAAGTTCCTCACAATTTATTTTATTTAACACGAATAATTTTTTCACTTATATAATATATACTATGGTCATATAATATACCATAGAAGACGAACAACGATTTAATTACTCTAAATACTCACAACAACACGGCGGGTACTGCGGGTGCTTCCATTTGCTCGGTTGAAATGTTGATTGTAGTAGGGTGTTATGTAGTTGTACAGGATTCTTCTCGGAGTTGTTGGCAGGTGATCAGTCTTCCAACGGTGATCCAGTGATGGATTTCCCTCCTTGATCGAATTTAGAAGATGACAATTTTTCAAAAAAAAATTTTTAAAGTGTTCTTCGGGTTTCTTCTAAGTATCTTTTGAGACTCCCTGTCCACAGCGCCAAGTTGTAACGTGCCCAACAGCGTTACTGGAACAAATCTAGTTTAGCACCCCCTCGAAATTTTGAGTTTTTTTTTTTTTGAACTTATGTACTTTGACGTGTTTAGAACGATGGTGTAAAAATAAATTTTCGGAAATGATTAGTTTTGAAGTTATAGACTTGCGAAGTTTCGATTTTCGATGTTACTATAGTCAACTTTAACATAAAACCCGTAACTCATTATTTCATGTAAATGTGTAACATGAGTTTTCTGTTTTTGCTGGTTTTTATGTCTTTTAATGAATTTATAAGATTGTTTAGGTGTTAAAATGCATTCGAAATCTGCATAAATGACAAATGGAATCCTATGGGTTTTTTTATAACCTTTGAAATAGATGAAATCGTCATCCCCCTCTTCAAACATTATAGGCCTCCCCAATGGATTCTTTCCGCAATTACGTTGATGTTCATTTAATCCTTTAAAACCCCAAAGCTTACTTTCACACGGTTGAGTACCAAAAGTTGTGAAACATCTCTTACAAATAATTAACTTTGAACAATTTTTCGTTTTCTGACTTCTGATTAATCTTGAAAAATGTTTAATATAACAATAATGTGATGTTTCATCATTATTAAACAAAAATAGGTCAAAATGATTATTTCTTTCAGTATTACATACATACAAGGGAAAAAATGTTTCTTTATCATCCAAACTATAAATGTTTATTGAAATATTGTTTATACGTTCAAATTTGGGTATCTTACTGATCGGTGTTGGAAAATCAACACATTTAAAATTTAAACCACTTTTTAACTCTAACATCTTAAAATATTTTTCATTAAAATTAGTTTTATTGGAGCGATTATCAAACTTTGATAATAATGCATATTTAAAACATTTATTATCACTATTTTTCACATTGATAATCGCTTTTTTATCTTTAACATACTTAGGTAAATCAATATATGTTCCTCCTTTCAGAGGATTCACTATATTGATTCTCAGCTGCAATGTTTCTATCACCTTAAGCGACCATCCAGAACCTTTCTGTTTAAAATCTGCCTCTTCTCGTAACAATTTATTGAACATGTTGTTTAGTAATTTTTTGAAATTTGATGAATTACACGCGAAAACATTAGAAGTTTTGAATGCAATATCCTGTACTTCTTGCATTAAAATTCTTTCGTAAACACTATCTACAACTAAATTAAATTTTATAGATGTATTTTCACACGATTCTTTTAACTTCAAAATTAATTTCTCTGAAATATGGTTAAAAAAAAGCGTGTAATCTATAAAATCCAATGTATTCCTGATGATAAAAGTTTTCGAACATTTTTTAAATCGTTCAATTTCGAATAGCTCTTTATCAGTAGAAATTGTTCGCTGGCATTTTCTCACCGTTCGTCTTTTCATGATGAAACTGTGAATAGAATAAATAAAAAAAATATAAATAATAATAATGTAGGTAGATCATTTTATTTCAAATATCATTCAAATAAATTAATACATTCAGAACATATTTACAAGACTTTAAAAATAAAAAAGCAGTTTTGAGTCAAAAATTAATGATTAATAAACAAATGATTGATAAACTATTAACCACTGTTCATATAATTGTATTGAGCATATAATTTAGATAATCCTTTTTGAATGTTTTTTTTCATTTTTCTTAGCAATATTTAACGAATATAACATCAATTAATTTTTTTGGTTTTAAAACAGCTTTTTTTATTTTTATATCAATATTTTTATTTTTTTTTTTAAATTCTACTGCTTTTTCATCCATTGCTCGGTCATTATTCTCGGCCTCTCGAATAACATCGTTAATTTTATCCATAATAAATGATTTTGATTCCATTTTTTTAATAAAAAATTAAAATAGCAAATATTGACAGTAGTAAATAATACTAATAATAATAATAGACTAGTTTATGTATTGGAATATAAGCATAAATACTATCAACAAATTAAAATAAATTATGGTTATACATCATATATAAATATTAGCTTATGATTATTATGCTAAGTTTACAAATTAATAAATAAAACATTTTTTAGAATGGTTGGTATATTAATTATAAATAGTACAATTAAAAAAATTGAAAAATAATGTAAACAAAAAAACTTTTAGTTTAGAATGTTTATTTATTTACATGTGTCTATCATCTAACTATTTTTTAAACATAAACATAATAATATATACAATACTACATATAATATAATCTAATTTTGATTTCAACAGATTGTACTCAACTGTTGTAGCTGATCATTAAGATTTTCTAACTGCATATTAAAATTATTTACACATAACCAATAGTCGGTACAGCTAGATCGATAAAATGTTATGATCTTTTCTTTTTCTTCTTTAAAAAAAGCAATTTTTCTTTTAATATAAATTTTCGATTGTTAACATTGAGAGAAGAAGAAGCACTTGTTCTAATTAAAAACAATTGGTATTTTATATTTTTACAATTTTTTTTATTTTGTTTAAGTCTGAATCTTCTAGTGATATGGTCTTTTTTATCTGATTCTGTATAACTTTCAATCAATTTTTTATAATAGTCTATTTCGTTTAAAATATTATTGTAAGAATTCATCATTTGAAAACGTTTTTGTGTAAATATATTAGAACTAATATAAATTATAAAAATATAGAAAGATGTTTAAAAAAAAAATCTGATAATTAAAATGATTTATATCAACCAGCATTGTATATATTTAATGTTAGCTAAGATGGTTGTATTTTATATATTATAATAATCAAGTTTTTATATTATGCTATTCTATAATTATAATCATATACATACTGTATAAACTTGTTTTTTTTAACTTAAACTTAATAACTTTTTAACCATTTATAATATACATTATAATAAATATAGATATTTTAATCGGTCAACCTTCTAAATTTTAAAAACATTTTAATAAAATAAATAAATTATAAATACTTTGTACATTTAATATTGATATTTCTGATAAAACTATTGAATATCGATCCGTTATAATCACTTACCTAAACGTTTATGCTATGTTATGTTTTTTACTATCGTGTATTATTTTTTTCGTTTTTAAAAACTAGTAAAGATGTAAAGAGTTTTAGATGGTTTTTTAAAAAAAAATATATATAAATAATGAAATAGGTAGATGCTTACGTAGATAGCTGTTCGGTTAAAGTATTTTCCAATGTTAATGATGCCGGTACTGGACTGGTAAACTATGCAGGATTGAAGTATTTTCAATGTTCGATGGTAAATTCCTGTTGATGATGTCGATGGTAGACTGTTATACTTTATATTATTGAAGTATTTTCAATGTTCGATGGCGAATGTCTGTTCCTTGTTGTTGCTGGTGGAGAACACAAGTTGAACTGATATCGTTTGAGTGGCAAATTCTGGGTTATATAGTCGAGAATCATCTCCTACTTTTCTAGTTGTCGTTTAAAACTCACATTATATTCAAAGAAATCGTGTAACCTGTTAATGTAATATTAGTTTTAAAAACAACTAAGTTATTTTGTAGTAATAGTAATTATAGTATTATAGTATATAATGTATGTATTGGTGTTGACCATCGTCCGGAATATTCATTTAAAATAGTTAGGTCAAATTTTGGGCGTTGTCTGAATAAAAAACTGGTATTAATAAGAGGTCATATTATGACCGTTGACGGAATAAAACTAATATTAATAAGAGGTCGAATTAAGGGCGTTGGCTGGTTTAATATGTCCGATAGCATTGCTTTGAATTTTTCACATTTCAAAGTTACTATGGTAGTGGAAACATTACAGTATATAAGGCTAGCGTATCGACAGCAATATTACAGTCAACATCCAGCAACTGGAACTTCGCAGTCAACATCCAGCAACTAGAACTTCTTCGCCCTCTTCATCAATTCAACATTCAATAATATTCAACGATGTCTTACAGAACTTCGATTGTCGATTCTGGATCAGAGGTTAGTAAATGAATTACTTTAATAACTAAAGCAAATTGTAGGCCAGTCGTAAAACTACTCAACGCTATGGTTATAATTCCAATCTATCGGACGGTATTTATATGACAATAGTGTAATAGTCAGAGTATTCTGGCATTGCACCGACTGACATACCGTTCGATAGATTCAATTCTCAGTCGTGCAATTCTGTGGTAAACCACTCATACATTTATAAAAAAAAACAATCTGTTAATATAGCAAATTTAATACTATAAGTTTTTTTTATAGTACGAATTTAACGGATCTGTAGACATGAAAATGAAACCTTCCACTTCAAAGCAAACTAAAACAGCTCTCAAAAGAGGGGCTGAAAAATTGATTGACAAGAGAAATAACAAAAAGATTAAACAGACAAAAACAGTAAGATAAATAATTATTTATAATCTTAATACTTTTATCTAATATTCTAAGGTGATGAATTATAGCATGAATTTATTTATTTATTTTTTTAGAGTTCATCTTACAGGGAAATCTTTGAGGAGAAATTGCGGACTGAAGATTTCGATGAAGAAATCATCAATTCGGTAACCTTCCGGCAGGGAGATGGTTTGGCTACCATCAAAAGTCAGTTTAATCCAGAAGAGAAGGCAACCGACTATTGGACAATAACACACTATAAGTGTAAGAACATAAACAAAATTCCATCAAAGGAGAGGTAAATACTAGACTTTTGTTTACTTTTTAATAAAAAAACTATTGCTTATAATAAAAAATAAATCAACTGTTTCTATTCACTGTTCACTGAATAATTAATTTATGTTACAGGTGGCGTCACTCTGAGGCATCTGTTAAGATAACAACTTCAGATAAATCAAAAGACCAGACATTAAATACAAGTTTGAATGAGACCATGCAGGTCATCTTCGACGTGATTTTGAAGGATCCAGAACGTCGTACGATAAAAAGTAATTTAGCATTATGAGTGTAATATTCTAAAAAAATATTTTTTATTTAATAAATAAAACATTACATAAATATAAATGAATTTGTATTATATTACACTATTAAGTCCTGTAAAATCATGTCAGACATTGCGTTAAAATGAAATTGTAATATTTCGTACAAAAATGAAGTGTCGTCGTTTTGTAGATGAGAATAATAATTAAAATCATAGTTTTGTATATACTGGTTTGTGAATTCGTTCCTCTGACAACTGATGGGCAAACCTAGGACATCGTTTTTAATCAGCTCATAAGCTGCATCAAATGTTGCTTGAAAACTCTGTAGACGTTTCTGTTTTTCTGCGATATAAAGGTCCACACATTGCTGAAGTTGTTTAAGTCTACAGAAATCTATATGTGAGAGTGTAATATAATCATCATTTATCTGTAAGGTTATTGAACTCTGCTTCACATTAATTGAATATGTGAAATTCTCGGTGATTCTTACACGTCTACACCTGGTATGTAAGTTGTTAGTAATTGAAGTGTAATTAGATTCAGACATAAGCGTACACCATTGCTCTAAATTTAATGTAATAATTTTTTTCGTTAACTTGCACTCTAATAACACAATAATCGAAATTTGTTTGCTGATTAATAGGCCGACTGTAACACTCTTCTTACCAAATGGACGTATGTCAAATACCGATTTTGACACAATTACCGGTAGACCCATAACGAATTAATGTTCTTTTTTTAAATAATTAAAAAACCTTTCAAACTATAAACGTAATTATTTTTTTAAAATTGATATAAAGTTTTTTTTTTAAATATTTAAAAAAATCTTTCAAACTATAAACGTAATTATTTTTTTAAATTTGATATAATATAACCGATGGGAGATATCCTTTGAACTGAAAGCATTTTTACTTTGTGAGCGTATTATATACTAAACCTGATAGATAAAAAAAAAAAAAAAAAAAAATGTGAGCGTACAGTATAGTCGACTACTGCATGCAGTGGAGGGGAGAATTACATATTATACTTACCTGGTACCTGAAAACATTTAAATTAACACTACACGCAGTAATCCACTAGACCACACGCTCACGAGATATTACATCAAATAATAACATATATAAGTTGTTTTAAAAAAAAAAGCATTTATTTTTATTTACTATAACATGATTAGCATACATTTAAATTATTTCTACACACACTAACCTCATTAGTCTATACGATCATGAGATATTAAATCAAATATTAACACATATAATTTGTTTTTTTTAAAAAAATCAGCATTTACTTTTATTTAGTGTAACATATAATAAAAACATGATTAGTCAACAGTAAAAAAAATCAACATTTTATTTTTATTTACTATAACATAATATAATAAAAACTTGATTAACAAACAGTATCGTATGATTCAGATTCACAACTGTGAATATGTTCGGTTTTACAGTATTTACTTAATACATTTTGAACGTACTGATTACCCTTCATTAATAATACATATAAACATCTTGGACTGAATCTGCAATGTTCAATCCATGGGTCGTCCAGCCTTTCCCAGTTATGAAGAATAAGACCACAACAAAAGCATTCCACGACATCATCCACTCCTGAATATTTTAAGCCACATTCGGACAATGTATATTTATTTTGAGAAGTATTTAACGGGAATAATTTGAATGTTTTAAATCTTGATGCAAACGATGAAAATTTTGGATGAACCATGGTCGGATTATTTCGTATACGATAAACTAATGATTCAAAATCATTCGGACATTTTTGAAAATTCATTTTTGAAGAAATTAAATAACTTATACAATGTAATAAAACTTCAAGAATATAAAGAAAAATGAGACACGACTTAAGTGAACGGCGGATCAATAGTAACTGAATATGAGAAAATAATCAGCTTATAACTAAAAATTGTATACATTTTTTTAGAAAAATACCGACATTCATTAATTAGATCAATTGCAGTGCAACCAACATAAATGTAAATGCGAATATAGTAATTATTATTTCATTTTAGTAATAAGGTTTGTTGAGAAAAAAACATTTAGTGTGTACACGGTAAATATTTAGACAAAACTGACTTTGAGTGTGCAAACTCTTCATAATTTTTACACGGTAAAATTATTGTATTCAAGGGGAACATCCTCGCTTGAACGGTGTGAAATTACCGTGTAAAAAGTGTGTAAATTCTTCATAATTTTTACACGGTAAAATTATTGTGTCCAAAGGGGACATCCTCCCTTGGACGTTGTGAAATTACCGTGGTGACACAAAAAAAAGACTGTGAACATACAAATCTATACTACTACTACCTACTCTATAAAAACTTAACAATAATTGAAAAACCGAATTATAATATTAATTTTCTTGCGTGTTCTTCATATTAATATTAATATCAGATTATTATACAACTTTTAGATTCTGAGTGGAACGATGAATGTATTGATTTTACAATGATGTGTGTTTTTTTATTTATTTTTTTGTGTCTGTCATCACGTTTTAGGACAGCAAAAGTGCTTGGATTTTCTTCAACAGTAGCTTTTCTGATAGGAAAGTGAATCTAGTTGGTATTTTGGGGGGTCAAAAGTGAAAATTTTGTTGTGATTGTATAATATATTATTCGTGGGTACTTGAAACTTCTAAAGTACACTATTATATATCTATGGAGTATGGACTATGATAGTATCAGGGTTGGTTGTTGACGTATAACGCATTATAAGTACCGTATGGATTTTGTGATATGATTAATTTGGAATTTATTATAGGTACTTATTTTAGGTAATTTTTTTTTAATACGATAGATAAGTATATAATATGTCTTATATACCTAGACTGACATACCGTATCCGATCAGAATCGTTTTTCTTATACAATGATATTATATCTTTGAATTCAAATTTAATATTATCCATTATACAGTGACCCACTTGTAATCTACTGTACAGCAGAGCACCTTTTTTTTTTATTTGTTGGATCTTTCAGCCTTTGACAAGGCCTGATTAAGGAGTTGGAACTTGCAAGTAGGCTAAATTATATTAGACTCAAAGGATATCAATTTAATCCGAAAAAATATTCACACTGCTCGTATGAGTAAGACGTATCCAATATTACCTAAAACACTTTTGGAATTTTATGCGATGGTTCCCGACGTAGTAGATAAATTACACACCAATGGAGGTGAAAAATGGATTATTGACATTGACAATAATAAAGGTGTTGTGTGCTTCTCTACAATTAAACATTTAAATTTTTTTAAAAAGTGAGATGCAGTTTTGATGGATGGTACTTTTTCAAGCTGTCCATCTCTGTTTAATCAATTGTTCGTGGTTCATGGCGTAAAAAATAATATTTACATACCATTATTTTGTTTATTGATGGGAAAATCAGTTACTGATTATTGTACAGCACTCGAGTTTTTGAAACAGCGTTCACCACTACTACCAACAACTTTTCATATTGATTTTGAACAATCTATCCACTCAGCTGTTCGTCTAGTATGGCCAATGAGCAAAATAAAAGGGTGTCGGTTCCATCTCGGACAAACTTGGTACCGAAAAATACTGTCATTAGGTCTAGCTAAAGTATATAATACTGAAGATGAAAAGGGGAACTTTTTAAAAACATTTTTTGGTCCACCGTTTTTGTCACCAAACGAAGTGGATGACTGCTTTACAGATGACTTAATGTCTACGATGCCGGCTGACTGTACTGCTATAAACGATTTTGTAGATTATGTTTTTTTGAACTATATAAATACTGATTCTGCAATGTTTCCTCCAGATATATGGGCAGAATTTTCTTCTTCTATTTCACGAACCACAAACTCATGTGAAAGTTTTCATGCTAAACTTAATTGTATGTTTTATCGTAGTCACCCTAATATATACCAATTGATCGAGGCCTTAAATGAAGTACAAACTAGTAGTTATACTAAAATGAATTGTACTGCTGTACGAAATTTAAAACGAGCAAAACAAACTGTAGACAAGGAGGAATTTATTAGCAAGAAAATGTTACAATATTCAAGTGGTGAAATAAATAGAATAGCATTTATACAGGATGTATCAAAAAAAATTTTTGCCACAAAATTTAAAACTTTAAATAATAATATAATATAATATAGTAACTTTAAATAATTTTAAAAATAACGATTGCACTTTTGCAAGACACACATATTTTTAACCCAACCTACCAATTTTTTGGTAGCTTGTCCTAAGTCCTGAAAAGTGGTGAAGGGAAATATTTGTGTCCGCAACTCACGTGGTTTTTATTAAAAATAATCTCTGTACGCAATTAGTATTATGACAACGAAACGCGTGTCCGCAATTGTTATGTTATAATATTGACCTAAAATAATTTGTCCGCAACTAGTATGTCCAGAAAATGAAACCGGAAAACCGGAGGTAAACACACCGCAACAAAGTAGGCAAAGATAATTCTGGAATAACACGAAGTCGGGAAACGGAAAAATTGTCGGGGAAAACCCTCCGACCAAAAAATAAAAAAACCCAACACAACAACTATATAACCAAGAAAACGGATGTGGGAAAAACCCCCACGCCGCAAACAAAAAAAAAAAAACCCAAGGCAAAACAGAAAACACAATACTCACGGTCACAACAATGAAACACCAGCAACAGCTAACAACGATTAAAACACAAAACTCCGGGCTAGGGTCACAAGGAGGGCTAACACCGGCAGACAGGCCAACGCCAGCAGTGGAAATGGAATTCCCAGACGGAATTATCATCACGTTGCTGGACTCACAAGCGGAAAAAACGTATGTACGACCATGGATTGCCGAGAAATACGGAAAACAGGTAAACAAACGCAAAACACCGTAAGAATGGCCGACGGACACACGCGGGAAACGGACGGAAAGTGCTGGATAGAGGCGAAAGTCGCTACACTAGAACTGGCATTCGAAGCAGAAATGCTTAGGGAATTGGTGACAGATATCTTGATAGGCCATGACTTTCTAACGCAACAGCAAGCAGCATGGGACTACAACGCAGCCACAATCCACTTAGGTGCCGAGAAACGAACAACGGTCAGCTGGCGTAGACAATCAAACCCAATAAAGGAAAACCCAACCTCACAGAACTGGAAATCCAAAACGGACCACATGAAGATGCAATAAGGGAGATCCTAGGGAACTACCCAGCAACGTTCAGCAACACCGTAGGCAGAATACGGGTCGTAGAACACGAAATACGTCTGACGAACAGAAAACCAGTAGCCCTAAACTCATACCCATACAGCAAGGAAAAAACGGATCTGATATCGAGTATGATTCGCGACATGGAGGAACAAGGAATGATCGAACCAAGTATCTCCCCATGGGCCGCACCAATCGTCCTAACCTCGAAGAAAGACGGGTCGAAAAGACTATGCGTCGACTACAGACGGCTAAATCTACAAACAGAGTCGGACGCACACCCCATACCGGACCTACATGAAATGGTCCGAGGGATGGGCGGCACGAAAATATTCAGCACACTAGATTTAAAGTCCGGCTACTGGCAGGTAAGCCTAACACCAGAAAGCAGACCACTAACAGCGTTCCGCACACCAAGGGGCCTGTACCAATTAAGAGTGATGCCTTTTGGACTAAAGGGAGCTCCCTCAAAGTTCTGCCGACTCGGAAACTAGGTACTCCACGGCTACATCAGAGATTTCGTCCAAATATATTTGGACGACATAGTGATATACTCCAAAAACATGGAGGACCACAAGGGACATCTACAGAAGGTACTAGAACGGTTAGAACGATACGGACTAACATGTCAACCAAAAAAATGCAAAATAGGACTACCAAAAATACACTTCCTAGGCCATGTAGTAGACGGAGACGGGATAGGTAAGGAAATCGACAAACTGGAATTCATAACAAAATTCCCAAAGCCAAAAAAAGGTAAAAGACATACAATGATTCTTAGGTATATGCGGATGGTATAACCAATTCGTGAAAAACTACTCAGACATTGCAACACCCCTCACCAATATGCTAGCGAAATGGACAGCACGGGAAGAGCAGGCCTTTGACAAACTCAAAGAAGCAGTGACGCAAGCACCGAGGCTATCCCCACCAGACTACACGAAACCATTCGTACTACAAACAGACGCGAGCGAAATAGGGGTAGGGGCCATCCTATTCCAAAGAGGAGAAACTCCGACGAACAGACACATCATTAGCCATGCAAGCAAAAAACTGAACACAGCACAAACCAACTACCCAGCATAGAACGAGAATGCCTAGCGATAGTATGGGCTGTAGATAAATACAGACCTACCTGGAGTCGGGACACTTTGAACTACGGACAGACAATGCAGCACTAAGATGGCTGAAAACAGAAAAACACAGCAACAAAAAATTGGTACACTGGGAAATGCAATTGGAGCCATACAACTACATGGTGAGACACGTGCCGGGAACCGAAAACGAGGCAGCTGACGCCTTATCTAGGAACCCACCCGAGGGGACGGAAGTTGACGAGGAGCTGCTGGAAAATAACCTAATCGAACCACCAACCGGAAAGGAAACTCCACACAAAACACAACACACAATTGGAACTATCGCAGGAGCTACCACAAACGGGGAAACACACATCACGCGGGACAAAATCAAGGGGTGGCAACAAAACGACAAACAAATACAACTTAAATTGAAGAGCTACAAACACGAAAACCCAAGACAAACACCAGAGGGAAAAACCAGACATACGAAATGGACAACGGAATCCTTCACAAGATAACAACAAACGGGGAAAGCCCAATGGTAATACCCAGCTCAGCAGCAAACCACGTACTATGGAAATACCACAACCACCCAGGATGGAAAGAAACCTACAGGTCAATCAAAGGAAGATACTGGTGGAAAAACAGTAGATTCGAAACGGCCAAATACGTCAGAGACTGCCACATCTGCGCATGTACCAAACCGGTAAACGTGAAACCAGAGGACATAATGACGACAAGAATACCCAGGCAGGTTCCCTGTGCCCTTCGCCTACAGATACGGTAATCTTGGTTCTCACGGATGTGATTTGTGTGGACATTAATCCAGCCTACGCATTTACGACTGTATGTATTACTGCATTTTGATTATTATAAAATAATCTTTTTTACTCTTTTATATTTGGATTTCGTCGTGTTCAGTTTTTCCTGTAAAATATTTCATCCGCTTATTTTTTGAACCCTTACGTCCTTTATGTCCCTTAATCTTCTGGTATTGCCAGTCTACCGTATATTATCATAAGTTCATAACTATGCACCTATGGAATTTGGTTTTATTGTTACGTAGTAACTTGCTTACTACACAATCATTAGGATTAACTGTAGGTATACTTAGTAGTTAGTAGCTACTTACCAAGACATAATCAAATTATTGATTAAAAACAATTTAATATCTGTTTTCTAAATGTACATGGCTTATAATTTATAAATATGTATATTGTAAAATAGGTATAAATAGATACAATAGGTACAATACCGGCTATATCAACTTAGGCTTGGGCCACACGATGCGTTTTTTCCGCAGTCATCGAATGCGGAAATTCCGCATGCGGCAGGGTTTGAAACGAAAACACATTGTTTTAAATACGAGCGTCCACACGACGCGGCATACCCGGAAATTTCCGTGACCTGCCGCAACATGCTGCTGAAATGTCGTATTGCCGAAACCGGACACAAATGAAAATAACATTATTTTAAATTAAGCCGTCCACACGGTCCGGTATTCCGCATGCGGTGCTGAAAATGTATACTTAAATTGTATTGGTGAATAGTGCTAAAAAATTTTAAAATATGTTTGATTATGAAAAAATGATTATTGAAATTGAGCCGAGTCCATGCTTATGTGATGTCGGATCAAAAGAGTATAGCTACAAACATTTAAAGGCCTTTTCTTTGAATTCAGTCGCTGAAGCCATGTATGCCGATTTTAATGAGCTTTTGCCATCACAAAAAGATGAAAGAGGTATGTTAAAATAATTATGCCTAATCCTTTAACATTTTTACTTTGGTAATTAAATTATTATTTTTATTTTATTTCTATACCTGCCTATCTGCCTACTCAATTAATTTTGAGTAGGTACCTATACATAATACACTACTTGTTATTACCCTCTACAACTTAATTGTACTTAATCTAATAAAGTACAGTTATTATTTAAAAAAACAAAATAAAATACAATAATAGTACATTTAATTAACCTTTTTTTAACCTTATCTATCACATCAGTCTAGGTAAAATATTACCCAATATATAAAAGTCGATTAGGTACAAATAATTTAGGATAAACAATTAAAATTATTAAAAAAAAGTGCTCTGCTGTACAGTAGGTTACAAGTGGGTTACTGTATAATGGATAGTATTAAATTTGAATTCAATGATATAATATAATTGTATAAGAAAAACGATTCTGAGCGGAGACGGTATGTCAGTCTAGGTAAAAGACATATTATATAGGTACTTATCTATGGTATTAAAAAAAATTGTCCTATAATAGTTAGGTCCCTATAATAAATTCCAAAATTATCATATCACAATATCCATTAGGTACTTATAACGCGTTATAAATAAACAACAAACCCTGGTACTATCATAGTTATATAATAGTGTACTTTAGAAGTTTCAAGTACCCACAAATATTATTATAAAATCACAAAAAAATAACTATAATAGTTATTCTAGGTTTTTTATAGTTAGGTTAGTTTGAACTTAATATAAATATAAAAATAAACTGTGCTTCTGTATTTTTTAGACTTTTTGGTAACAGAATTAACTACTTACGTGGAATCTTGTTTTAAATTTTCAATCCTTAGATATAAAAGTTGAATATTTTATAAATTTTTAACTACAAAATAATTATTCAATTTTAAATTTGATAAATTTTGTCAAAAATTGATCTTTAAATGCTTATAAAAAAAAACCTGTGCCTATGTATTTTTAATATTTTTCAACTGCTATTGTAACAATATAGCAGGAGCCTTGTATTAATTTTTTACACTTTTTGGCCCAATACAATAGTTATAGTAGATGGTAAAGATAAATTTCTGAATATTAAAAATTCGAAACTTTATTTATCATTTGAATATGTAAAAAAAGATGGTGCTAAATATCCAGCAAAATCTAATGTTATGATAGGTATCTGATAATGCTGGAGAATTTTTGTTTCAAAAAATTGCAATTAAATTAAATAATAAAATTATAGATGAGAGTGAGAATACCGGAAGAAAAAGTACAGTAAAGGTAATATGAGTTATACTGTTAATGGAAATGGTCCTACACAAATTTCAGGATTTCAATCTACATCTGAAGGAGGAGGAAATGTCGAGCTCATCATTCCTTTATCACACTTTGGTTTAGGATCGATGAAAGATATAAAAAGTCCTCTTTACAATGCTAGATTTGAAATAATTTTTACAAGAAACACTGATGATGATGCGTTGATTCTAGAAACAAACACTGAAGCTACAGCAGATACAAAAAATATTAAAGCAAAACGTGGTAAAATTAATATTTTAGAATTAAAAGTTCAAAATCAAAATGTAATGTATTAAGTAACACCAATTAATATTTTATATACTTTATTGTTAACAATGTGATTGATATGTTTTAGAGTTAAGTTAATATCTTAGAATTAAGATTTACATCATGAGTGATCTCTCAGAGAGCCTCTTATACGAGAGCATGGGTTTTATCATGATGTCTGGCAGTTTGATAAGATGTGTGATAACTTGTCTATCAGTTATCACACATATTACTTCACTGATACATTCATATATTACATCTCTCTGAACATTTTTTTTTTTTTTTTAGATAATTACCTTGATAACTAACAACTTTAAATAAAACCAATGTATCAACATCACAGAATATTTTTATTATTTTTTTTTATTTTTTTTTAATTTTTAATTTTTTATATTTTATAATTTATTTTTTGAATTTTTCTCCCAAATCTGTTCACTTTATATTTTGAATCTTCCTCTTCATTTACTGTTTTTGAATCACTATTCTCCTCCGCTATAATCTCTGCCTCTATCTTATCATCATTTTCTTTTTCTTCATTTAAATTCATTTTTTTATTTGACCAATATTTATTTTTCAAATTATGTTTTATTAGTTTATTTTTATTGTAATTAGCTGTATTCATATCATGTGCAGATCTTGAGATTTTTATATCTACTTCATTTCTTCTCTTAATTCTATTATTTTGGTCTCTTAAAATAATTGACCTTGGTGCCTTGTGACGTTGAATAAATTTAGCAGGTTTCCAGATGTTCCTCAAAAACTATGTCTTCGTTATTATTTATATCTAATTCTCTGTCTTTTGAATTTTTATCATAATGGTATTTTTTTGTTTCATTCTTCTCTTTCAATATTTTATTGAAATTTTCTATTATTTTGGGTTTTAGTAATTCATCTTTTATTGGAAGTTTTGTCTTACATATTCTACTTAATAGTAATTGAGCAGATGCTATATTTGTTCCTGAAATTGGTGTATTTCTATATTCCATCAGCATTAATTGTAATTCAATTTTTGATTCATCACTTTTTTTTAAAATTTGTTTGGCTATTCCTACACATTTTTCTGCAAATCCATTGCTTTTTGGGTAATATGGACTTGACCTTGTTATTATAAAATCCCAATCTTTACTAAATAGTTCTATTTTTTTAGAATCAAATGGCATATTATCTGCTCTCATTTCTCTAGGTATTCCATGTATTGAAAAAATATTTTTCAACACTCTTATTATGTTTTCAGAATTTTTTGACTTTAGTTTTACTAATTCGATCCATTTTGAATAATAGTCCCCAAGCACCATATATGAGTTGTTTTTGTATTCTAAAATATCGCATCCATTTTTTTGAAATGGAAGGTCAGGTTGTTCTTCTATTATCATTGGTTGTTTACAATTTTTGTAACTAAATTTTTCACACACTCTACACTTAGCTATTACATTTTCTATTTCATCATTCATGTTAGGCCAGTAAAATAGCATTCTTGGTCGGCCTTTTGTATTAACTATTCCAAGGTGCGATTCATGTAATTTACTCAAAATTATTGATCTCATTGTTTTTGGAACTATAATACGGTTTTCTAAAAATACTAACTCTTCTTCTACATAAATATTGTTTCTTTGGTTAAAATAAAATTTTATAATCTCCGGTACCTTTGTTTTTGAATTCGGCCATCCATGTATATACATATTTTTTAACTCTACTTTTTTTTACTCTTGTTCACCATATGTCCTACTTGATTTACATCTGGTATTGTTTCACGATGTTCAGACTTTGAACATGCCCTACTTATTGCATCTGCCATGTACATTTCCTTTCCTGCGACATACACTACTTCAATGTCATATACCTAAGCTTAATTTTAGTTTAATTCGTTGTAATCTTTTTGATGAAATTTGATTAATATCTTTTTTCATTAGTGAAATAAGTGGCAAATGGTCTGTTTGTACAGTAGTTTTTTGCCCATAAATGAACTGATAAAATTTATTACAGGCAAACTAAATTGCTAAAAATTCTTTATCAATTTGCCAATAATTACATTCCACCGGTGATAGACTTTTTGAGGCATTTGGTTTTCCATTTTGTAATAACACACACCCTATACCATTCATGCTACTATCTGTTTGTATCGTACTCTTGAGATTTGGATTGAAATTTTGTAACACTGGTTCACTTGTTATTATATTTTTTAATTTTCTAATACATTCTGTATGAGTATTATTCCATATGAACTCTGCATTTTTCTTAATTAATTGTCTTAATGGAGATGTTATTTCAGCTACATAAAATTACGAAGATAGTTTACTAATCCCAAAAATCTTTGCAAATCTTTTTTATTCTTTGGTTGATCATAATTTTCTATCGCAGTAATTCTACTTTTATCGGGTTGTACTTTACCTTCACTAAATCTGTGTCCTAAATATTTTATTTCATTGAGCATATATTGAAATTTATTTTTGTTGAACTTTATATTATTTGCCCTAGCTCTTTCAAGTACTTAAATTAATATTTTATTATGTTCTTCTTCTGCTTCAGCATGTATTAATATGTCATCTACATATATAAAAACACCTTTTATATCTTTAAACAATTCTGTATTATACTTCTGAAATACTTCTGCGGCTACTGATATACCAAATGGTAGTCTATTAAACGAATAACACCCTTAAATTGTAGAAAATGTACAATATTCTGAGCTTTTCTTATCCAAAGGTATATGAAAAAATCCATCCTTTAAATCTAAGAAACTGAATATTTTCGATCCTCCTAACTCAGCTGATAAATCATTTAATGTTGGTAACGAAAAGTATTCCTTTTTTATTGCCATATTTAAATCCTTTGGATCCAGACATATTCTTATTGATCCATTTTGTTTTTCCACTATTACTATTTTATTTACCCAGCTGGTGGGTTCGTTAATTTTAGATATAATTCCAAGTTCAGTTAAACGACTTAGTTCTTCTTTTAACTTTTCTTTTACTTTAATTGGAACTCTGTGTGGAGGTTTTGATATGGGCATATGATTTTATTTTAATTTAATTGAATATGGTTCCTTAAAACAACCTACCCCTCTAAACACATCTCTATATTTATGCATTACTTCAATTTTCTTTATATTTGATTTCTTTAGTTCATTAACTGCTGTTCTATTTATTAATTTTAGTTTGAGACAGGTTTCTAAGCCTAGGATAAATACTGCATCATTTTTTGCAACAATAAAGTTTTCATGAGACATGGTGTTTTTGTTATTTAATATTACTTAATTTATGTTTTAACAATATTACCTTTCAAATCTAAAATATAAATTTCTATTTTTTGAAACCGATTTTTACTCACTGGTCTATATATCATTTTAAGAGGTTTATTCAAAGCATTATTAGAATTATATTGAAATACAAATACAACTTCATCATAATGAGATACCTCATCAATATTATGTGTAATAGATTCTTCAATTATATTACAATGTACTTCTAATATTTTGTTGTTATTATTTAATGATGAATTTTCTCCATAATGTGTATATATTGTATCAATCCCTCCTAAACTTAAATTTAAATCTTTATCAAATGAAAAATAATCTTTTGTTGTTATTTTAATATAATTACCATTATTTTCAAACTTCATAATCGAATTTTATTAATAAGATTTTAAAAAATGACGCTTGAAATGAAATAGCAAGTGAATTTTCCAATCACATTTCAACTGCAATCACGCCGGATGAGTGTAGAAATAAAATGGTGTCGATACAAGCTGCACATAGGAGAGAAAAATGAAAATAAGGAAAAGTATAGGAACCGGTTCAGGAAAGTACATATTACCTAAACTAAATTATTTAATGGTTAAACATTAAATTTGTTTTCTCAGGTACTCAAGACGTGTATAGGTCATCATGGTTTGCATTTGAAAGCCTTGAATTTTTAAAGAACAAAGATAATCCTCTTCAGAGAAGATGCACGGTAAATTTATAAATTATTATACAGATATTAGTAATTTAAAAAATATTGAAATATTTTTATTCCATGTTATTTACAGTAAAAATTAGTAAAATAACTAATAATTCCATTTTTTTAAATATTTATAATATTTTTAAAATATTTAGATTATGCATATTTTTCTTGCCAAATAACATTTCCTTCATTAATACAGTATTGCATTATTTCTTCTCGTATTTGCATCGCATTCGTTGTAGATTTACGTGGTACCCTCTTTATTGGTCTGAGGGATGATATTTCTTCATTATTGGTCTCCCGCCATGTTCCTTCAATAAAGTTTCCATTTACTTCAGAGTCGAATATTCCATTGGGTGTATAAACAGCAGCTGAGGTATTATTTCTTCTTAAAAAATTATGAAGGTGTGCTATGGTCATAACAATTAGTTCTGATTTTTCTGGGTTCAATAACAGTGGCTTTCGGATAACTCTAAAAACAGATGAAATAATACCGAAAACATTTTCCACCACCCGACGGGCTCGAGAAAGTCTATAGTTACCTATATATTCGTTCTAGTGTGCCTTTAGAAAATAAGCCAGAAAAAGGTTTCATTATGTTGTCCGTTAAAGGAAATGCCCCATCACCAATAAAAAAAAAAAAATGGTATTTCTTTACGTCTGCCCGGTAGTGGTGCTAATAATGGTAAACCTAGTGAATTGGATTTTAATTTTTTATTAAGTTGACAATCTTGAAATACACCTCCGTCTGAAATTCTTCCTTGGCAACCTGCATCGACGAATATGAAATTATAGTTCGCGTCGACAACAGCAAATAACACAATACTGAATGAAGATTTGTAGTTAAAATATTCACTCCCGGTATTGATAGGAGCTTGAATTACCACATGTTTTCCATCGATAGAACCCAATGTGTGCGGAAAGTTCCACTTAGTTTCAAAATCATTTGCTATTCCCAACCTTTTTTCTGGTGTATTAGGTACCTGAAGTAACATATACAATAATTGAATAATAGCATTACAATGTAATGATACAAAAGTCGCGTAAGCGGATATAGCTCTGCTATACACTAGGTTCCAAGTGGGCAAGGATGGAAAACGTTTTTAAAAAACGTTATTAAACGGAAAAAAACCAAAAATGAAAACAATTAATAAAACAAAAAACAAATTAAAAACGATAACCAAAAATCCCAAAAACCGAAAAAAATTTAATAACGAAATCAAAAACAAAAATAAATTATAGTACTATACATTATTAAATTATTTTTACCACGGAAAAAAATTTCACTGAAGTCTTTACTTTTAAATCTATATTAATGTACTTTTAAGATTTAAAAGCATTTTAATTTTAAATCAGTAATTTTGAATTTTCTAATTTTTATATAAATTATAATTTTGATTTAAATTTTAAATATTAAGAATAATTAATTTTAATTTTTAACTTTTAAGTGCATTTCTATATTGCGCGTTATGATTTTAACTTAAAAGTTATAAGCTAAAGAATATAATATAAAAAAAAAAAGTTAACCAAAAGCGATATATTTTAAATCAATAAATAAAAACGAAAACGAAATAATTAAAAACGTTTTCCGTTCCTGCAAGTGGGTAACTGTAATGGATAGAATTCAATTTGAAATCAATGATATATAATATATTGTCTAATTATTATTATTATCATATGATAATGTCAGTCTAGGCTCTAGGATATTTTATTTATTTATAATTTTTAATTTTTTTTCACATTTTTATTTTATAGTATATATATTATATTATATTTATTGAAAAAACTACTCGTAAGATAACATAATACGTACCTATTTAATAATAATAATATAGAACATAAATAAAATATTGATTACACAAAAGTATAAAATAATAATTATGAATTATAATGTTGTCAAAAATTGAACTTATATAATTCATATAAAAAAAAGAAAGAGGATAAGTGGATGTATCTCTGCTGTACAGTAGGTTACAAGTGGGTCATTGTATAATGGATTGTATTAAGCTTGAATTCAATGATATTCTATCATTGTATAAGAAAAACGATTCTGGGCGGAGACGGTTCGTCAGTCTGGATATTTTATATTCTCATTAATTATTATATCATTTAAGTTGAATTAATATTATAAATTAAAATCCAGTTTTTAGCGGCTTAATATTTTTCAACTGCTATTTAAGCAATATAAATTTTTTTATGAATTTCTAATTCAAAATAATTTTGCACATTTAAACGTATTTTGTTAAAACTCAAAGTTTTAATGCTTATTATAAAAAAATGATGACTTTATAGGTATTTTTTAAAAAAGAAACTAAAAAAAATTGAAAATTGACTATGTCCGCAAACAACTCAAAAAGAGTCAAAATTGTATGGTGTATAGAAAATGAAAATATAAACATTCAGTACAATTGTCATGTACCTATCTACAGTTATTTGTTTTTGAATTACAACAAAATAACAAAATCCTTATAATATTACGAGAAATTTTAATTTTAAATTGACTTTCTTCTAACCATTTTTTTTTTTTTTTTGATAAAGTTAGACAAACTTATGAGGAATCTTATATAACATTTTCAATTCTTAGATTTAAAAAGAAACATTTTTACGAATTTCTAACTCAAAATAATTTTTTTTCAAAACATTTTTTTGAATTTTACGCCTTTTCTAAAAATTCGAACTTTAAATGCTTATAAAAAAAATAAGTATGTGTGTTACCAGTACGCGCGCGGGAAGTTAAACTTCTTTTGAATGGTACACGTGAGTGAGTGAAAAAGAAAGAAAAAATATTAATTCATTTGAAAAATTGAGAAGAAGTATCCGGAATTATTTTGTATTGATAGTTTTATTATTTTTTTTATATTTTTATTCGACAGATCGATGGATAATTGTTTGTAGTATTGTTTTTATCCAGACAATAGATTTGTGAGTGAATAATAATAATAAAAATAAATAATAATCGATCATTAATTATTCATATTAATTAGTATGGCCCGATTATAATATATAATATATAATATATATATATATTATAATATATAATATATATATATTATAATATATAATAAAACAACATTACCATGACAATATTTATTTATTTACGGACATGTACGTTTTCGCGTTCGTACGGCCGCCCGTTCGCTTTTTTTTTCCTCACTACCATGCGTAAAGAAGTATAACTTCAAAAATTGTGACTATGAATTTTTACAATTTTTCATCTTTTTGAAAAAATAAATAAGGAGCCTTGTATTAAGTTGTCAAGCTTTTTTACTCAACAAATAAAGTTTTATCGACATTCATAGAAAAAAAACTAATAAAATTGGAATGCAGTAAAAATGAATATTAACTACTTATAAATATAATTATCCTCCATGTTAAATCAATCATAATAATAATTTTGTGGTATCATTATCATATTTTACTTACCTATATTATTAGTTTTTTTTTTCCCCAGTTTGAGCTATATTATTGGTTTAGAACGAAGAGGTTACATTTTCATAACTATTTTTATTTCTTCTTTTGTAAATTATTTACAATCCCCATACTTTATTTTAGATGTCCGATGAAAATGCTCAAAGTGAAAGTAATCAACTGCATACTGATGAACCACAAATTACTCCAGAAAATCAAGATACATCAACGCCGACATCAGAAAAAAGGAAAATTATCAACGAAGATAATAGTAAATTGGATAAAGCCTTTAAAATTCTGGAGTCGGCGGCATCGGCCTCAGCTGAAAAGACTGAAAGTCAATCATTTGGACAGTTTGTTGGAAAGAAATTAGAAACATACAACCAACAAGTTAGAAGTATTGTGCAATATGAAATGTCAAATATTTTATTTAAAGCAGATTCTGGATATTTTAATCAACAACTCACATCAACTTATCAAAATAACCACTACCGTTATAATTCTGATCCATCAAATTATAATCCACATAATTATCCGACAAACATACACACTTCACTGTCACACACATTGCCAGCTCGTGAGACTAATATTACATATTTACCAGTACCACAAACATCACCAGCTACAATTACACACACATCTACACCACATACATTACCTGCAAATACGTATACCTCAGAAGAATTGGATTTTAGTGACATTATAGTGTGATTATATTTATTTTTTAACTTTGAATAATATTTTGTATTTTGTTGAGTTTTATTGAAGATGATTTTTTTTTTATTTATTTGATTTTTTATGTGGCAAGTAGCTGTATTTTTTACAAATTTATTGTAATATTTATATTACATTTTTGATATTAAGTAATTATTATTTAATTTTGTGAGAAAAAAAAAGTTGTTTTTTTTTTCACTTTTAACAATAAGTCTAAATATGATTGTTTTTGTTTATTTATTTTATTTTTATGTAGCTATATTCTATGCAAATTTATTTTAATTTTAATATAATATTTTTACCTGAATGTTATCTTTTAAAACATCAATAATTGCTTCACACACTTCAGGAACTATGTTGCTTATAACTTGTTTGGACATTCTGAACAAATATTGTAAGCTTGTGAATGATTAGCCAGTTACAAGAAATCTGGTACTGCTAGCCTTTCCTGCACTGAAATCGGTTCTCTTAAGATTGTTTCACTTTTAACAATTTTAGGCCCAATCAAATTTATAAGAAAATCAAAATCTGTTGATGTCATTCTCATAAAATTTTGAAATTGTCAATTTATTTCTTGTATCCTTAAATCTTGTAATAAAGTGTTTCCTCCTGTCTCTTCACGCCGAGTATATAAATGCGTTGCCCACCATCGTCTTCGTCTTTTACTCTTTTTCTTCAGAGCGAGATGAATATAAATGTACGCAGCAGCAGCTATTTGGAGGGACATGATTAGTGTCTATACTCGGACACTGTGAAAGTAACACTGACGTTTTTAATGGAAAAATTTAAATGTTACATGTTCCATGTACATGTTTCAGGTACATGTTTCAGGTACATGTTACAACTTTAATTTCTGTTGTAACATTTTTTCAAACTGTTACATGTTACAAGTTCACCGTTTTGTTACCCTAGTGTGTACGCACCTTTACCCATAAACACTGAAGAAAGTCTAAAAGAAATTGAGAACAAATTATTAACAGATAATTCATACTTCATGTTGACAGTATAGTTATTATTTATTAATTAGTAACATAAAATGTTATACATATATAATATAATATATACAGTTTTTTTTTGTTTTCAAAATTTTTTTTAATAAATGTAGGTTTATTTTTTTATGTAACTATTCAACATACCTATATCTATATATATAAAGGAAAGTGTACTTTACCAAGAATCAACGCCCAGACCAAACCGCTGGGTCTAGAGACTTGAAATTTTATATAGAGGTTCCTTAAGCAATGAAGGGGCGCACTAAGAAAGTATTTTCGAAAATTCGACCTACAAGGGGGTAAAAGTGGGGATGAAAGAATATGACAGTGGCGCCATCTATCAAGCAATATTTAATTTAAATACACAATATTGATATTAAAATGAGTGAAATAAAATAAAAATAATTTATATAATTATAACAATTGAGACATCTCTAGGGCAATTAATATATCAACTCGATGTACAGGCTAATACAGTATAATCTATGGTTAATCGGGCATGTTTGTTTTTTTTTGTTTATATTACCCGGAACACGTTGGATAATTATTTAAAATATTATATTTATTCAATTTAATTGTTTGAATATTTTTTTTAAAAATGTCATCGATTGAAGATATTTTTGTCAATGGAATGTTGACACCTCAAATAGTTGTACCAATTATCGGTGATGGTGTCTGCCTTTTCCGTTCAATATCATTTAATTTGTTTAACACTCAAGAAAGATGTCAGGAGATCCGAAATACAATTGTTTCTTATGTGTCTGATAATTGGAATACTTTATTACTATGTCTTACATTTCAAATGGTGACAACTTCATGGTCATCACTAAAGCCAACAATTATATGCCCTAAAAATCTATAAAATATGTATGCAGTTATGCCCTAAAAATTACCAAAATATGCCCTTAAAATATGCTCTAAAAAAAATGTTATTGTACAAAAATGAATAAATGATTTATTTTTTTTATGTATTATACAATTTATACTATAATAATACAATATTATTATTTATTGCCAATGAATAATGATTTACAAAAATGTGTGATATTAAAAAATATTTAAAATTAAAAAACAAAAACATTAATCAGATGATAAACATTTTAATTTTTACCCGATGTTATTACATTGAACAATTAATGATTTGTATAAGTTTTCAAACAGCATTGAGCGTCGATTGTCCGTTAACAAATTTTTGTAGCGTGAAAAGGAACGTTGTACATCAACGGATGTAATAGGTGCGTATTTATAATGTAACAAATCGTTGCTGGTCAAATTTTCTGGAATACCTTCTAATGTGGATACTTCACCGGATAATACTTTAGAAATTTTCGTAAGAATATGAAAACCATTATTTTTTTTAAAAACATCTTCACATTTTTTATTAATATCAGTGCCATTTGTACCACTAACTTCACATATTTTACTTCGCGCAGTTTCTATTAATTTAATTGAGTCAGCTAGTAAAACATTCTGGCTTTCTAAAGATGTTATGGTAGTTGGTAAAAATCCATAGTTTGAATAAATAAAAGTTAAATTTGCTTCAACTTGATCTTGAGAAATTAATTTTTGAACTTTGTCTATTGAAACGGCGTCTTCAGGGTTCAATTTCTGTATTACATTTCGAATAGCTTCTATATGTTCGCAATAATACATTGAAGCAGAAATCCATGTACCCCATCTTGTTAATATAGGCGTTGGAGGCAATGGTATACCTGGAGCCTCAGTTTTAAACAAATCAATACGACTTGGCGCTTTTAAAAATATTTTTTTTGTGTTTGAGACAAGTTCGTCAATTTTTGGAAATTGATCACGAATTTTTTCTGCCACCCGGTGTAGCCCATGGGCCACACAAGTAACGTGGACCATTTTTGGATAAAAAGCTTGTAAACAATTAGCTGCCTTGACCATATATGGAGCGGCATCGCTCAAAAACAAAAGTACATCAGGATGTCGGATTCCATTAGGACATAATGTAAAAAGAGCTTTATCAACAATTTGACATATTGTAGAGTGGTTGGTTTTTTCGAGAATACCGGAAAAAATTAAAAATATTTTACCTGGTTCATCGGCATTTAAAATACCAATAATTACGTTTGCAATATAACGAGATTGTACGTCAGTAGTTTCGTCGATCGAAATCCAGATTTTCTTATCAAGCACTTTTTTTCGTATGGCGTCCATTGTCTCATTATAGCACTCATTGACATAGGTACTTCTTAATAAAGATACTGATGGAATATCTTTATGCGTATACTTTTTAGAAACGAACGAAAATAGGTATTTTGTAATTTATTTAATGGTATATTGGCTGCTAACAACGTTTTGCACAAATCTTTATTGAAAGAATTAATTTTTGATGTAGTAGGTAAAAGTTGTTGAGTCTTTTGTTGTTGGTCGCCGAGTCGTTGAATACCACGTGAGTGCTTAGACGTTTTAAGATGTTGTAAAACTGTAAATCGTTTTTCACATGTAACCTTTGCCTCACATATTTTACAAAACAATATATTCCCATCCGAAGAAAATATATTTTCTCCAAATTCAGAGATGTAACTATTGATACGACTAGTGTTGGAAGTTCTCACTTTCGGCATTTTAAAACGGTCGATTTAATAACGCACCACACGAGTATAAAGACCGACTGACGACTGTAATAGGTGCGATATAATATAATATGATATTTATCTGAGATAAATTATCTCTATGCGATACTGTTACCGATATACGGACATATAATTGTTGTAAGATTAGATAACCACTTTTCATAAATGAGCTGAAGGTATCAATAATAAGGTATATGAGTGAAACAAATTAATATTTTGTAATTCCCGAGTTTTTAAGATCTTAAATCCAAAAATATGCTCCAAAAATATACTAAATGCTAAAATATGCCCTAAAAATGCAAAAATACCATAATATGCAAAAATATGCGAAATAAAATTTTGTATACAGCATCGTTAGGTTATAAAACAAATTTTGGTATTAACTAGCTATTTTTTTGACCAACCAATAAAAATATGCAAATGCATACAAGTGTTGGCCCTAATTATTACTATTTGAAGAAGCGCTCGAGTATAATATTTATATATACGCGGTGCGAATATTATATGATTACGTATGCATTGAATGTGTTTAACCCATATGGCTAAATAGTCACAGCTCGCTACAATACTTATGATATTAATAATTAAAATCGAAATGTAATAATAATTAAAATATTTTTTAATAGAATTGTTCTATTAAAAATAAAAATCGAAATGCAAAAAAATGTATAAAAAGAAATTGAATACCTGAGTTAAATGAATTGAAAATTATAATAAAAGAATGGAAACTATAAAAAATTTTAATAAGGTACAAGAAAAAGAAATGCAAAACGAAATAGAAAAATCAATATTAAATAATGAAATCTTTGTTAAGTTCTGTAAATATGAATACTTTAATATTAATAATAAACATTTTATTAAAATCATGAAATGTATAATAAAAAAAAAAATTAATAAGGTATATGAAAATGAAATGCAAAACGATATAGAAAAATCAATATTAAATAATGAAATCTTTGTTAAGTTCTTTAAATATAAATACTTTAATATTAATAATAAAAAAAATATTAAAATCATGAAATATAATCTAAATAAAATTCCAATTAAAGGGAATATTTTAATTGTCGATCATGGAATTAATATTTATGGAAATGGAAAGCCTTATGCTTCTAAAATATTAGAATCGCCAACATGGCTTGAAATTTGTAAAATAGCTAATGATTTAATAAATACAACCGGTACTTATGGTTTCAAATATCTAAATGATACTTGTGTTTTTCAAGATTTAGGATATATTAAAATATGTTGTCTTAGCATGGGAGGTACAGATGCCGATCATAAGATGCTTAGAATGTAATAATAATAATATAATTAAATTTTTTAATAGAATTGTTCTATTAAAAAAATGTTCAATATTTAACGCTCACCCGAATAGGGGACGCGTAATTAAAATCCAAAAATCTTTAAAAACGATTTTACACTATGATACTTGGAGGGGGACTTATAAAGAATTAAAATCAAAAATGTTTAATGTAAAAATGAAGATTCTAACATAAAAAGCGACGGAGTTATACTTAAATGAAAAATATGAAGCGGGGGTAAACTTTTAATATGTAGTGTAGATAAGCATATAAAACATATCTGTGTTGATCCGACTTGATAATATCAAATATTAAATGAAATATAGGACATATACGATCGCGTTATTTTTTAATATTTTTAATAGAAATATGGAAAATGCAAAAAATCTACAAAATCATTCCCAGCTTTGCAGATACCCGTTAGGAAAAAAGGAGGCCGGAACTCTTTTACAGATATCTGCAAAGCTATCGTGGGAGGTGAAGTTACCCAAGCGCTTTATCCAGCAGGTCAACGACAGTTTTTCAGTAGATTGCATAGGTGTGTGCACCCACCTATACAATCTACCGTAAACGTCTTCAAAGCCTGATGAAATTAGTAGGTGAACATGGGCGCCACACATTCTCCCACTAGTTTCAATCCGACCAAGAACACATTTTAAATCAAACGCGTTACCGACTGAGCTACAACACTGGGCGTCAGTCGTTTCCGCCAAAAAACTCGATTTTCGTTTCCGCCAATTATTGTTTCCGCCAAAACGAAAAAGGTTTGATTTTCATTTCCGCCAAATCCATTTCTACCTACCTGTCTAAATTATAGTTTGAGAACCATTTAGAGTTACCCAGGGGCCACCACGAGGAGGTGGTTCTCATTGACCCCCAAAATTTATTTGACTTAATTTTTGGATTTAAGTTAAAAATTTGAATTTGAATTAAATTAAGTCAATTTCTTAATATATCTAGTAGTAGTTCTATACTTCTACTTAATTAATTATTAATTATTATTTTGAATAATTATTGCATACCTTTTTTAAAAATGTCATTCTTGAAATTGTTTTACTTTTTTATTCGTCTATTGCGTTTGTTGTTTTTATTACTCGTTTTTTTTACATTACATCTTACAGGTTTTTGCATACCTAAGTTACAACTGTTAATTTGAATGTACACGTTGTTTTGAACATTCGAGATTAAAATTTTTAAAAATGTATTAATATTTGGATGTGATTTATAAAATTGTTCATTAAAATGTGCGTGGAAAGATTCACAATTATTTGTTGTTCTGGATATACTTGCACTAAAATTGGACCATATTGTTGGCGGAAACACACTATTTTCTGAGATATAATTGTCAGTTAAATAATCAGCATATTTATAGTATGCTGACTCTTCTGGTATTATAGACATAAAATCGTTGACAAATGAATCTGAAACTTCTTGAGGATCTAAAAATGTTAATCCGAATGTAGTCCTTAACCATCCGTTTTCTTTATATTCTGAACTAAGTCCTAACTCTTGTTATTTACGATACCACGCTTGTGTTAAATGAAAACGGCACCCAATAAGATTAGTTGAAGGCCAAATAGATAATACAGCATTATGAATACTAATCTCGAAATCGACCGTTACATTTTTTGGGTCAAAAGTCAAATTTTTTTCATAACATTTAGTTTGAATATATTTAAAAGCTTGTGTTAAGTTCAGAGTTTGTTTTATTCTTCAATAAACAAAAAACAAGAGGTACGTAAAAATTGTTCTTTAAGCCGTGAATGGTAAATAACTGAGTACAAAATTTTGGGCAATATTCAAACGTTCCGTCGACAAAAATTGTATGTGATTCGCATAGAAAAATTAAATTTTTTTCACAAGAAAATATAATGATATTTGTTTCTTGTCGTAATTAACAGAAATTCTTCGCCATTTGAGGTAGATGTGTCAGTATTATCTATTGCAGAATGTAACTCATTTAATGACGATGGATTAATTGAAAATAAATTTTTTCGTGCTCTATATATAGATTGACGAATAGCTGAAACATCATTGACCGTAAAGGTTGAAACACTGTTATTTGATTGAATTTCATTCAAATTTATTTTTTTGAGGTCTTTCACTAAATCATTTTTGCTTTTCGCTACAAGCATTCGTCACTTTTTGCCTATCGATATTAGAAACATGGCCCATTGCATATGTGCTCTACAGTACAAGTAATTAATACGTACCTAATTAGTTTTAAAATATTGAAAAAAACTAAAATTAAAATAAATATATTTTTTAACATACCTGTTATACTAATTAAAACATTATCATCATCAAATAAACAGTGAGGTACAAGTTTTGATGAAACAGCGATACCGGGAAATATTTTTTTGGACAGATTTGTACGAAAAATTAAATTTGAACCCATCAATCACAATCATTTTTTTACCACGTTTACTCGTTATGAATTCCATAATATTCCAATATATTATTCAATAATTATAAACGTCTATTATATCACGATTCACGTGGGCTCCTAATTTCGTCGTGTTCCACAGTACTCACAGATCCGATCACAGAACTCGATCCCGATACACAGTCACTGCTGATATAGCTGCACGTGATATAGATTAAATCGATTTATATTTATTTGTAATATTATGTAGTTTATTTCTACGTTAAAATCAATTATCTCTTTATGATATCTTTAATATACAATGGCTTATCGACATGGTATATGTACATCGATGGTCGATAGCACTACAGACAGACTAAGGGGTTCTCAACTCCCAGCTCAATAATATAGGTGAAATAGATTTGGCGGAAATGAAAATCAAACTACTTTTCGTTTTGGCGGAAACGAAATCGAGTTTTTTGGCGGAAACGATGACCCGCCCACAACACTTGGGCATGTATAATGATTATTTAAACACTATTTAAATAATTCGATAAAAAAAACATCATAATATAAACTATACATATATATTATGATAAGATATTCAATACCGGATGTTAAAAAATAATCAGTCCAACATTGATATATATATATACAATATTATTATTATTATTATTATTATACCACACTGTATAGGTACTATAATATTATATATATAATACTTCGTAAGTATTATATTCGATTTAAATTTTCGAAGTTTAAAAAATAATCAGTCTAGCTCCATATTATTATTATTATTATTATTATTATTATTATTCGAATCATGTAATTCCTCCTGTATTAATTTACGTAGTTCGTTAAGTGAAAGTTTAATTTCATTATAACTTTTTTTTTTTAATAAAACTTAAAATATTTTCGAAACAACAATTACTAATGAAATGGAAGTTAAATGATTTTAATTGATTATGTTTTTTGTGATATTTATATTTTAAAAGATTTTCAAAACAGCAATTACCCATTATATGATTCCATAACATATTACTAATTTCACAGTCAATATCAATATCAATATCACTAGGTATCATTAAATATAGGTCTTAGGATTTTATGTTGTTGTTCAATCATATTTAAAAGTGTTTTCATATTTTCCATTTCTATTATTTGTATTAGTAAATATTTTTTTTAACATCGAATTATTAAAACAATGTTAACGTAAAAAAACAACGTCAACGAGTTAACATAAAAAACAACGACTCGTTAACAACTTGTTAACAACTCGTTAACAACTCGTTAACGACTCGTTTACTCGTTGACTCGTTACCTCGTTGTTAAATATATATTAAACAAGTTGTTATTTTTAATAGAAATATTTCTATTAAAAAAAAATAAAATATTTAAATAAATTTTTTATAATTTTCAATAAATTCTAAACATAAATGACCACATATAGGTGGATCATTATAGTATTGAAATTGGGAAACAGTACAAAAAAGATTATCTTTACCCAAATATTTTAAAAATTCTTTTGGTGGCTCACCAACTATATGACCAAATGGGTCAAAATATATTTTAAATGTATTGTTTATTTTTTTCCATGCAACCCAATGAGAACCATTTTGAGTAGAATCATTTAAATTAAATACTCCACATTCATTTTCCCATGGTGTTGTAGGTAATTCATTTAACATAAAACACCCTCTATAATTTTTTATTTTATTTCCAAAATAATTTATATCTATATTACTCAATGGATCAATTTTTACATTATTTTTTTTATCCAAAACCGTGTATTGTGTATAAATACCTTCAATTTTTTCAATATTATTTCTAAATGTTGTTATTTCAAATTTATTCATTTTTTCAATTTTTTTTCAATATTTTTTTTTTTTTTTTTCAAACCAGAACCTTGTGATCTAAATTTTTCCATCTCTTTATTATGTCGAATTGTTTCTTGTTCCATTTTTTTTTTGTGTTTAGCATCAGTTATTTTCATCTTTAATAAAAAATTTTACTTTTACTTTATCCATTTATTAAAAAAAAATATATATTTGGTAATATAAATAAGAAATGGAAAATATTTTAAATAAATATGATAATTATATAATAAATAGTCAATATGAAAGTTATATACCTCAAATTACAACAGAATTGAATAAACCAAAACGAAATACAATAGTTATAGTAGAAGGTAAAGATAAATTTCTGAACATTAAAAATTCAAAACTTTATTTATCATTTGAATATGTACAAGAAGATGGTTCTAAATATCCAGCAAAATCTAATGTTATGATATCTGATAATGGTGGAGCATTATTGTTTCAAAAAATTACAATTAAATTAAATAATAAAATTATAGATGAAAGTGATAATACTGGAAGATTAAGTACAGTAAAAGGTTATATGAGTTTTGCTGTTGATGGAAATGGTCCTACACAAAATTCAGGATTTGAATCTACATCTCAAGGGGGAGGAAGTGTCGAGCTCATCATTCCTTTATCACGCTTTAGTTTAGGATCAATGAAAGATATAAAAAGTCATCTTTACAATGCTAGATTTGAAATAATTTTTACAAGAAACACTGATGATGATGCGTTGATTCTAGAAACAAACACTGAAGCTACAGCAGATACAAAAAATATTAAAGCAAAACGTGGTAAAATTAATATTTTAGAATTAAAAGTTCAAATGCAAAATATAGAATATGATGAAATAACAAAAATTCAAATAGTTGATGTATTAATTAAGAATCCATGTATTTTAGCTTTTAAAAAATGGCAAAATATTGAAGTAAGAAATCTTACTGGAAAAAAGATAAGATTTGATGTAACAAATAATTATCGAAATAATAGACATCCATCGTTTGGTGTTGTTTATTTACAAAAAAACAGATTAGACAATCAAGAAAGTAATGCTTGTTATTTTGATCATTGTGATGTTGTAAATTATTCTTTTGAAGTAAATGAAAAAAAATATCCTAATGAATTACAAAATCAAGATTTTAATGATATAAAATGTTGTCAATCATATGAAGATCATATGAGTTATAAAAAAACCTATTATAAATCATATGAAGAAAATCCATTAATGTATTTAGATAAATTACAATTTAGACAAAAGAGACCATTTTTTGTTGTTAACATGACTAGACACCCATACGTTTGATATTGAAAGAGGAATAGTTGATGAAAGTTATTAAATATATTAAAATTAATTAAAAAATCGTTCCCTACTTTAATTTTTCAAGATATTTTATCTTGAAAAAAAAGTTTTTAATATTTATTTTTTTATTAGATCAAGAACACCAATAAATTCTTCATCAAAATTAACAATATTACCTTTCAAATCTAAAATATAAATTTCTATTTTTTGAAACTGATTTTTACTCACTGGTCTATATATCATTTTATGAGGTTTAATCAAAGCACTATTAGAATTATATTGAAATAAAAATAAAACTTCATCATAATGAGATAGTTCATCAATATCATGTGTAATAGATTCTTCAATTATATTACAATGTACTTCTAATATTTTGTTGTTATTATTTAATAATGAATTTTCTCCATGATGTGTATGTATCCCTCCTAAACTTAAATTTAAATCTTTATCAAATGAAAAATAATCTTTTGTTGTTATTTTAATGTAATCACCATTATTTTCAAACTTCATAATCGAATTGAATAAACTATTTAAATGTTCAATTGAATAATTCCCTTTTAATTCTGTTTTACTATTTTCATTAGAAATAATACCATTTATTTCTTTTAAGAAACCTTGAGTGTAAAATATTGGAGTTTTTATTCCTATTACCGTATAAGCAATATCTGGTGTTGTATACTCAACACCTAATTCTATTTCTTTCCCTTTAGGCCATGTTTTATTAATATGGATCAGACGTTTTATAAAATTAAAGCCTAAACAATTTGATAAATATTCATCAAAACACAGACCAATTGGAGCAGTTATTTTTAATAAATTTTTATTTATTTCAAGATTTATTTTAGGAAAATTTTCCACAAATTTAGTTCCGAATGAATTAAATAAATTTTCAATTTCGCCTATTGAATAAATACCAATAAATATTGTACCTAGTGGGATTTGACCATTTCGACCTAATCTAAATTCACATTCTTTTTCAATATTTATGTAATATTCACCATCAATAGGATAGTACATTTTTTTCTCACTTGTCATTGAAAAATCTATATTACCATTAAAACCTAAATATTTTTTTAATTTTTCATCTAATTTATAATAACAAGGAGATTTAATTGTAATTCTATTAGTTTCATCAGAAAATGATATAATAAGTGGTTCTATTTCTTTGTTCAATTGTTCAATACTATATCTACCTGTTTTTATATGTATTATATTCTGTTTAATTGTTATACAACAGTCTGATTCAATATTAATAAAATCGTTGCCTTTCAAAACTATTGAATAGAGACCTAAAAAATGATCACCATCATAATTGTGAATAGGTTTGTTTAAATGAATACGACCCTTTTTAACTTTTATAAATACCATTTATAAAGTAAATATATTTTTTACTTAAAAAAAATTAAAATCATGTCTTGTTTTCCCATTCTTTAAAAATGTTTCACCATTATAAATAAGATTTAATTTTGTTTCCAAATTTGTATTATAACATGTTATTTCGTTTTCTGTAAATTCATTTGTATATCTATCTGGTAAATTTAACATATATTCATCGTTTAATACAACTGATAATCTTTTTCCAAACTTTGTATCAATCTTTATGAACTTATTTACTTTGTATGGTTTTCCTTGTTCCAAATAATTAAATTTTATAAATGTATATCCATTGTTTATTTTATTTAAAGCATCTTTAAAGTTTTCCATTTCTATTTCTTATTTATATTAGAAAATAAAAATTTTTTTTTATTTTCAATATTTTTTTTAAAAATGTTTTCATTATAAATATAAAAAATGAGCGAAACTATATATTGTCTTAAATGTAAAATTCAAACAAAAAATATTAATGCAACTAAAATTCAAACAGTTAATGGTAGATGGAGAATTTCATCAAAATGTTTTATCTGTAACACAAATAAAAATAAATTTATAAAAAATCGTACAATTGGACATAATATTTCCAATAAACAATTAAATGATATTAGCTAAAGAACTTCCTAAACCAGTTAGAAAAAAATTTCCTAAACGAAGAATTTTTAACAAAGGTATTGATGATTTATGGGCTGCTGATTTAGTTATAATGAGAAATTATTCTGATGAAAATGAGGGTTATTCTTATATATTAACTGTTATAGATACATTTTCAAAATTTTCTTGGGCCTTAGAACTCAAAAAGAAAGATGGAATTAATGTTTCACTAGCATTTGAAAAAATAATAAAACAAGCTATATCACAAAATCATCAAGCACCAAAATTACTTCATGCAGATAAAGGTTTGGAATTTAAAAATGAACATTTTAAAAAAGTTTTGCAAGAATATGAAATTAAAATGTATCACACCCAAAATGAAGAAAAATCATCAATTATTGAAAGATTTAATAGGATATTAAACAGTAAAATGAGATTACAATTTGAAGTTAAAAATTCTAAAAAATGGATTAAAATTTTACAAAGTATAATATATGAATATAATTTCAAAGACATACATCGATCTATTGGTATGAGACCTTGTGAAGTAAATAAATCTAACGAAGATGTTGTTTTTCACAAATTATTTTCTACAAAAAACAAACCTAAACCAAAAATTAAATTTAGTGTAGGTGATAGAGTAAGAATAGCAGCTTCTAAAAAAACATTTGGTAATACATTTATTAATAATTGGACAAAAGAAATATTTATAGTTAATGAAATTTTAAACACAAATCCTATTACCTATAAAATTATATATTTAAACAATGAAGAGATTATAGGGAGTTTTTATAACCAAGAGTTACAAAAAACAAAATTTTAATAATATGTCCTAAGTTAAAGGAAGTGAGATCTATATAAACCTCCTTCTAAAATAAATTGATACTTTATCTTGATATTTCATGGGCATCGTTCTTATATTTATTAGGAATGTTATTTGTAAAAATTTTTTTTAAACTTTCTGTATATTCTCTATAACCTAAAATCCTTAATATTATTTAAATGATATTTTTAATAGAAATTATTCCATTAAAAAAATGAATGTAAAAAATAATAATAAAGAATATAATAAAGAATGGATGGATTAAATAAAATTGAATCTTTAATTAAAGAAATTGGTACTTACAATAAAATGGGTGTATTAAATAAAAAAATATATCCTGCTAAAACTTGTGATAAATGTAATTTAAAAATTGGTTCCAAAAGTTGGTCTGCTCATTTGAAAACTATTCGTCATCAAAAAAATGATATAGATCAAACAATTTTACCTTGTAGACTTTATAAAAAATACAAGGGTATACCAATTAATCAATATAGACTAAAAAATTTTAATTTTTCGAAATTAATGCAAAATGATATAAAAAAAAGTATAAAAAAAAATAAATGTTATGTGAAATTTTGTGCTTTAGAATATTTTGAAAATTCTGAGAATGTTAGATATAATCTAAATGAAATTCCGATTGAAGGAAATATTTTTATTATTAATCAAGGAGATGGAAATCCTTATATTTCTAAACTATTTACATTCACCAACTTGGTTAGAATTTTGTCATATAGCCAATGATCAAATTATTGCAACAGGTGATTATAATCACTATTATCTAGACAATATTAAGATTGTTCAAGATTTAGGAAATATCAAAATGTGTGAATTTAGTATGGGGTCTTAATATTATTTAAATAGAATTTTTAATAAAAATTATTTTTATTAAAAAATTGAATGTAAAAAAAATAATATTCTATATAATAAAGAATGGAAAATAAAAAAATTGAAATCAATTTTAAAAGAAATGTTAACAATAATCAAATGGATAACAAAACTTGTGATAAATGTAACTTAACAGTTAGTTACAAAAATTGGTCTAGACATTTGAAATCTATTCGTCATCAAAACAATGATCCAGATCAAACAATTATACCTCGATTTAGCCGAACATACAGAGGTACAACAACAACAAATGTAAGAACAAGACAAGAGAGAATACCAAAAATAGATAAAACTTGTGATATTTGTTAAAAATAACAGTTAAATACAACAGTTGGTCTAAACATGTACAATCTATTCGACATCAAAACAATGGTATAAGACCAAGAATATCAAGAGAGATAATACCCAAACCACATAGAGTTTTCAATTTTAGTGAAGAAATTTTTGAAAAAAACAACACTATTCGACATATTTTAAAAAATAAAGAAACAGCATTTCAAAGTAGATTAAAAACTTATATTATTAAAAATAATATGGGTATTAAAGATATACAAACATTTTTAAATCGTTTAGATAATCCAGTAATAGGACGAGTTAAACACGAATTAAAGAAGAGAAATTTAAAAATTAATATTATGTTTCTTGCTATATATAAGAGAGGTACTAATGAAGAAAATATGGAATATAAAGAATGTAATTTTAAGACACAAAATGAAATTTTAACACAAAATTCTAACTTAAATGAATTTTATACAAATGCAAAAATTAAAATTGTAAAAGAAGAAGAAGATTTTGTAATGAAAAATTCACAATGGATACTTCATCAAATTTTAAGTTTGGGAATAAATATAAATAAATATGTTCCTTTTAAGGGTTCTTCATATATTAAATTATCTAAACATATTAGTAATAAAAAGGGTATTATAAATGTTAAAAATGAAGATGATAAATGTTTTCTTTGGGCAATACTCTCTGCTTTACACCCTGTTAAAAAAAATATACAAAAAGTAACTAAATATATTCGCTTTAAAAATGAATTTGATAAAGAATTTAAAGATATTGAATTTCCAGTAAAAATCACAGACGTTCCGAAATTTGTTAAAAGAACAAAAGATATTTCTATTAATATTTATTGTTTAGATAAAAATGTAATTGTACCTTTAGAAATAAGTAAAATCGAAAAAACTAATCATATAGATTTATTATATTTAACAGCGGTTGATGAGGATAATGTGAATAAAGGACATAATTGTTGGATTAAAGATGTATGGACTCTAATAGGAAGTCAATTTACAAAAGATACTCATAAAAGATTTTTGTGTAAAATGTGTTTAAGTAGTTTTGATAAAGAATATAAGTTAAATGACCATAAACATTATTGTAATAATAATAAAGCTGCTAAAATAGTTCTACCAGAACCCTATAATAAAACTTTAGAATTTCAAAATTATAATCATTCCTTAAGAGTTCCTTTTGTGATTTTTGCTGACTTTGAAGCTACACTTCAACCAATCTACGCATGTAAACCAAATGATAGAGAGTCATTTACAAATTGTTATCAGAAACATATACCTAATAATTTTTGTTATTATATTAAATATAGTAATGGTGATTATAAACCTCCTGTAAAATATTCTGGTCCAAACGTAGCTCAAGTATTTTATGAATGTATGAAAAATGAAGAAATACTTATTTCTGAATTATATGATAAAATAGTTCCTATGAAAACATTGAATGCAGAACAATTAAATAATAATTATAATAAATCTGATAAATGTCATATTTGTGTAAGATATTTATCAGATTTACCTCCAATATTAGAGAAAATAATAAAAAACGTTATTGAGCATTATGAAAATATTAATGATGTTAAAAAATTTAAATTGTATGAAGATAAACTTAAAATAATTAAAGACACTATTGAACATTATGAAAATATTGATGATGTTAAAAAATTAAAACTGTATGAAGATAAACTTGAAATAATTAATATCGTTATTGAATATTATGAAAATATTGATCATCTTAAAAAATTAAAATTTTATGACGCTATTGAATATTATGAATATATTGATGATACTAAAAAATTAAAATTGTATGAAGAAAAAAATAAAATAAAAGATGCTATTGAATATTATGAAAATATTGATGTTGTTAAAAATTTTAAATTGTATGAAGATAACCTTAAAATAATTAAAGACAATATTAAACATTATGAAAATATTGATGATGTTAAAAAATTAAAATTGTATGAAGATACACTTAAAAAGAATTAGAAAACAAAAATAAAAATATGCGAAAAGTTCGGGATCATGACCATTTAACTGGAGATTATAGAGGAGCAGCACATTCTATCTGTAATCTTAATTTCCAAAATCCAAGTTTTATTCCAATTGTTTTTCATAATCTTTCAGGTTATGATGCCCATCTATTTATAAAAGAATTTGGGAACGATAATGAAAGAATAAAATTGCTCGCTAATAATGAGGAAAAATATATTTCTTTTTCAAAAATGATATCACGTGTAGTAATTAGGAAAGATAAAAACATAAAAATATGTATAGAATTAAGATTAATAGATTCATTCAAATTTTTACCTAGTTCTTTAGAAAAGTTAACAAATAATTTAAGAAATGATTCAAAATTAAATTTAAAAAATAAATTTAAAGAACTTAGTAAATATTTTCCTGAAGAACATTTAGATTTAGTTACTAGAAAGTTAGCATATCCCTATGAGTATATGGATTGTGAAGAAAAGTTTAATGAAACATGTTTACCTCCTATTGAAAAATTTTATAGTTCTCTCACTGATAAAAATATAACTAAAGAGGAATATGAAAACTCACAGAAAATTTGGAAAGTGTTTAATATACAAAATATGCGTGAATTCACTAGTTTATATAATGAGATTGATGTTTTATTGTTAACAGATATAATAGAAAATTTTAGAAACATTTCTTTAAAAAATTATAAATTAGATCCTCTGTGGTATTACACAACACCAGGATTTGCGTGGGATTACATGTTAAGAATGAAAAAGTAAAATTAGATTTATTAACAGATGTCGATTAATTATTGATGTTTGAATCTGGAATCAGAGGTGGCTTATCTCAATGTAGTCAAAGATATTCAAAAGCAAATAATAAATACATGGGAGATAAATTTTAAAAAAGGAGGAATCCATATTTTTAGAATACTTGGATGCAAATAATCTTTATGGGTGGGCAATGAGTAAATATTTACCTACTGGAGATTTCAAATGGGTTGATAATCTGAATGATTTTGATGTAATGAATATTTCTGATAAATCATGTAAAGGTTATATGTATTTTAGAAGTTGATTTATCTTACCCTAAAGAACTTCATGATCTACATTCAGATTTCCCTTTAGCACCAGAAAGACATTTTGATAACAAACAACTCCCAAAATGATTAACAACTTTGTATGATAAGAAAAAATATATAATACATTATGAAACACTAAAATTATATATTAATTTAGGTTTAAAGATAGAGAAAATTCATAGAGTGTTAGAATTTAGTCAATCTCCTTGGTTAAAAGTTTATATTGATTTTAATACTAATCTTAGATCAGAAGCTAAGAATGAGTTTGAAAAAGAATTTTTCAAATTAATGAATAATAGTGTTTATGGACGTACTATGATGAATGTTCGAAATCATGTTGATATAAAATTATGTTCTAATGCAGCCCAACTGGAAAAATTAATTATAAAACCAAATTTTGATCGAAGGACAATTTTTACAGAAAATTTAGCTGCCGTACATATGAAAAGAACACAAATATCTTTCAAACAACCAATATATGTAGGAATGTGTATTTTAGATTTATCTAAAATGTTAATGTATGATTTTTATTATAATATTATAAAGAAAAAATATGTAAATAGAGTTAGATTGTTATATACAGATACAGATTCACTAATATTAGTTCTATTAAAAATTAAATTAATATACCTAACTTACAAATATTCTATTGCATTTCGATTTTAATTATTAATATCATAAGTATTATGAAAAATATTTTGGGGGTTTTTGTATTTAATAAGTTTTGCGAAAAATGTTTTTATTATTATTGCATTTCGATTTTTATTTTTAATAATTAAGTTTTTGTGAAAAATGTTTTTATTATTATTGCATTTCAATTTTCTGATCTTTTTGCACATTGTTTTCTTTGTGATCTTTTACTGATATATTATGAGGTGTGCCAGGAATGGTATATATATACTACTCGTAAGTATACGGCAGCCGCATAAGTCGCATTTGAGCTGGTCACTCTTCGTGGAATTCGCAATGATGCGAGAGCTGGTAATTCCTCATGGTATTTTGTCCATAAGGTTTCAGCTTCTTCAGGTATAGGTTGATCTCAACCTACCTCGGGTATCCACAGATATTTCATTAGTCGCTTAAGATCCGTTGTAACTGGTGCCAATAAGCCGAGAGGGTCATAAATTCTGGCGATTTCCGATAAGATGGCTCGCTTACTAAATTTTATCGGGTTAGGTTGATACTTATAACTTAATAGGTCTGCCGCTGGTTCCCAATTTAATCCAAGCACTTTGGTATAATCCGAACCGTGTTCATTAAAAGACTTTGAGCTAGTTTGTTGGTGCTCCTCTGGGATTTTTCCTAGAAACTTCGCAGAATTACTAGCCCACTTCGGAAGCTCAAATTGGCCTTTTGCGAATAAGGTGATCAGTTTCTGCTGCAATACGCATGCTTCTTCTTCTGTATTTGTTCCTGTCGTGACGTCATCTACGTACAAATCACGTTGAATAATTGTTTTTATTGCTTGGTCGGTTGCAGCTTCGTCCTGCGCAAGTTGGTGGAGTGTGCGAATAGCCAGAAACGGAGAAGACTTCTGACCGAACGTGACAATATTCATCTCATATTCTTGAATAGGTTCATTTAAGTTGAATCAGTATAAAAGCCGCTGGTATGGTCGATGAGGTTCAGTGACGACTATCTGTCTAAACATCTGTTTTACATCGGAAGTAAACACAATTGCATGAAGGTGGAATCTAAGAACGATAATCGGTAGGTCTTGTTGTAGTTTAGGTCCACAGAGGAGATTATCATTTAATGATCTACCAGAAGATGTTTTCGCTGATGCATCAAAGACAATACGCATTTTTGTGGTGGAACTTTCAGGACGTATAACTGCTTGATGGGGAATGTAATATGACGCCTGGCTATCAGTCAGGGTTGGATCTACTTTTCTCATATGTCCCGTTCGTAAATACTCCCTCATCGCCTCATTGTATTCATTTCTTAATTCCGGAGATTTCTCAAGCCGTTTTTCGAGCTGGAATAAACGTTGTGCTGCTTGGTCTCTTGAGTCCCCCAATACTGGTGGATTTGGTTTAAAGGGCAGGTGGATTTTGTATCTTCCACATGGTTGACGCGACGTAGTAGTGGTATATATTCTTTCACACTCTTCTTCATCGGGACTACTTTTGACCACTGTAGGAACATCTTCAATGTCCAAACAGCGTTGAAGCGTTCTGTCCACGGACTCCGTGGTTGCGCACATAGTGACGGACATTTTTGTTGGCGTATTAGATGTTGTGCCCATCAATACCCAACCAAACACAGTTTATAAGGCGATTGGCTGAGTTATACTACCTTCTTTCTTCTCTCCTGACACAACGTAGGGGAAAACGTCCGCTCCAAGTAATAGATCAACTGGTAACGGTTCGTAATATTCCGGATCTGCTAAGTTCAATGTTTGGCCATGGCGAGATCTGAATCCGGTTAGTCGGTATTGGTCCAGTAATTCGAGGTAAGATGAGGACATTTACTTCTAACTTAGGACTGTCATGACGAACCGGACGTACCGTTATAGTGGTACTCCCACGTACTACCGGTACCTGCGTACCTGACAGAACTTGGACAGTAACTTTGGTCTTCTCTCTTGACAGTCCTAAACGATACACGCAACTTTCCGCAATGAAACTACTTTGACTTGCACTGTCAAGCAAGGCCCTTACTGTTATAACTTCACCATTTTCATTTTGCACTTTCACTAAGGCCGTTGATAGCAAAATGGACGCATGATAGTGTTTCACCTTGGCTGCTGCTACAGTGACATGTGCTGATGTAGTTGCTTCGGGTTCATCTATTGGTCTGTCAGTATCACTAAGATGAAGTAGTGAGTGATGTCTTTTTCCACACTGAACACAAGATTTGGTACTCTTACATTGACTGGCTAAATGTTCACTAAAGCATAAAAAGCATCGATTTAAATCTTTTATAATTTGATGCCTCTCTTTAGGACTGTTTTTTTTAAACTGAGAACAGTGTACGAGTAAATGACCCGGTTATAATTTACACACTTGACACGAAAACGATCTTTTCTCACGCGGGTCCTGTTGGCTAGTCTTTTCTGGTGAGCCATATGTTCCTGATTGGCTACTAAATAAGGTAGTCGGTTTGGTAAATTTACTTTTGGTACTACTTTTTTCATATACAGAATTCGTCGGTCCGGTCATGGCTGATTTACAAAATTTAGTCAAAAACACTATAAACTCTTTCACAGAAGGATCTTCGGTGGTATCTACAGATAACTCCCATTGAGCTCTAAGTTGTTGGTCTAATTTTTTCTGTAGCATGTGTAAGAGTATCGGGTCCCATTGGTCGACTGCGTATGTGAGATTTTCTAAGGCACCGATCGTTTCAGTAACTACATTAAGTAAATTTCGAATTGAAATACCATTTCCAAGGAAAGCTTTAGGTGCATTAAAAAGTTCATCCAAATGACTTTCTGTAATGATTCGACGGTTGGAATATCTGGCTTTTAACTGGGATAGAGCTAATTCGTAATTCCTATCGGTCAACATAAGATTTCCAACCAGTCTTAAAGGTTCTCCTTCCAAGTATCGTTTTAAGTATCCGAACTTCAACACTGGTTTTATGTGTGGATTGTCGTGTATATAGATATCGAACATGTTACGAAAACTGGTGTATTCTTTTGGATCCCCTTTAAACTTTGGAATAGCCAACTTTTCAATCGGTAGAAAATTAGCCGGTGATACGCTAGGTTTCTGTTCAATAAAGGTATCGTTTAAACCTATGTGCGTATTAGATTCCGGCAGGTACTCATCAGCCAAAATCTTACAACCAAAGTAAACTGTTTCAAAGTCCTCTCGTAACTTATCAGCGTCAACCACTTCAACACCAGGTTTACCCATGTTACGAATAATAACTGATAACTGACTTTCAAAATCAGTGTTTAAATCAGGGCCGGATTATGGTCATAATTTAAGGGGGGCTATTACTTTTATTGAGGCCTCTTCACCTAAAACAATTTCCTTTTTTTTCTTCTGATTTATTAATTTGTAATAAATATAAATTAAAATAAGTATAGCATGGTTTTTAAATAACATTTTATTCTTATATCATATTATACAATTTCCGGCATATGCAATAAAAAAAATATACACATATATTTTTAATCTTATATAATATTATTATGTTTGAAAAACTTTTTCCTGGATTTTTCCTGGGCAAATTGTCTTATAATATTTTCAAATGAAATATTCATAGTCAATTCACACTCTATTGAAAGAATAGATAGAGATGTCAGTCTTGATTCACCCATCATACAACGATATTTATTTTTAATTATTGTTAGTGCAGAAAAAGATCGTTCACTTTCACAGTTAGTAACTGGTATACTTAAAAAAATTCGGAACGCTACATAAATATGTGGAAAAACGCCCGAGAGATTATCTTCAACAATCATTTTTAACATGTTAACCGGGTTTTTTTATTAATTTATTATCTTCCTTGACTTTAACCATACCAATGAATTGTTTCAATTCGTCGTATAGACTTTCTTCTAGATCACGAGAGTAAACTTTGACTAAATTATTTACGGATTTTTTCAATAAATTATCATCAATCACGTCCAAGCGAGTCAAAAATCCAAAAAGATTTGTTATATTGTCATAAGCTGAGCTACGTTTTTTTAATTCGGTATGCAATTTATCAATGATAACAAAAAAAGTGTTGACTCTAAATATATCTCTACCTTTTAAACTCTCATGACATGTAGTACCATCCGGATATTTTTGAATAATTTTACGTTTGTTTTTTCCTCCATTAGACCATTCTTTATTAACCGAGAGACTCAATATTTTTGCTTCATCTTCAATTGCGTCAAAATCATTTCTGAGTTCTTCAACAAATGTTATCAACGATTGTAGCATGCTATTACCAGTGACCATATCAATTTCAATTCTTTGTAAATAAACACTTGTAGCATTGAATCTGCCTAGAACACGTTTCCAAAAAATAGTCATAAAAGCTATTTCTAATTTTATTAACTTTTTCTTAATTGAATTGGCATCATGCCGAGTGTCAGCATTTTCATTCATATCTTTAGAAATGTCAGATAACGTATTATATATCTCATCATAATTACCAGCTAATGCTTCAATAGCATCATTACGACAAGACCACCGTGTACCGGAGAGACTTTTTAAAGTCTTACTACTTTTTTTACTGTTTCTTAATAATACATCCCATCTATGCGTAGAGGCTGCAAAAAACGCATATAATTTTTGAAGAATTGAAAAAAAATTGATTGCTTCTAAACATTCTTTTGCACTGCAATCTCCAACTAAATTTAAAGAATGTGCGACACATGGGACATAAAATGCTAAATCATTTAGATCTTTAATTTGAGCCTGTAGTCCACGATATCTTCCAGACATGTTGGCAGCATTATCATACGTTTGCGCACGACAGTTGGCAATATCGATACCACTTCGTTTGAGAAATTCTAAGACAGTCGTAGCTAGAGCTTCACCAGTATGACTATGAAAAGAGACAAAGCCAAGAAATCTTTCATGTACCGTACCATTCAAACAATAACGTATGATTATCGACAGTTGATCAATATTTGATTTGAATATTATTCATTAGGAAAGCTTTATCAGCATCTTCTGTTTCAATAGGTCTGTGAGAGGGGTTCTTTATAGCATCCAGTAATGTATCTTGAAAGGGAGTCATCATCGTTGTCTTCTTCTTTTTTTGAGGTGGAAAAGACTGGGTGACAGGAGAGCATGTGTTGGAAGGAATTTCTGGAGATTCACCATCATTCCTATCATTATCAGTTTGTGTTAATGTGTCATCCAATGAGGTTTCGATGGAACTCATGTTTCCAGTGGTTCTGTCAAAATGAATAATGATATGTATCAACTATACAAGTTTGAAGATTAACATAAATATAACAATTATATGACAAATCCTTTGGTAATTTCTAAACCAAAAGTATCTTTAAAAGAAAGATTATTATTTATGAATCAGTCTTTTTTATTATTTAAACTTATTGAAAAATAATCCCAAAACTTATTAATTATAAAAATGTAGAACATTTAATTCAAACACTTATTTACATTTAGAGCTTTAAAAATGTTAGTCTTTAGGAAAATCAATGAGAAAAAGTGAGAACATTAAAAAAAAATATGAGAGTAGTGATAAATAGTGACTGCGTAGCAACACTGTACAATTAAACAAGGTTTTAGTACCTACCTATGTAAACTAAAACATACAGTGATTTTTGTAATTTTTAAGCATGCTCTGCCCCACCTTCTCCTTCAATAGTACATTAATTAACTAAGACCAATTTATCAAATTCTTGATATTTGTTGTACTACTGCAAGGAGTGTCCTGTAGCTGTACAAACTTCTATTTTTCTAATGAGAACCCCTTATACTGAAAATTATTTAGTGAATGATTTTCTTGAAAATATTGATGTATCTAAATCAAAATTCTGAGTGAATAAAATGTCTATACTAAGGATAATAATCCTTAAAAATGGTTTTAGAAAATTGTAAACTATATGTATTATTAGACGTAGTAATATTATTATACTGTTTTTACAAATTGTATTGTCACAAGTAGTATAAAAAAGCTGAAGTATTCGAAAATATGGTCATCAAATATATTAAAAAATTCCAAAAAAAATACGGTGCACATGCTTAGAAAATCACCCTATCCATTATTATAGGCATCGTGCAAGTTGTAATGCAGCGCGCCCCGTGGACTATTCTATAAGTTTTGGAGGGTAATACTATTATAATTTATCATAGCAATCACTATGGCTCAATGGTTGTAGTAGCGTACTAAAGTAGTAAAATAAGAAATATGAATCGTAGTTACTAGTATTATGTTTACCCATAGTTCAAAATAAAATTTGTAATTTATATCACAACTATAATTCTAACCATAAATTAGGTACCTATACTCTATCCAGGCTAAGAGAGCACCACTTTGGCGCATCGTAATGAATCGTGGAACGACGTCCGGACCCCATGGCTGAGTATAATTGCTCTGTGATTGGTCGCCATTCGTCGGCGGTCGACGACGGCACAATCGTCGCCGCTGCCGCCGATTCTACAGGGAATTTAATTAACAGCGTGTATTATACTGTAATAATAACGTACAATAACGTACATACCAAAAATGCGTGTATACAAAAACGTTTCCACTCTTTACATATATTATTTTTCATATACCTACCGGTATATATACCATACAATTTATAGATAGGTTGGGATAGATACAGATATATAGAACAACATTTGTTAAGTAGACATTTGATTTGTATTCATTCAAATTATTAATAATACGTTAAAAATATAAAAAAATTAAAAATTAATTAATTTTACTAATTTGATTCTTCAGAATCCGAAGACGTATTCCCTAAGGTCAGTACTGTGGGTTGTAATTCTGCGCTCAACACTTCGTCAATGAGGAAGTCAACCTCATAAAACTTGTCTTCCACTGATGTTGTGTGAGAAATGAAATTTTTCCACATGGTGTCGTCAACTTTTTCAATGCCTTCCATCAACAATTGTTTTACGTCACTTAATTTGTAGGTGGTGTTGTTCATTTTCACGTGATTTTTGACTGAAGACCAAGCCAGTTCAATCGGATTCAACTCACAGTGATATGGCGGGAGTCTTAAAATAGTACGGTTGTGAGTTTTGACCAGCTCATCTATAGCATACTTGTCGTGCATTGGTTTAATTCGGTTAACTATTTCTAATAACTCGGTAATTACCATTGACCTATCAATCACTTCGCCCTTTTCCTCTAACCATTTAATTATATCGCCTTTGCGAGTTGATTTATTTGGAATTTTTTCACACTTCACCGAATGATATGAGGCGTTGTCCATTATAATGACACAGTTCTCTTTGAGTCGATGTATTCCATCCACTTGAAAAATGTGTTACCATTCATCTCCTCATGATAGTCAGTATTGGTTTTTTTTGCTCTGAAACACAATAGCCCACCAGGTACAAAACCGTCTTCCGACCCGATGTGGAGAACAATGAGTCTCTTGCCCTTACCAGATGGATTTTGTGAGCCTGTCGTGAGACCTTGTAGAAATGCGTGACGGTACGATTTAATTGTATTATCTACCCAGGTCTTGCTTGTACAGTCACCTGCGTTCACCCATGTCTCATCCAGATAGTACAAATGCCGTCCTTCTTCACGATATTTTTTAATATTCTGCAAATATCGTCTACGCCACAAAATAATTTTGTCCTTTTCGATAAGAGCACTATTCCGACTTCGTTTTGTGTAGACGAAATCCATAAATTTTAAAAGATTATGTAGGTTTGAACGTGAAATATTTGGTAGACTGTCGTCGTTCTTTATAACTGTTAGTATCTTATCTAGTGTCGGAATAGTCTTGTTAAACCAAAAGGAATGGACATGTCGACGAATTGTATTAAGTTGTAGATCATCATATAGATCTTTATAGGTTTTTTTTTGTCGAGTTTTGCATGGAGAAGTCACAGTCTTTTTGGTATTGTACTCGCTAATCACGTTTGAAACCGTCCTTTGCCCGATACCAAGGTTTTTCGAAATAACGATACGACAATCTCGAAGTGTTATGTTTGGATTTTTCATCAATTCTGATTTATATGCGTTAACTATCATGATCCGTTTATCAGATGAAACAGGCTGGAATAAAATATATAAAAACTATGTTAAATAATGTATATAATTAATTTCATCTGTTAATACGTTAGCTGCTATGAGGCCGCTGGCAGCCACAAGAATATGTATCATTGGTACGCATAATAAATAAATCAGTTTCATTAGAAATTTGTATAATATACAGGGTGATTCTTTTATCATTGAACACTCATTATTTCAAAAAGTATTAATGTTAAGTAAGTAATAAGGGTGAAAAATATAAAAAAATATACAATTCTAGAACAGCATAAATCTACAATTTTGAAAAAAAAAAAATTTGAAAAAAGTCAATACTTTTTCAAATAATGAGTGTTGTTTGATAAAATAATCACCCTGTATATAAAATAAAAATACAATTATTATAACAAGAAAATACCTCTTAAGTAAAAGTGTTTACAAAATATAAAGGATTAAAATGGTGCCTTAATTGTAGGTGGTTGCAGATTTGTCATAACACAACATAAAAATATGATCTTATCAATACACTCTAATAACTCTGTAGGTATTTTTTGTAATATATTATAAATTTTTACTCTTTGAATTGATCTTTCAACATGAATCCTAACACTGGCAATTTGGTAGGTATTTATAATTTCATCTTGAGTTAGAGTACCAATTGTGCATAAAAGGAGGCATGACTAATACAGAGTTATTTTCGCCTACAGCAGTCTTTATTCCTGGAAAACCTTTATCAGCCATTATTTCATCACCAGGTTCTAATAAATTTAAAAATCCTGAATCATTAGTTATAAAACTATCACTGGATCTTCCCCCATAAGCTTTAGACAAAAATGTTATCATACCATTTGGAGCAATAACAATTAAAAATTTAAGCTGATTTATAATTTGAATACATAAAAACGCATTGATTAACATTGGGAGGCTGCTCAGTTTTTATCTCAGTACAATCAATTATTGCCCGACAATTAGGATAATGTAATTTAAATGCCATTGGTAAGGTAGAAATAATTGACTGCTTGCTTGGCCAAAATATAAATGATTTGGTATTCGACACTAATATTGATAACAAAGATTTAAAAATTCTTGAGCATGTAGAATGATGTAATTTAAAAAATATTGATACTGCTGTAAATGTTATTCCTAATTTTATTTTAACCAAACATAATAATAGCCTATCTTCCCTGCTCTTTTTTGAATGGCACTGTTCTGGAACGTATATAAGAAATAAATTAAAAATCTCTTGATTTATTCCAGCAATAGAAATTAAGTGTTTTTCATTTTTAATTGACTGGTAACCACAAAAATATTCTAAAGCTGAATCTACACAACCTACACTAGCATCTACCATTACAGGTTTAAAGTATAAAGTTTCAACATTTACAATATTTGCTTGGGTACTAACACTGTTGTTAAAAAATTCACAACTAAATTCAAAAGTATCGCTCACAATAACTGAAGAACATTGAATAGCTACATTTTTACATAAACTATTACTATTACTTTGTGATTCTGTGAAATTGTCCGATTCATGTAAAATATTTGTATCTATGGTTGATACTGCAGATGTACTGCAGTTGTGGATAGATCTATTTATACAACGATCAAAACGGTCAATACTCTCTTTTGATAAATTGCTTTTTTTTGTAAATAACAGGAAATAATGTAGGACTGTATGCTGGACTCTGAGGATGTTTGGAATATTTAGCCACCAATAAAATTAGCACTACATATTCTGGAATAGGGAGTAGGCTCCCATTGTTTATTATCAGCACTGAAAAAATTAGCATATCAGCTTGTTATTAAAATAAATCATATCGATGGTGGAAAAGCCAAGTAATGTAAGCCACAAAAATGAAATTTTACAGGAGAGACTAAAATCTTAATAGTTTTGTTAAAAATTATCCAATGAAGTTAAAATTTAATTGGTTTATTGTTGATTACGTATTTTAATAAATAATTATACAATTAAAAGTTAGAAATTATTTTTAAACTACTTACTGTGCTTCAAATTGAAGGAAGTTGAGGGTTACAGTATTTTACATGGATTGCTATTTTAAACGGTGGGTTACGTTACAAGCTTTTGGGGATACATTATTTATACATCACACAGATTAAATTTAACTAAAAATGTTCAAAGAATGTAACCCTCAATATAATATTATTATTTATTAAAAATATAAAATATATTATTAATGTTAATATTATTATATTATTTTATTAAAAAAATCTAAGGCAGTAACACCTTATATTTATGGGAGATCATAAGCAATTAAATTCACATAGTTATATTATTATAATTACTATGCAACAGATTAATATAATTTTGAAACAAACTTTAAATAAAATACAAGTATAACATTTAAAATATAAAAGTTCCTTTTTATTTATTTAAAAAAACTTAATGAAATAAACCAACAGTAAATAAAATATAAGCATAACATTTAAAATATAAATAAACTTAATGAAATAAACAAACCGTAAATAAAATACAAGTATAAAATTTAAAATATTATAGTTCCTTTTTATTTAAAAAGATTTAATGAAATAAACAAACAGTAAATAAAATACAAGTCTAACGTTTAAAATAATATAATAGTTCCTTTTTATTTATTCAAAAAAAACTTAATGAAATAAACCAACAGTAAATAAAATATAAGCATAACATTTAATATATAAATAATCCTTTTTATTTATTTAAAAAAACTTAATGAATCAATGACGAATGTAATAAAACAACTGTTTACATTTCTTCGAACTCTGGTGCATCATCTTTTACTTCATCTTCTTCATCTGTTTCTGCTAATGTATCATTGACATTTGTTCTTCCAGACATTGCAAGAAACTCTGGGTGATATCTTAATGGGATTACACCATCTTTACATAGCTTAGACAAGTCATTATATTTCTGAATAGATATTGAAAGTTTTTTTTTATAAGCTGGTTGTAGCACTGAAATGTTTGATCCTCTACGTTGTTTTGGTTTAGCTACTGTAACTTCCTTTTTATCAGAATCTGGATCAAAGGAGTATTGTAAAGTTAAAACTGGGGACTGTTTAGTAAATGAAACTCTTTTAATATCACTTATTTTAATTTTTGAACCATCGTCAGCTTTATTTAATTTTGGGAATATATTCATTTGCAAAGTCTTGTAGTCCATAAAATCATCATGTTGTAAAGTAAACACTTCATACGGCTTTGGATTAAACCTTGCATTTAAAATGACTGTTGGCCATTCAGATGGTGCCCAGATGATTTTTTTTTTCAAATTTGATTCAATTATGGAGTGCATTGAATCGACCGGCATGTAGGTATGTCCAGGCTGTAAGTAAGTTATGGTTAAAAACTTGATATTGTTTGCTTTGTTCATCATAAACCATAAAATAGCTGCTAATATTTGATTGTTTTTGTTTTGTCCTGGACAAGAGTCGCAAAACAATGAAACAGTTTGAACAATAGACCTACTTTCTACAATGGATAAGTACTTGTGTAAAATTGTGCAAATTTCATTTGCTCCTCTCTTGCCATTTTCTTCTCCCCACACAAAACTATATCCATTTTTGGTTCCTGTTTCATAGAATGTTTCATTGTACATTGCATATTTTCTTGAATAAAATAGTAGAATACTATTACCATGGGGTGTGCTTAAAACCTTTTGCAAATCAAAGCTTGTGCAAATAAACGATGGGTCATTTCTAGATCTTTCTTGGTTTCTTAAATGGACATCTTTAGAAAGTGCTGCATCACTATTATGTTTTTCAAACTTTTTCTTTTGAACCTCCGACAAACTTTCTTCAGGTGTATTTTTAATTTTTTCACATACATTGCACTTGTCTTTTTTGGGTAAATGAAATCCAATATTAAATTTTTTTGTGAAAATTTCACGAAAAACTTTTTGTTTTACATGAAGTATTTTAGGAATTGCAGTTTCACACTCAGTTTTATAGGCCCGGTAAACTGCAGAAATATTTTTATGTTCTGATGGTAAGTATTTTTTATTTGTACTGTTTCTGCAGTAATGGGAAGGAACCGCAGGCAATTTTTTAATAAAATCTTCAACACCTTTATTTACAACAACATTTGTTTTATTCAAAGGATTTTTTTTACCTCTTCCTTCTGTTTTGGCTGTAAATATGTTAGTTTTGTGTAAATCTGTATACCTTAAATGAGTTTGAGAAATGTTCAGAGTTTTTAATAAAAACTGTTGGCAAACTTTTCTTTGTTCTCCTTCCACAGGTAAAAAGTAATATTTAGTGCATAATCTCCTGCTTGTACAATTATCTGTGTACCTCCTTTTTACAGTATCAGTTTTTACAGAAGAAACTAAATAATTTTTTTGTTGTTGATAATCTAACGCATAGAATGAATCAAATATTTCTTGTCGAACAATTTCATCAATATTACCACATTTGTTTTGGCATTTCATTGATTTACAAGGATTTGTCTGCATTAATTTATTACCTACCAAAACACCTTTCCTGTTTGTATATGAATTTCCAGCTATTCTTGAATATGAATTAATTTTGCGTTGATTACTTTTTTTTGACTTCCTCAGACCACCTTCTCCTACCACATCTAATACATCAACAATTTGGCATTCTATTGGTTCATTTTCTACACTAATTTCTATTTCCATGTTAGGTTCTTGTTCAATAAAAGATTCATTTTCACCTTGAAAAATACCAGTACTGTTCACTTCTATATTCAAATTCTGCCAATTAACGTTATCTTCAACATTACATTGTACAATCTTAGATTCCACTGGATCATTATTTTCAATTACTTCCATTGCAATATTAGTCTCTTGATTAGTAAAAGATTCATATTTTTCTTTAAAAATACCATTACTATGACGTGGATCTCGGTTCTCCATTACAATATTATCATCAAAAATACTATGAACATCACAAATATTAGCTTTGGTTTCACCAATAGAATACATATTTATTTTGTTGTCTGGGGGTACATCAATCACAATAACATTGTTATTATCATAAACATTTTTAATACTTAAACATTTATCCTGAGCTAACGATTCATCTGGTGCTTGTACAATAATAACTTCTGAATTTTCTAACCAATTTTGTACTTGCTCATCTTTATATTTTTCATTAAAGTTATTACGATTGACATTATTGTTGGTAATAATATTATTATTATTACCATGGCTATTGTGGCTATCAGAATATCTTACTTGCCTATTGTTTTCTTTTCCTGATGATGGAATTAAACTCAACATTTTGTTCACTCTGCTGCGGCGCATAGCCATATTGAGATGTGAACTTGAATGACTAAAAAAGTAAAAACTAAACTTAAACCAACTACCTAGTTTAAAGAAAAAGAATTATTTTTTTCTTTTTTCTTTACATAATTGTTGACAAATCAACTAATTGTGCAAACAAAGTAATAAATTCCATGATTGTGGAAAACGCTCCTAACATTCTGTCAATCAAAAAATTAATTGTTTTTGTAACTATGATTTCTCGATTTAATAAGAAATTTAATATTTCGTAGTACCACAGATTATATAAAACTATTATCATCAAATGTAGGGTATTATTGATTCCAATGTATTGTAAAACATGATAAGTAAAATAAAAATAGGGAACTAAAACAATAATGGCGCGGCGAGGGTTACATCAATTGACTGGGTTTGTTTGCAATTATTGTGGGATACGTTGCTGCTTACATCAATTGACTGAAGTTGTTTACAATTATTGTGGGTTACGTTGTTGCTTACATTACTTAACCATTAGTTACTATTGTGGGTTACGCTAATCTTAAATGAGTAAAACCTGAATTTTGCATTGGAAAAAATGATTTTAGGCTTACATTACTTGGAAAAAACCGTGTATTTACACGTGTTTTATTATTTTCAGTCAAAACCTCGATTTTGATAAAATTGAGGGTTACATTACTTGGCCTTTCCACCATCGATATTATCTACCTAATATCTATTAAATAAATTCAGTTGAAGCATTACAAAACTGTTTACACAAACAATTATGGCTATTTCACAATATTTTTGGTAAACCAACTGCCTATATAACAAAGATTATTCTGATTGTTGACATTCAAATGTAATAGAACAATCAAAGTTACCTACTGTGAACTTACTTTCTTTCTAGTTACCTACTTTTTTCGTTTGATAGCATGTATCCATTTTCTTCTCTGTTCAATGTCATGAGGCTTAGACGGAAATCGAAATAATTTAATTGATTCCGTTTTACTCTGAGTATTTGTGCAATTAACTACACAGCACATCTGGTGACTTTTACCTCTAATTTTCGACATTACCTCGACAGAAGGTTGAATGCAAAAATAGGTTGAAATAATAAACACTTAGTACTATACTCTATCCAGGCTAAGAGCGCACCGGGCGGCGAACGAAAACCGGTCGAAGCTTGCGCATGCATCCCCACCACAAGCAGCGTTGCCACCGCCGGAATCGGCGGCGGCTGACCACTTCGTTTATACAGCGTGAATTGTATTGTCACTACGTTTTAAATGTATTAAGCGTTAACACGATTTTTTTGTTGTACACGCGCCTACATTTTTTGTTGTTAATTTGATTTGCAATTTGCGTGTTTTTATTAATTATTATGGACAATGCGGCAGTTGTTTCTCCAATAAGGAAAAATCCATGCGGAAAGGTTAGTACCTAAAATCAATTTATTATATTAATTGAAAAAACATGTAATAAACATATTTTATCAACTTTTTTTGTATTTTTATTTTTTTTTAAATTCAATAGTAGGGGAGACTGGCTTAATATGACATATTAGGGTAATATGACACATTGATGTTTTGATTAGAATTACTGATATTTATGAACCAAATCTTCTTGAAATACGTTACATATAACCTCCTACATACAATTGTATACAGTGATCACCGGTTTTGACCTTATCAGAGAATTTTATAACAAAAATGTGTTTTTTATCTTATCAACATTTTTTAAATTTAATTTTGAAATATTAAACCTTATGTTCCTTTAATTTTTTTTATTCGAAGTTGAACATAAAAAAGCAAGCTATACTATAATTTTTTTATAAATAAGCTTATCATAATACTTTTTCCATAAATACTTTGAAAAAGACTTGTATTATATCAGGCAAAATGACATAGCAGTGTTTATTATTATATTAATTTCATATTTATATTATTATATTAATTATGTTGAATATATTTCTAAAATTTTGTTATGTATAGTAAAAAAAATTCATTAAACTATTAAATTCTAAAAATTTTATAATTTATTTTTATTGACCAGTATACAATGGTTGCTTATACAAATATGGTGTATGCCATTTTACCCGGCACTCCGAGTAAAATGACATAGTAGGTACATTTAAAAAAAAGTGAATTAAAATTATTTGTTTGTATTAAATGTACAATTAGACTTCAAAAATATGTGTATAATATAAATACAAATATGTTGCTCAAGTTTCATGTGTTAACTATCATTATTATTTTATTTTATTTTATTTTATTATCAATAATATATATGTCACCGCCGGCCACGAACACTAGCACCACGTGCTACTACCACACGGTGTACGGCGCAAGCGCTAAAAGCTGCCGGCCGCCGTGTTCCATGCACACACCGGCGAGCATAATCAAGCCTTAAGCTTCGGCCTTACGCCATTTTTATTTTTTATTCACCTCTCGGACCTCAAAATTCAAAATTTTAACGACATCTCTCACAATCTACAGTCAACCTTTTCGGCCATCAGTTCAGTCAAAATTCATTCAGCGTCCAACGACGGTCAACTTCCGATCAACGGGCAACATCACAACGACAGTCGACTTCAGATCAACAGGCAATGTTCCGACGATGGTCAACTTCCGATCAACAGGCAACGTCAGTCACCTTCCCGTCAACATTCACCAGCCCGGTAGACATTCGTACGGCGAACTTTCGACTCCGACCGCCGCCGCAGATCGACGCACGACGGCCACCGACATTTCGCCTGCCCATTCAACACTCATTTTCGCCTTCCCATTCAACATTCATCTTCGGCTGTCGCTTCGCACCTCATTCGACCAACGCCTCAAAAAACTGGTTCGTTTTTTCTTGTCCGAGGGCAGGGTTGCCACAAGTCTGGAAAACCTGGAAAACCTGGAAAAGTCAGGGAATTTTATTTGGTCCTGGAAAACCTGGAAAAGTCAGGGAATTGAACTGCATTAAATAACATTTATGGAATTTTTATCAATTTCCCATTTTAAAAACAATATTTTGTTAGGTACACAATATTTTGTTATCAATTTTCAAAAATTTTAGTTCTATAATCTATAATCTTAAGGTATGATTTTCAGTCACGGGCCACGGTTAGATTATATTATTATGAAGACTGCAATAGTAATAATATTATAATAATATTACAGTCTTCATGGATTATATACATTTACTATCTATCTATTATCTTTAGTGGTGTTTTCAGTTTATTTCATGTCGTGTTTTCAGATACTATCTTAAATGGTGGTATATTTTCTATGGTATAGTGATAACTGATAACTGATAATCATAGCTCTATGCCATGATCACGGCTATAGATAATAATATCTAAACAACACTACTTGGCGGGTGAAGTTCGAGCATAGAGTAATATTACTCTATGAGTTCGAGGTACGGCTGTTATCAACCGCCAGTTTCGTATTTCGTGATCCAGTGTGCGGAATATAGTTGATTGTTACTTGTTACTGTCGTTACTTGTTACTGTTGTTACTTGTTAGTTAAAATATTTTAATCTTTTTGTTTTGTTTAAAAAGTTATTTTTATTAATTAATCATGCCTCCCAACAACAAAAAAACAATATTCAACAGCCAGTGGCTTAATATGGAGGAATTTAAATCATGGCTAAGAGAAGACGTCAATGATCAGTTTTTATTTCATTGTGATATGTGCAGAAAAAGTTATTCTCTTAGCAATATGGGAATTACAGCGTTATTAAGCCATATGAAGGCTAAAAAACATAAAGATCGCATGAAAGCTGTTCAGTTAAATTATGAAATTAATAGTTTCTTGGAACCATCAATTAACAAGAAATTACAAACTAATCAAAGTATTGTAACTTCTACTGTGTCATCAGCCTGCATAAATAAAGACATTCAGTCTGCAATATCAACTACATCTGACTGTGCCAATACTAGTATAGAAGTGTGTTTAAATCAACCAAAACTAATACAAAAGCCTATGTCTTTACTTTTAGAACATGAGAAAGTTACTAGATCTGAAATTATTTGGGCACTCCATGTTATTTCAACACATATGTCAATGTCGTCAGGAGGCAAAAGTGTTGATATTATGAAAATTATGTTTCCAGACAGCAATATTGCAAGTAGCTTACAACTTCAGCGTACTAAACTAAGTTATGTTATTACTCATGGTCTAGCTAGGTATTTTAAACAAGAATTTGAAGAAACATTGTCAAAATGTGAGTTCTATACTGTCGCATTTGATGAGTCACTTAATAAAGTTTCGCAAAAGGAACAAATGGACATTCATGTGCGATATTGGAACAGTATAGACAATGAAGTCTCTTCATCTTATTATTCTTCAGTTTTTCTTGGGCACACTACAGCTGTGGATTTAATTAGCGCTATTAAGACATCTTTGAACTCCTTGAATTTAAAAAAAGTATTACAACTTTCCATGGATGGTCCTAATGTAAACATCAAAGTGCTGCGTGATTTAAAAGAAGAGTTAAGAGATAATAATGATGTCACAGATCCAGTTATATTTGATTTAGGGACATGTGGTATCCACACTATGCATAATGCTTTTAAAACTGGAATCAAAGCCTCAAAATGGAACATCATTGAGTTTCTTAGATCGATTTACAACTTATTCAAAGATGTGCCAGCTCGTAGAGCAGATTATACTTATTACAGTGCCAGTGGGTCCTCAAAATTTCCAAAAAAATTTTGTGCTGTACGCTGGCTACAAAATATTGAAGTCTCTCAACGAGCTCTAGATATTTTACCTGACTTGGAAACATATGTAACAAATATTAAAAATACACCGAGAAAGCCATCATCATACAGTTTTGAATTAGTTGAAAAACTGTTGAATGATAAGTTTTTGAAAGCAAAATTAGCATTTTTTCAAACGGTTGCATCAGAAATTGAACCATTCTTAAAAGCTTACCAGTCAGATGCTCCCCTTGGACCTTTTTTGTATACTGATTTAAATAATATTCTGAAATTACTTTTGAGCAGATTTATTAAACCTGAAATTATGGTTGGTGATATTTCAAAACTCAATATAATGGACAAAGACAATTCTATTGGTGCTAAAAAAATTAATTTAGGATATATGACTCGTCAAGCGCTCAGATTAATCACTGCTACAGATAAAGAAATACTACTATTTAGAGCAGATTGCTTAGTTATTCTTCAAACTATATGTTCAAAGATTATGCTTAAGTAAGTTAATAATTTTTAGTTTTAATAATTTTAATTTTAATTTTAATAATTTTTAATTTAATAATTTAATAATTTTTCTTATTTTAATGACCGATCAACAGAAATATATTTTTAATTATGTAATTTATTTGATTAGGTCACCGTTAAAATATAAATTGGTAAAAGGGATAAGCTTCTGTGACCCCCAAATCATAACTGCATCAATAAACATGGCCAATAATCGTTTGAAAATTACATTATCAATTTTTGTGGAAAATAATTGGTTGACAGGGTATTTAGCTGATCGAATTGAAAGCGAAATTACTGTGCTGTTTTCTAATTCATCATTTATCGAAAGAGCTAAGGCTTATGTTAAAGGAGAAATTAGATTGGACCATTTTTGGTCAAATATTGGAGTCACGTATGATTTATCTTCGGAACTTCTACGTTTTTTAAAAATGGTAAAAAGTCTCAAAAATCAACATTTGTGTATTTATTTTATGTATTATTAAATGACTTAACCAACAAATTTCAGATTTTTATTTTGTCTCATGGCAATGCTAGTGTTGAGCGTGGCTTCTCTGTAAACAAAGACTGTCTCATTGAAAATTTACATGAAGAATCACTTATCGCTCAGAGACATGTGTGGGCAGCAATACAAAAGTATGGAGGGGTTGAAAAAGTTAATATTACAAAAAAAATGATTATGGATGTCAGAAATTCAAGATCATATTACAAGGAAGCTTTAGAAAATAAAAAACAAAAACAAAAAGAAGCTAAAGAAGCAAATGAAAAAAGAAAGAAAGCTGGGGTTCTGTTGAAAGAACTAAACCAGAAAAAGATTCGTTTATTAGAAGACACTCAAAGTCAATTAAATATGTTAGAGGAAGAAATCCAATCCCTAAGAAAATAATATTTATGTAATATAATATATTATTACTTGTTTCATGTTATGTTCGATTATTATTATTAAATATTTATTGATATTTTTATTTATATTGTTCTTAAATTTGTTTCAAGTTATGTTTGATGTTTGATTATTATTATCTATATTATTTTAATTAATTATTAAAGTTGTTGAGTTTGTTAAACTAAAACCTATACTTAATAGTTGTGTAGTATTGCGTTTTATTTTACCAATTTATATTTTATAATTATAACTATTATTATACCTAAAAGTGACTGTTTAATAAATAATAATAGTAACAACTAAAAGAAAGAAAACTATAAGTTCCTTTTATTACTATCAATTATTATTATCATTAAATATTTATTGATATTTTTATTTATATTGTTCTTAAATTTGTTTCAAGTTATGTTTGATGTTTGATTATTATTATCTATATTATTTTAATTAATTATTAAAGTTGTTGAGTTTGTTATAACATTTATTAACTAATTAATAAAAGAGATGCAATACATATAAAAAACGGTTTTAAACTAAAACCTATTCTTAATAGTTATGTACTTGTGTGTTATATTTTACCAATGTATATTTTTATTCCTAATATGAAGTGTTGTACATGTTTGATCACAATAATTTAACCTATTAAGTACTTAATTTATGTATTGGGGTAAGATTTAAAAATGCTACTCTTACTATTATTGCAAATTTGAAAGTTGCTACTTATTAACAAATTTATAATGTTAAAAAAAATATAATATGTTGTGAAGTATTAAAAAAATATTTTGGGCATATTCTAATGAACTGATTTGAGATATTTTTTGTCTAGGCAGTGAAAGTTAATTTATATAAACTTAATTAATAATTAATTCTGGAAAATTTATAACAATGCCTGGAAAACCTGGAAAAGTCAGGGAATTTTTTAATTGAGGATCTGTGGCAACCCTGGAGGGGGAGTAATGTGGTGACTTCGGCGCTTATCACCACTTTGCTCTCACCGACCGAGTTACCACCCGCTCCGCGGTACCAACCATTTTATATTGTCATTTGTGATTTATTTTATATTCGTTTTATTTATACAACTGCTGTGATTTTTATATATTTATGTTCCCACACTAATCGATCTCGCGTCTCCGATTGGCGACGCCATCTCTATCGTCCCCGACGCTCACGACGCGGCCGTCCGACCGGCCGGCATCGTTCTCTTTGCTCACCGCCCTCGACCGAGCCACACGTACCGAGTATTTCGCTCCCGACCCGAAGCCATGTTTCGACAACCGACGAGCCGTGTTACACTTACACGACCCGTAGGGTCCCCGTACACGACCGCTCGCCACGGCCTCCGAACTCATGCCCGACTCGCCTACGTACCGACGCTCGCTCGACCGCGCACGCATTGAGCACACACCCGATACCGCCGACCTGAACGACCATGCGCTCGACCACAAAACGTACCCTCTATCGTCGTACTGCGTACGACCACATAATTATATTTTGGTGTCTAACAATAAACGACTTTCGACGCAACCGCGTCCATCAACGACATTGTGTGTTCCTTTCATTTCAAATACCTAACTTGTGTACCTAACCTCTCTGCGAAGGAGTCCAGAACGAACGCATGTTGATACAGTGCGGGGCAACCCCACTTGTACCACATAGCCATAGATAATAAATACATGGATAGGACGCCTCAAATTAATTACGTATTAGTTTTGCGGTCCAACATAGATAAGAAATTGAGGCGATTTGTTTACATTTTTTGTTGACAGTCGATACTCCATATAGATATACTTTATTTGGCCTCAAGTATTCCCCTGGAAGACCGCTGATAAGACCATTATGTCCTATCCATATCTTTATTATCTATGGTCGTAGCATAGAATAGAGATTAAATTGTGATCGAAGCTACAAACAGAAGCAGACCAATAATAATATGATCGTTTGTTATTGTATGTAGGTATTATCGGCTGTCAGGTACAAAGATTATCACCGCTATATCTTGGGTCGAACGATATCGAATTTATTACTTGTAACTTCTGGTCTTTATAATTGATAATAATTATTACGACCACTGACCAGTGCCGCAATCACCTTCGTGTGGTGAACTTCATGACTCCCTGAAAGATGGGCATAATAAAATACATTTAGGGGCTCTAAGTACTTTATGAACTGATTTGAAAAGTGTGATATATTTTGCCCTGGGACATAAAAATCCTGATAGCTGCGGTATCTACTGACGAGGTATAACACATTTACACAATATAACTATCTCCAAAAACCAAATAACTTTGAGGAGCAATATCTCATCAACGGATTAACGAAAAATGAAAATTTGAACGTAATAATTAATGAAAAAAATAGTTTTATTCAATTATGAAATTTTTAGTATAGGTTACCATTTGAAAATCAAAAGTTGATAGTGGTTTACCTATTAAATATAAGGGTGAAAAATATAAAAAATATACAATTCTAGAACAGCATAAATCTACAATTTTGAAAAAAAAAAAATTTGAAAAAAGTCAATACTTTTTCAAATAATGAGTGTTGTTTGATAAAAGAATCACCCTGTATATAAGATATTATGTTTAAATAAATACTACTATGTGTAAACACTATGTTATATATTTAATAGATCATAATAATCTAAGTGGTTAATTAACATACTTTATAAAAATAATGTAATAATATAAATAGGAACAGTAAAATCTATTCCTTGTTGAATGATATTTTGAAAAACAATAACAACTTTCTTTAGTTTTTTACGATCCTGTAGGTAACAACCAACAATTACAATAAAATAATATTTTTTTAAAACTAAGAAATAATAATCATAAGGTAATGTAAAATAAAATAATAATAACTTTTAATTAATGCATAGAATAAAGTTATAAACCAAAATTCAAAATACATTTTTTTAAATAGAATTTAAAATAAAAATCTCCTAATTTCTGTATAGTATTTTTTAAAAAAATATCATCCCTGTTAACTTCTATCAATAATGAATTAAAATTTTCAGAATAAATAAAGAAATCACAAAACTTAAGACCACAGCAATACATTAATATTTGACATTGAGTAAAATAAATGTGGCTCTTTTTTAATTCAATAATATTATTACTGCCTCTAATTAAATAACTTAAATTTAAGTTTCCTGTTTCATCAACAATTGGTTTATTTTGACATGATATTGGGCATTTTATTTCTAATATTTTAAATGCTTTTTTATTAGACAATACAATTCCGTCAGGACTTGCACATAGCCAAGGAGTTAAAGTATGAATAACCAAACCACAGTCAATTACTTCATGTTTGTTTAAATGTATATACTTTTGTAAAGCTATTTTTTCATTTTTAGTACCATATTTAACATTTGTAAGACCCCTTCCGTACCTACATAGGTTTTTGTATTATTAAATCATCTACCAATTTTTCAAAATTTTTTAATCTTATTTTAATCAAATGTGCTTTACTAGCTGTTAATCTTAATGATCTTTCAATAAACCATATTGTAGAATTCGATTGTTGAATTGTAGATTGAAAAATATAAGAAAATTGAATGTTAGTAATGTTAATATTATTTTCATAAAAAGTTATTTGTAATTGGTTTTCAAAAATAAAATTGAATGTTAAATTTTCTTTTTTCTGATTATCTAAAATACTATTAACTAGGAAAGCACATTTTTCAAATTCTAATGATTTAAATACATTTTCTAAGAGTTCATTAACAACAGTTATAACTGTTCTTTCACATTCAGTTTTTTTCCTTCATTATACATCACACTAAATAAAGAAGGTACTTGAAAGTCAGGAATATTATTTGTCACAATAAAATTGGCAGAAGGATTTTTTGGAGGAAACAATTCTTCAATTATTTTTACTTTGCAATACAAATCTTTTCCAACTTTTGATATTTTGGGTGCACCCCACTCACAATGTTGACTTGTTTTTGAATGACCATCTTCAATATTAATATAGTGTGTCAATGCAAAAATATGTTTACACTTTTCTCCTAGACCAACAGGGCATTGACAAGATGCACTTACAACATTTCTGTTAGTAGCATTTACCTATTATGAGTATAGTTTTAAAATATTATATGTTGTCATTGTATTGCAATATTGCTATAATATTATTTATAAGTATTATAATAGTTAACTTACCTCTAATTTAACCAGATATGGATCTAGTGATACAGACGTTTGTCTTATGACATAACTACTAATTAAGCAAATGTTTTCTGAAGCAATTTCTTTAACATTGAAAACGTGATTACTTTCAACCAATTTTTTCCCTTTGAATTTGACGTTTTCCGAAAATTCACCAATATTAATATTTTTAAATCCCGAATAAATTATTATATCACCGTTCATAATTAAAAGTTATTATATTTCGATATTTTATTAAAAATAATTGCATCCAAGTACAAAAAATAGTAATAAAAATAGCATTGTAGGTACTTAACAACAACAAATAATAGCCCTCCAAAACTTATATTTTTGTCTACTATGCGCGCTAGTGTCGATTGACTATTATCTGGACGGCGCCTATAAAAAGAAAAAAGTTAGGTATAATAAAATATTATATAGACAAGATACATTATGATAAAAAATTAATAGGTACATTTTTTGACCTACACTTTAAGATTAATTAAGTAATACATTAGTGGAACAAACAGGATTTTTTTGAAGGGGGGGGGGGGTTGGCTCAAAAATATAATTATTTTAAAGTAGCAAGCAAATTTAATTATCAATTATTACTTTATTGTTTGACTGATTAATGTAATTATTATAATTACAATGAAAAATTGAATGATAATTAAATGTAAAAAATAAATGTATATTGTACAATTTAATAAATAATACCTAATATTAAAAAAAAATTAATAAATAGTAGGTATTTGTTAGTTATATTTACTTTTCGATTTACTTACTTTTTTTTGAACAACTGGTTGCAAAAAGTTCAATACTGCTGCATAAGAATATATTCTTGTTTTTCTTCTTGAAGCTTCAGAACCACTTGCCACGTTCCTAGTTTCATTCACCTCTCTTTTATAGTTGTCTCGTATATTTTTCCATTTTTTTTTTATATCTGCAGCTAGGTAATAATAAAATGATATCATTGTAATTTATATTGAAGTTATTGAATTCATGATATCATAATTATTATGTTTCAGATATTTGTCAGTAGATCTGAACTTCGTGGCACTAAAACAAGAATTTTCGTTGGGTAGGACCACAGTTAGTGATATTGTAAGAGAGACCTGTGACGTTATTTGGAAAATCCTTCAACCCACTGAAATTCCAGAACCAAATGGAGAACAGTGGATAAGTATTTCAAATAAGTTTCATGAACGCACCCAGTTTCCAAACTGTATAGGAACAGTCGATGGGAAGCATAAAAGATGTGTAAATCCCACAAATTCTGGATCCATTTATTACAATTACAAAAAATATTTTTCGATTATACTAATGGCAGTGGTAGACTCGGAATACTGTTTTATTCATATAGATGTTGGGGCATACGGAAGGGAAGGGGATTATACTGTGTTTAAAGAATGCCCTTTTGGTAAAAAGTTATACACAGAACAACTTGGCCTACCAGCTCCTAAGCCTTTGCCTAATACACATTACAAACCTTAGCCATTTGTTGTTATTGGCGATGAAGCATTCGGCCTTCATAAGAACCTTTTAAGACCTTTTCCTGGGCGTGGACTTGATCAAAGGAAAAGAATTTTTAATTATAGATTGTCAAGGGCTAGAAGATATGTAGAATGTGCATTTGGCATATTGGCGAATAAGTGGAGAGTTCTCCATACACCAATACCAGTTGGCCCAGATTTTACCGACAAAATTGTGAAAGCCTGTCGCGTCCTCCACAACTATGTTAGAAGCCGAGATGGGTTTAATTTTGAACATACACTGAGCAATACATTGGAGGAAATAGAGTTTAATAGAAGGGGAACTGGTGCACGTACTCAAGGAATTGATGTCCGCGATGATTTTGCAGATTATTTTATGGAGGCTGGATCGGTACCATTCCAGAATCCAATTGTTCAATGATTATTTGTTTATTATTATAAAAATAATTGTTTTTGTTCAAATACACATATATTTACTTTAACTAACATTGTCAGTGACCTATCCAACCATCAATTTTAGTCTAGAATCAATTGGTTAAAAGAAATCTACTCCAACACTCTATACAGACTACAGAGGTACTGTACTAACTTCAATCTTGTAAAGATGTAAGTTTTAAACAAATATCCCTATACGAATTGCAAAATGTCCACCCAAGAAAAAATATTGTCAATATCAGCAATCAAAATAGAAAATAGGTATGCTCTTAAAAAGTTTTCTTCAATTCTAAATTAATTTAAATCAAATTTTACAATATATTACTAACATAATTAAACTTACTTTGTTCTTCCACTTCTCCAACTGTCAAGTCTTCATAATTATTTAATAAAGCTTTGCATATGTTATCCCACGATTTCCTTTTCGTATCCCGTTCCATAAACAACTTACTTTTCACATTCCACAAGCACTTGTTGTGAACCTCTGTCTGTATGCTATACGCAGTATGAGATATAGTAATAATATAATATAGAATAGTGTGTAAGCATATTAATGTGTGAACAGATAGAGTCACACGGACTAAGGGAATTCGCTGTGTGGACAATTTTGAGCCCGAGCGAGCCCCTACCGTGTCTCGCTGTCTGTGTAATAGACAGTGTAGAACTGGCAGACCATCGAACAGACCTCTGTTAAATTACTTAAGTCTAATAAGTATTCTGTACAACTAAATTTCTTTTAAAATTGATTGTATAAATAAAGTATTAGGGATAACTCATACACCACGTATTTCTTTATTAGCGAACAAACTCGGTTGTGGAGACATCCATAACATTTTTGGTGCCGCGGTGGGATCCGTAGATTCCAGTTCGTTAAGAGGCCGTTCTGGTAGAAGTGAAAAATATACAACGCTCAAGAGATAGCGTTGTGCGCCGTATGCCGCCGTCGCGGTAGGCCGTAACCACGCCCATCTTCTACGCGACAAAGTTCGCGAGTCGTAATCGCGGGAGCGGTTCATCATTATTTCACGGATGGTCGATTAGAACGTTTCGCGTCGCAGTTCCGTAAATGATCGCCGCCCCATGTATGTCTTATGTAGGTACTAGCATGCGGTACACAATTCGCGACCTATTTTTTTATTAAAGTTCCTGTTTGCTTAAAAATATTAACCAATAAATAAAGCATACAAATTATTATACACCAAAACTCGATTTATTTTTCTAACCCAATTACTTTTTTATACACATAAAAAATAATAGTTTCATTACGATTAAATGGATTTTGTAGTACCTAAATATGTCGCGTATTTTAAGTTGTAACTTATTGGTGACCTGGAGTACTTTTCGTACGATTGTTTGATCTCCTACATATACGTATTAGTACAATGTGACTAAACTAAAACTGTGACTAAGGATTTTTAATATTTTTCATCTGCCTTTGAAACAATATACTAGGAGCCTTCTTTAAAATGTTCAAGTTTTTTTAACCAACAAATAAAATTTTATTGATATTTCTAGAAAAAAAACTAAAAAAAAAATGAAAAATTAAAATGTCCCTATACAGTTCAAAATAATAAAAAATATTTTGAAAATGTTATCGTGTATAGAAAATGCAAATATAAACAACCAGTGAAAATTGCATGTATATACTTTCATTTGTTTTAAAGTTACACCAAAAACCAAAATCGATTTATTGGAAAACATATTTTGCGTAAAAATTCCTGTTTTTCCTTAATTTTTCCTTTGTTTTTCACGGCGCTTTTGTAAACTATTGGGAAAATTTTACTTTTGACCTCCCAAAGTACCAACTATATTCACTTTCCTATCAGAAAAGCTACTGTTGAAGAAAATCCAAGCACTTTTACTGTCCTAAAACGTGATGACACAAAAAAAAAAAAAAAAAAAAAACACACATCATTGTAAAATCAATACATTCATTGTTTCACTCAGAATCTAAAACTAGTAGGTATCGAGTTGAAAAAAAAATCGGATTGTTTGACTCGGGAATATAACTGTAACAATTTTAATGACACAATAGGTACCTATAGAGAAAAATAATTATATACACTACGTAAAAAACTGGCACAACACACAGAAACGAAAAAATGCATAATCAACAATTATCAGAACATCGACCTATTAAGAGATCATAACAAAACTGACATAATAAACAACATCGAAAAATACAATTCAGAAATTAAAAAATTCAGAAAAACACCACAAAAACGAAGTTGATGACGAAACTGAAAGTAAAATTAAACATACCGCTGGCTCATTCATAAAAATACAGGAAGAACCAGGCGATGGAGATGATGGTGCACATTCACTACGGATTTGTTTACTACAACATGGAATAAAAAAAAGTACCTTATTGCCTAAACGCTTCTTCGGTTGGGTTGATGAGTGTGGCTAACACCCTTTTGTTTTGTACTTTGGTTACAGAATTACTGCACATGACTGATTTCGTGACTTCTTGACATTCGATGAGGATGATTTAATTTTCTGCGCGATTCTCTGCTTCTATTCCTACGAGGCTTTCAGTGCGGGGTTGTAGCACTATTTCAGCCCCGTCAGGAATGATAACTTCATTAGTCTGATAATTCAGAATAATTTTGTTTTCTACCATAAATGGTCGTCCAAGGATACCATCGTTTGGGATTGGGAATGTAGACAGGATTACTTGGAACATTGCAACTATAATTTTATCCTCGATACATAGTTCCAGTTGGGTTTGTTCCAGCGTGTGTACTATCTGGTCATTAATGACCTTCAGGTGATATATGACGTCTTCATACACGATTGTAAGATCCGCGAGTGACGATATTTTTATTAGTTTAAGCTCACTCCCAGAGTCTAAGAGTAGTTTCGATTTTTTGCTGATGGTCTGTTGAATGTGGCTGGTTAAATGATCGTGATTTAATTCTGCTTTGAAGTAGAGGATTTGTCGTTGACGGTGTTTTTTAACTCGCTCACCGGGCGCCCACCGCTGGCGGCCGGTTGCTGCTGGTTTTCCTGCTGGTTGCCTTCCTTTTTAGAGTTAACATAATTCCTTTTTCGGCAATCTTTCAGCAGGTGTCCTGGCTTTTTACAATAGTTGCATTCGATGCTTCTAATTGGTGCCGTTGTGGAAGAAGGTCTTGAGTTTGTCGTGTTCGGTTTGCTCCTGCAATCCTTTGCCATATGACCAACTTTATTACAGTGAAAACAAGTCGGTTTCTTCGTGGATTGGTGTGGCGCTCCATAAGGCTTCTTTGTCGCTTCTTGTGAGTTTCTGACCCGTTCTTCTTCCCTTGCTGCTTGTATGGCCTTGTCTAACGTTAGCGGATTCCTGGCCTTGATGAAGTCTTCTAGAGGTCCTAGTCCCTCTACGAATACTTGGATGCTTTGCTTCTTGATACTCGCTCCTAGCGCTTGAGCTACCCCCCCCCCCCAACTGTGCCCACTGGTCTCTTGCTCTATGATAAGTGTTTGGAGTTGCTCAATCCTATTTGCGTAGTTGGTTACATCTTCTCCGATTTTCTGCCTTGTTGAATATAATTCTGCGGTTCCAATGCAGATTTCAACGCTTCCTTTAGTTCAGGGCAATGTTTTATTTCCTTAAACTTGACTGCCTGACGGGCTTTCCCTGTCAGTCTAACTTGAATGCCTAGGAGAAGTCATACCTGTACATGGTCATGTGCGCATGCTAACGCAAACTCGCATTTTTCCAAGAATATTTCCAATTTCTCTTGCTTGTCTCCACTGAACGAGCCTGTCAAGAGTTTTAGAGCGGCCTCCAGTCTTATTGTCTCTCCTCTTGATCCGAATGAATATCGTACACCAGATTGATCTGGATTTTCTTCAATTCCTTGAGGATTTGATATCACTTGAGTGTCTGCATTTGATGTTCCTTCAGAATTTACCATGATGCTTTGTTGGTTATTACCGGTAACACCCTGTGTTTGAGATGTCTCATGAGTGCTTGGATTCATGGTTTGGTCACTAGAGTTAAGAGGAGGGGAGGGTATATTCTGATTTAAAAGATTTTCTTCAATTGATTGGTCTAGGATATTAAGATTGAGTTGATTTTCTGCGTCCCCCAAAACGGATTCTACTTCCCCCAAAGTTACGTTTACGTTATGTATTAACTCTGACTTATGGTCTATTAGAACGCCAGTTCTGATAAAGATGTCATCAGTACTGATATTCCCAATATAATGTTCGGATGTCGGATTTTCTGGATTTGAGAATCGTATTGGTAAACTTACACGAGGGGTAGGACTTGGCGGTACTATTGGATTATTTGATTCGTTATCTGAATTTGGGTCCGAATCGTTTTTCTCTGTTCCGCTCATTAACTACTTAGCTACTTGACTGATACTAAACGAATTGTTATATTTATATATAAAAGTGTGTGTGTTTACATGCAATTGTATATTTATGCTAATGCTAACTACGATATTAATATTATATTAATACAATACTACAGATTTACGATTCTGAATCATACAGAAAGAAATAATAATAATAATAAAAAAAATAGATAAGAAGAAAAACGTATTTATCAATTAGTACGGAGTGTAGAACTAATGATTTATCAAGATATGGTTACAGTTTCTTTTTTTTTCTTATTATTTTCAATTTATTTTTTTTTTTACTTACAGTATCGCAGTTACAATGATCCTTGCCATGTTTTTTTTTTTATATTTACTGATTTTTTAACACTTCTACGAGATGCTCGGGATGCTCGGGATGGTCTGCACTGATGTTCTGTTTGACTTGAATCGAATTCCTTGTCTGTTAACGACGACTTTCCTCATCGACTGCGCTTGTGGAATCGAAGTTCGCTAGCCCCGAAACTGCTGGCGCGGGGACCACTACACCCTGTAGTAGGTTTCTATGATAATACTAATATAGTATAATTTTATTTCACGCGTGACGCGTCTATGAACACGGCTCACTCGTGTAGTAAATTTATATAAATAATATACACTACTATAGCGACGGCCCGTGCTGAATATTGACAAAAACGGAGATCGCGCGTAATATTAGCGTATATGATAATACGATATATATACGTAATATAACGGCGGCGGCCAACACTGCTTGATACCACTAGGTGGCGGTATTTGTTTACAAACACGACGTTACGGCGGCGGCTATATTACGTCGGCACTATATTATAATATATATATATTATATATGCGGCGGCGGCACAGACGTTCGGTTTCGTACTCACATCGAATTTGTGCGCGTGCGTAAGTGAGTGTCGTCCGGTTCGGCGGCACTATCGACACGGCGGCGCGTGTATTATGATTTTTGAATTATGAGTCGTTTACGTGTGTGTCCGCGTTACAATAAATTGACCTTCGGTTTCAGCGGTACCACGGACAACGGACGCGACGGCGATGATGCTCGTATTTCGGATTCGCGTTCGTGTGCGTGCGTGCGCTACTAACCATTCTTTCGGGCGGCGCTACTGCGTCTTCCCTCTCCTTGTCTTGTACGCTGGAATTTCTGTATACCTCGATGTTTTGGATTTTCTCTACACTTCGGATTTTCTTCTTCGGATTTTCTTCTTGTATTTAATTATATTATAAGCATAGATTTACTTTAACTCGAAATCACACGACATTTACTAACTTATTGTTTAACCAACTGGAATCTACGGATCCCACCGCTGCCACCAAAAATGTTATGGACGTCTCCTCGTTTGTTCGCTAATAAAGAAATACGTGGTGTATGAGTTATCACTAATACTTTATTAATATAATCAATTTTAAAAGAAATTTAGTTGTACAGAATACTTATTAGACTTAAGTAATTTAACAGAGGTTCTGCTCGATGGTCTGCCAGTTCTACACTGTCTATTACACAGACAGCGAGACACGGTAGGGGCTCGCTCGGGCTCAAAACTGTCCACACAGCGAATTACCTTAGTCCGTATGGCTCTCTGTTCACACATTTATATGCTTACACACTATTCTATATTATACTATAACTATATCTCATACTGCGTATAGCATACAGACAGGGGTTCACAACACTATATTTAATAAGACATAATTTAGAAAGTTGATTGTTATTTATTGTACATATTACAATATATTTTAAATAAAAACTATAGGTAATTATTCACATTATTTAATTATTGTCAAGTATTAAACCTAAGTACCTTAAGTGCTTGTTTAGCTGGATAGGAATGCCGCCTATGCTGAGCTGGGGAGGGTTGTAAGCATACTTCTTTGTCAGCATAACCGCCTCCGTCTTGTGATGAGCTAGCTGGAGTCCCCGGGTAGTCATCCAGTCATCGATTTTCTCGAGGACAGAATTTACCAGGTTTTCCAGAAGTTCGCTCGTTCTGGCGACTCCGACGACCGCGAGATCGTCCGCGAAGCCGACCAGCTGAACACCCTCGGGAACTTCCATGTCGAGCAGAAAGTCATATGCCACATTCCATAGGGTCGGTCCAAGAACCGAGCCCTGGGGGACCCCACAGTTCACGTTCTTAGAGGTCGTTTGCCCGCATAAGATCAACTCCCTATCTGACAACCATGACCGGATCATGAGCACTAGATACCCTGGAGTGTCTTTTTCGCTGAGTGCTTCATCTATCACAGGCCACCGCAAGGAGTTGAACGCGTTCTTGACGTCAAGAGTGACCAAGACGCAAAGTTTCTTTTGTCTCCAATTTCCCTGCGACGCGTATGCTGCTAATTCTGTGACTACCTCTACCGCCATCTCCGTTGAAATGCCTTTCCGAAAGCCGAACTGGTTTGGGGCCCGTCCTGACCTGGTGGAGTCAAGGTGGGAGTCCAGCCTCTGGAGGATGAGTCTCTCCAGTAGCTTGCCCGGAGTGTCAAGGAGGCAAATAGGGCGGAAGCTAGAGGGGGCTTCTACCGGTTTGCCTGGACCCTTGTGTAAAAGAACCAGTTTGGCCTTCTTCCAGCTGGGGGGGGGGGAAGTGAGCTCGGTGAGGCACTTGTTGTAGATGCTCAGAGTGGCTCTAGGTTGTGCAAGAGCTATCCTCTTTAGTATCTCGTTTGGGATACCTGAATGACCTCCCGCCTTTCCTGAAGACATCTTCTTAGTGGCATTAATCAGTTCGTCTACTGTGAATTCGGGGGCTGCTGGGTCAGGAACTGGCTCGTCAGCGTCGGGATCTAAGTTATTAAGGATGTTTCTAAACGTTGGCAAGGGTAATGTGCCCCAGTTAGTGACTGGAGCTGCAGGGAACAAGTGATCGGCGATCGCCTGCTCTCGCCCCTTGGAGGCGAGCCTGGAGGTCCCGTCTCCAAATTTCTTCATGACAAGCTTGTAGGCTGTCCCCCAGGGATTTGTATCTATCTGTGAGCAGAGGTCCCTCCACCCTTGTTCTTTGGAATTTCTAATCTCCCTTCTAAGGTCCTTCCTTGCCGCTACAAAGTTTGTCTTGGCCTCCACAGATCCCTCCCGTCTATGCCTTCTAAGGCAGGACTGATAGACCCTGCTTAGATACAGAGCGGTTGATCTTAGGTCTGCAATGCGGTCCGACCACCAATACATGAGCCTCCTGCCTCTAGGACCGCGGGTCCTGAGTGGCATGGAGGCATTGCAGGCACCCGTAATATAACTGTCGAGAGTCTCGGCAGCCGAGACCGCGGCGTTTGCCCCGACGATGTTCCTCCTCAGGGTGAGGGGGGTCGAGGCGATGTGTTGATTAAAGGTGTCGAGGTCAAGCTTTTTGAGGGCCCAGCCCGGATAAGATTTGACGTGCCCACGCTGGGCCATCCTGGATGTGGGTCGGCGGGTGTGGGGTCAATCGAGTAGACCACGTAGGTCGCTTAGGTTGAGGTCGTCCAGGACCGCCCACCCATCTATATCGACTCCTTTGGAGAAGGTGACGTCGATGATAGACGTGGCTTCTCCTCTGACGAAGGTGGGGGTGTCCCCGACGTTAGCGAGAATGAGGTCCAGGCTTGCTGCCAAGTCCGACAGTATTTCTCCTCTTGGATTCGAACTAACTAACTTCTAGCATTTTATTTTACAATGAATAAATATTAATTGAAGCAACATTTGGGTACTAGCTATAGTTACATCAAACAAAAACTTACCGGCACATAACTATGGATCTTCGGCTATAAGCTCAACTAGAGATTTCATTTGAAATTGAGTAGGTCTTGATTTGGACATTGTTCAGAAAAAAACATTAACACAGTAGCACGGTAGCATTGTACAAAATTAAAAAAACTTAAAGGTTTATTTAAAGTTGAAAGAAATTGAAACATTTGTTCAAAAATGTGTTGTTTTTGTTGTAACTGCTGTATGCAGGAATTATAATCTCAATTTAAGTCAGCTTAAATCTTCAAATAAAAAACACTTAGTTAAGTAGCTACATAGTACATACTACCTATCTTTATTTCCTAATGATAATTGTGCATTTAATAATTTAATAATTTTTAAGTTTTTATATTGTCTTATTTTATTTTTTGTCTGGTTTTCTTACTTATCTGTTTACAAGCTATTAAATTTATATTAATTAATGTTTTTATTTATTTATGAATTCCATAAATGTTGACATAGTTTTATTTTATTTTTTGTTTATTAGATTTTAAACTCACTTTCCTCTAACACAAGGTATGCTTAATGGGGAAGTGTCAATATATTTATATATTAATTGAAAAATGTTCTAATGTACTATTTATATACTATTCACTGCGGTTTTATTGACAGAATAAAGTTATTGTTTACTATTACTAATATATTATTTTTGTAAAGACCCTTTTAAAGAAATAAATTCTGAATATAAAATATAAAATCGTTTACAAAGTATACATTTTTATAAAAAACCAAGTATTATAATGAAGTAGATATAATGAACTTCAGAATGTTATTCATAATAATATAAATACTATAGAGTATAGATACTCATAAAATAAATAAGGGTGTCATTTTTCCATTAAAATTTCAACTAAAAAAGTACCTACTTTGAATTACCTAGTATTTTGGATGCATTTTTAGATTATACCTGCTCAACTAAGACTTAGTATATACATTTTATTAACGGAGAACTCTGGAAACAAAAAAAAAATTCAATTCTATGAAAAACTTGTGATACCTTTCTTTTTACACTTGGATGATTTTGAAATTAACAATGCACTTAGATCACATTCATCATTATTATTATTTTCCTACAACTCTTCATTATTTGAGATCTAATTTAAAACATAGCTGCTATTGTTAATACAAAGAGGTTAAACCAATAGTAAATGATGGAACTCTTTTTAAAATTAATTTAAGAAATTAATCATTTCTAAATAAATTGTATACTTCTCGAATTTCCGTCTAAAACTGTTAACATTTTTTTTTTTAGCTCGGATTAATTGTTGGTGATAATTTGGGGATAAATACTACACTTCAATTTTCTAAATTATTTTCCGCCAATCACTTTTGTAGATTTTGTCAAAATAATAAAAACGAAATACAGATTCTTCCAAATGAAGTTATTGAATCACTACGAAATAAAAGAAACTATAATGAAGATGTTGCAAAAAAATATAGTATATTAACATGAATTTATGAAGAATCAATATTTAACACAGTTAATTTTTTCTATGTTGTTGAAAACTTTTCGGTAGATATCATGCATGACATTTATGAAGGAATTGGAAATTATAATATGTGTCATATTATATTAAAATTGATTAATTTAAGTTTAGTAACATTAAATAATAGAAAACAAAATTTTAATTATGGAAGCTCTGAAAATTGGAAATTTTTCAGGACCTATTAAAATATTAAATTCAAAAAAGTTATCGATTAAAATGAGTGCTAGAGAAATGCAAACTTTCATTAATTTTCCAATTAATTATTGATGATGTAATATATAATATTTAGACTTAGAATAAAACACGAGACAAATAATGAAAACGGACCATATTATGGAGTGTGGGTGGTCCGATATGCATATACTGGGTGATTCTTTTATCAAACAACAATCATTATTTCAAAAAGTGTAAATTTTTTTGAAGATATTTTTTTACATAGTTTCAAGTCACTTATAAAACAACGTTTTTATTAAAAAATTATATTTTCAATTATTTTTTATCCTTATAATTTTTTAATTTTTTTACTTTTTTGAATGACAACATAGGGTTTTAATTTTATATTCTAAAGTAGAATATTTTTCTTAGTATTTTGATACATGAAAATTGAATTTGGGGAGAGTAGTTTATGAGTTATAAGTATTTAAAGTTTAGACGAGCGGTGAAGTGGACAAACATTTCGCGGGATAACCACGAACCACTCCACTCTAGTACAGGGTACTAGCTGTCACGAATGTAGGAATTCTAAGAGCTGTGTTCAAGATATAAATGTGTAATAACAAACATTCAACATTTTAAGTTACATTCGGTTGGTGGAGAGACTATACGTACTCCTGTTACGAATGTAAGGATTTTGAGAATATATGGTGACGGTCACAGGTAGAAATTGTATACGAAATCCTACAGATCACATAAAAGAATATACATGTATTGTCATCGGGATACCGACTGTTAAACACGACCCCGAAGGGCTACAAACCACTTAAAAGAAAAGTGAGGTAAGTGAGGTAAGTGAGGTAAGTGAGGTAAGTGTTTGAATATTTATATAATAAAAATAGGTGATTCAAATATCATTAGGCAGTTAGGTACTACACAGTAGTAGGGAGATCATATTAAGTGGAAATCTCCAATATTTATTATAACACACATATCTCTCCCCTATAACCTTTACCTTCCCCTACCGCCTATTCTCCCCTTTCAACCAATGTTCCCCGCTTATTTTCTCCTTACTACAAATAGCGCCCAACAATTAGGCATCGCAATCACTATGACAATAATCTTATTTAAAATAAAAAATTTCAAAAAAAAAACCCAAACACGCAGATCGCAAATGAATACTATTAATGAACGAAGCTGATATTATAGAAAACCATTTACATACAAAGCTTTAACAATATGTCATCTGATAGAATACCATTTTACAAACCAATCAAATTTTCGGGTGCTATTCACGAAAACGTAAACACATTTATTCAAAAATATAATAAAGCCAGTAGCCTTATTTTTTGGACTCCGAAACGAAAAAAAATCATTTCTAGCCATAAATCTACAAAACACGGCATCATCTTTCTTAGACAATTACGAAAATTGATGCCCAACCAGATATAGTTGTCACTACGATTTTACTAAAATAATCACAATTTTCAAAACATTCCTCAAACAATTAATATGTGATTTAAATCTTACCTACTTTTCGTAATATTTATCATTGAAATTATAACATACATTTTTATTTAATTTTGACTCTCTATATCTTAATTATCTTAAAATTTAAAATATTAAACATTTCGACTAATATAATTCACAAAAATAATAATTTAACCTCACATTAAGTATCTCATATTTGATTAAATTCAATAAATATAAATACAATTATATTTTGTAATAAACTAGATTTAATAAGTATAAAATTAAAAATTAAAAAAAAAATTTTTTTGAATAGTTCTTTCCAAGGAACCTCTAGACAAAATTTCAGATAATAGAAATAACCAACACCAACAATTATTTCACATTAACAAAATACATTAAATATAATATAAATAAAATATAATTATAATAAATCATTTAAATTTGTAGGTTCTGTGCATATTACATTGAACTAGGTATTTACAACATTAAATAACACGTTAGAAAATTAATTTCCTTTCAAAAAAAAAAAAACTTTAAACAACCCAAATACTGCACATACAACAGTTCTAACAGCTCTAAAATAATACATTAACAAAACATAAATCCTATAAAATTATCCTAAATATTATTAAAAAATTAAAATATAAAAATAATAATGAATTAATCAAACAATATCACAGTTTAGAAATATTTCTAAATAAAAATCATTATAAAAAAAACAACATGTCAAAAAGAATATCCTTTTATAAGCCTACCAAATTTTCGGGAGCTATCAATGAAAGTTTAAATTTATTTATCTACAAATACAACAAGGCAAGTCGTATTAAACTACATCTTCTTAACAATGTAGAACCAATACTACGTGAAAAAACTATTACCAATAAAGAACATATACAAAAAGAATATATAACCACAAGAGAAATATATAATAAACTCAACTCAAACACCTTTGACAATTCGTATAATTTTAAAAATTCGGTCTGTATGAAAAACTACGAAAATATAGTCACATATAAAATAAATTTAGTAAATAATAAATTACTATAATAATATATTATATAATACTATATAATATTACATTTAAGATATCCAATAATACCAAAATAAATCCGCCAACATACAATCGAATTAACACTATGAACAATACAATGCCATTTATCACATTAAACATAAAAAACAATTATAATAGCGTAACCACCATAATATCATGTTACACAAATATATTCGAATATTTTGGGTCTGCCAAAGCATTACCCATACACTATTTCAACGAAAATATTATAATGTCTTGTGATTATTTTAAACTAAATACACACAAAAATCAAAAAATCTCAACAATTTTAAACATAACACATCCACTAGAATTATCGTTGTTTATCAAACAATGGCATGATAACCAATTTACGAATATAGGAAACGATCGTGATTTTTACACGTCATACTTGTTAAACATAACAAAAAAAGCATAGGTATATGATAGGTACATCAACAAATCCTAAAAACGTTCTTTTACCTCTAAATTATTTGTATAACGGATACAGATAGACATTTGCTCTTCTTTATGAGATCTGTATTCAAACACATCGATATTTATTATTTTAAACATCATTCTTAAAAATATTTACCTGGCTTCATCACATGAAATGGAAAACATGCCACCCTTTTTAACTTCAGAAACAATATTATCTCTCACATATGAAGCACAAATATTTATCAAATCATTTTGAATGGCCCAGCTAGTATGGTTAGTTGAGTTGAAAATATATTTTTTCTCAAACTCAATATGATGTTTTGAAAACAACATGCACAGCTCTTTAAAATTACCTTAAATAAGAAATTAAAATATTATACCTAATTTTTAAAGGTAAACAAATCATTAAAATCACAAAGCATATTATTTATTTATCCTTACCTTTATTTAAAGCATCTTCATTTTCACGATGACCCCTAAATGGAAGTCCCTGCCGTCCAAGAAATATAACAATGTCAATTAAAAATTTAATATACTGCCGATTTTTTTCAATGTGCTCGAGTTGGCTGTTGATAATTTGGAGATGATACTACCTTGTTTTAAAGAATTTTTATATTCTAACCATCTTGACATACAATTAATGTGATTAATTGTTGAAGCGTGCAAACTTAGTTTTGATTTTTTGGTCTTTGAATCTCTTGATCCACAAAGCTATAGACGATTAGATATAATATATTGTAGGTAATTATTATAATTATAATTATACCTGTGACGATCTTGGTGCTTGGTACCTACTATCGTAGTGTTAATAGTAGATAAGTGGCTACCAAGATGTTATAGATGCAGGTCGCAGACATTTTATCTAATGTTGTAGTCGTGGTTGATGAATGAATAATAAGACAGTACAATACTGTTGTTGTATATTGTGAATTTTATTATAACGCTCGATAATTTTCTAAGTCCAAAATAAATTGTACAAAGTGACGTGAAGGTGCTTGCTCTAATGGGTGGTAGTACACGTCTGAAAACGGGCCGATTCGGGCTCCCTTATATATGAGGTTCCCCGTACGCGTATTTACGGATGCTACTCGAGACTGGCCAATAGATCCCAAATTCAGTTAGGGTTCGTAAAACAAATTTATTTTACGGATACTACTCGAGTCTGGCCACTATGCCACTGCGGTCTACCAAAATGGTCTACCGTAATAATATTAAAGTAATAAAGTACAATAATATTAAAAGTATAATAAAGTATAATTTAAAGTATAAAAAAAATTTAATTTATTTTTTATTACCCTGTGACCCACTTGGGGAGGTGTTGCACAGCAAGTCGGGGGATATTTTCGTTTTGCGGAGCGGAGCGACGGCGCCGAGGAGCGTAGCGACGAGTGCCGCTAGCACCGCATCACTGTACGATGTTTTTTCAAATTGGTGGCTCGGTGAAACATAAATGCAATTGATTGAAAAAACATCGTACAGTGATGCAGTACTAGCGGCACTCGTCGCTACGCTCCTCGGCGCCGTCGCTCCGCTCCGCAAATCGAAAATATCCCCCGACTTGCTGTGCAACACCTCCCCAAGTGGGTCACAGGTTGAGAAAATTGCATTTTTGTTCCCAGCTATATAGGTAGAACACATAACATTAATAGACCGCATACTATGCTCATGTTTATAGTTACGTAGCACACAAAACGGTGGTAGACCGCATATTGGGAGATATCCCAGCTTTCATATTGAACTTTATGAGTCTTTATTTGAGTATAGCGGTATATTACATAGTGGCCATACTCGAGTAGTATCCGTAAAATAAATTTGTTTTACGAACCCTAACTGAATTTGGGATCTATTGGCCAGTCTCTAGTAGCATCCGTAAATACGCTCCCCGTACCCCTCGCCTATCGATACTGTATCAAGACTGTCGCGGATGTAATTGGTGTGGTCATCGTTCCAGCCTACGCATTAACGATTGACGCATTACCAAAGTATGATTATTATTAAAATAATCATTTTACTCTTTTGTATTTTTATTTCGTCGTATTCAGTGTTTCTGTAAATATTACATCCGCCTATTCTTGAACCCTTCATCCTGAGCTATTTAGTGAGCCTGCCTCCTTAGGTTTGAAGGAGGAACCCCAACCCATTTTCATTCTTTATGTCCGACTATGCTGATCTATTGTATAATATAATAACTATGTACTCATGAAATTTGTATTGTTTCTGTAAAAAAATGTTATATACGCCTATTTTTGAATCCTAATTTTCTTATTACCTGGTTATGCCGACCTATCATATATTATAATGACTATACACTCGTGATTTATGATTTTGGTATTTGTTTCGTAGTAACTGGCTTACTACATACCTATGATTTTATCTATAATAGGTACATAATTTGGTTTTAATTTTATTTTTATGTTTGAAATACATAGGTACTTCAACTTCAGACTAATTAGAATCTTAATAAGAATAGTTGAGAGTTGTGCAACTTACTTTTTTCCAGTTATTAAATCCTATTACAGTAAATGTATTTTCCGTTTGACGAGCAGTTCCAAAAACACGGCATGGAAAACAAAACACGCTATCTTTTTTAATACTATACTCGAGCCAATTAAACTCACTAAAGTAAGTGTAAATCCTCGATTTTGACTTCCAAATTTTTTCTTAGGATACACCTTTTTAAACATTTTTTAAAATCTTATTTATAATATAAATATACATATAAGTTGTAATTAAAAATCTACTTACCTTTAATATTGGCTGACGCGGTTCTGAACTAAAATTACCCAAATCAAGTTCATCATCTATAGGCACATCGACATAATTTAACTCGTTTTCTTCATAGTTTTCATCTGCAATTATACTTTCAGTATTTATTACAGACAAAGGCGTAGGTGTATGTTCCAGCACATTTAGTTGATCCGAGTTTTTTTTTATTAAAAATACTAAACATTTTGTGAACAAATGTGAACTGGACAATATATTTTAACTGTGTCTGTATGCCGACTGTGCCGGTAATCACTATTCAGTATGAACATGATACACGAACAAACGAGTATAATATTCGTTTGGAGCTATTTAAAAATATTTTTGGTTTTCCCAATCATTGGCGATTGACCTACGTGACTTATCAGACGTCACCGTCACTATCATTGTACCGTTCACATTTTGTTTAATAATAACTATATAATATTATTTAGACATTATTATACAATACATTAATACTACGTAGTACTGTCTATTAGTAATATTGTTTATTGTAATATTATTTTATTTTATAAAAGCAATTTTCTTATTATAGTGTTAAGAAAAAATGTTTAATAACAAAGAAAAAATTTAAAAAAAAAACAGGTAAAAATAACATATTAAGAATAACATACATATATTATACTATTATTTGTTGAGGGGGCTTTGAGTGATTTTTTTTTTTTTTTTGGGGGGTGGGCTAAGCCCCCCCTATTTGCGCCACTGATTACAACATTATTTCAGTCAGTTCAAAATAGTATATAACTATTCTAACTATCAAGATTTCAATACGTTCAACTGTGGTTATTGATGCCTTGAATTTGTACAATGTATGAATCTATTACATTAATTTTGACTGGGAATTCAACTATATTATCTACAAATTATTTTCCATCTCTAAACGTTTACGAGGATTCGGAAATAGCTTTGTTATGTTTAAAAACACGTAATTTATTTCCAAATATAAATTCAACGTATAACCAACTGGAGATAGAAGTAATTCCATTATTAAATCATACACATAGAGTAAGAACGTTTAAATTTATTTTGGAAGAAGGATGTTATGAAATTGTAGATATTAACAACAAAATTTCGAAAGAGTTATTCCACTTTAATAATAAATGTAGAACACAGCTAACATTCAACGTATCTATTGACCCCATCGATTTTAGAACATACATTAAATGTAATGGAATACTAAAGTTAAATATTCCAAACAGTATAGCATCTGTTTTTGGATTTGAAAAGATAACCTATGAGCCAATGTATGAAGCTCATCGGTTCGGGAAAAGCTGCTAATTTAAACACAATTAACTCTATAAAAGTAATGTGTAATATAGCATATGGATCATTCGACAACCAACTTCAAAGTCATTCAATATAATATGAGTGATTCCCGAGTGGGGGAACAGGAACAAAGGTTATTCAATCTCCGCTAAACCTTATATATTACAGATTAAACAAAACAGCTATTGATTCAATAACTGTACAATTATTTGATCAAAACAATAATCCCATCGATAATCGATTCCCCCTTGAACTTTTTTTTTTACCGTGGAAAAGCTGGCTGTGAACATACAAATATATACTACTTTCATCTGCCTTTTAAACAATATACTAGGAACCAAAATTGATTTTTTTGAAAACAGATTTTGTGTACAAATTCCCGTTTTCCTTAATAATTTTTCTTTTGTTTTTCACAAGCTTTTGAAAACTACTGGAAAAATTATACTTTTGAAAAACCAAAGTACCAACTAGATTCACTTTCCTTTCAGAAAAAATACTTTTGAAGAAAATCTAAGCACGTTTACTATCCTAAAAGGTGATGACCATGAAGTTGTCACCATTTGAAATGTAAGACATAGTAATAAAGTTATTCCAATTATCAGACACATAAGAAACAATTGTATTTCGGATCTCCTGACATCTTTCTTGAGTGTTAAACAAATGAAATGATATTGAACGGAAAAGGCAGACACCATCACCGATAATTGGTACAACTATTTGAGGTGTCAACATTCCATTGACAAAAATATCTTCAATCGATGACATTTTTAAAAAAAATATTCAAACAATTAAATTGAATAAATATAATATTTTAAATAATTATCCAACGTGTTCCGGGTAATATAAACAAAAAAAAACAAACATGCCCGATTAACCATAGATTATACTGTATTAGCCAGTACATCGAGTTGATATATTAATTGCCCTAGAGATGTCTAAATTGTTATAATTATATAAATTATTTTTATTTTATTTCACTCATTTTAATATCAATATTGTGTATTTAAATTAAATATTGCTTGATAGATGGCGCCACTGTCATATTCTTTCATCCCCACTTTTACCCCCTTGTAGGTCGAATTTTCGAAAATACTTTCTTAGTGCGCCCCTTCATTGCTTAAGGAACCTCTATATACAATTTCAAGTCTCTAGACCCAGCGGTTTGGTCTGGGCGTTGATTCTTGGTAAAGTACACTTTCCTTTATACATATAGATATAGGTATGTTGAATAGATAGTTACATAAAAAAAATAAACCTACATTTATTAAAAAAAATTTTGAAAACAAAAAAAAACTGTATATATTATATTATATATGTATAACATTTTATGTTACTAATTAATAAATAATAACTATACTGTCAACATGAAGTATGAATTATCTGTTAATAATTTGTTCTCAATTTCTTTTAGACGTTCTTCAGTGTTTATAAGTAAAGGTGCGTACACACTAGGGTAACAAAACGGCGAACTTGTAACATGTAACAGTTTGAAAAAATGTTACAACAGAAATTAAAGTTGTAACATGTACCTGAAACATGTACCTGAAACATGTACATGGAACATGTAACATTTAAATTTTTCCATTAAAAACGTCAGTGTTACTTTCACAGTGTCCGAGTATAGACACTAATCATGTCCCTCCAAATAGCTGCTGCTGCGTACATTTATATTCATCTCGCTCTGAAGAAAAAGAGTAAAAGACGAAGACGATGGTGGGCAACGCATTTATATACTCGGCGTGAAGAGACAGGAGGAAACACTTTATTACAAGATTTAAGGATACAAGAAATAAATTGACAATTTCAAAATTTTATGAGAATGACATCAACAGATTTTGATTTTCTTATAAATTTGATTGGGCCTAAAATTGTTAAAAGTGAAACAATTTTAAGAGAACCGATTTCAGTGCAGGAAAGGCTAGCAGTACCAGATTTCTTGTAACTGGCTAATCATTCACAAGCTTACAATATTTGTTCAGAATGTCCAAACAAGTTATAAGCAACATAGTTCCTGAAGTGTGTGAAGCAATTATTGATGTTTTAAAAGATAACATTCAGGTAAAAATATTATATTAAAATTAAAATAAATTTGCATAGAATATAGCTACATAAAAATAAAATAAATAAACAAAAACAATCATCTTTAGACTTCTTGTTAAAAGTGAAAAAAAAAACAACTTTTTTTTTCTCACAAAATTAAATAATAATTACTTAATATCAAAAATGTAATATAAATATTACAATAAATTTGTAAAAAATACAGCTACTTGCCACATAAAAAATCAAATAAATAAAAAAAAAATCATCTTCAATAAAACTCAACAAAATACAAAATATTATTCAAAGTTAAAAAATAAATATAATCACACTATAATGTCACTAAAATCCAATTCTTCTGAGGTATACCTACGTATTTGCAGGTAATGTATGTGGTGTAGATGTGTGTGTAATTGTAGCTGGTGATGTTTGTGGTACTGGTAAATATGTAATATTAGTCTCACGAGCTGGCAATGTGTGTGACAGTGAAGTGTGTATGTTTGTCGGATAATTATGTGGATTATAATTTGATGGATCAGAATTATAACGGTAGTGGTTATTTTGATAAGTTGATGTGAGTTGTTGATTAAAATATCCAGAATCTGCTTTAAATAAAATATTTGACATTTCATATTGCACAATACTTCTAACTTGTTGGTTGTATGTTTCTAATTTCTTTCCAACAAACTGTCCAAATGATTGACTTTCAGTCTTTTCAGCTGAGGCCGATGCCGCCGACTCCAGAATTTTAAAGGCTTTATCCAATTTACTATTATCTTCGTTGATAATTTTCCTTTTTTCTGATGTCGGCGTTGATGTATCTTGATTTTCTGGAGTAATTTGTGGTTCATCAGTATGCAATTGATTACTTTCACTTTGAGCATTTTCATCGGACATCTAAAATAAAGTATGGGGATTGTAAATAATTTACAAAAGAAGAAATAAAAATAGTTATGAAAATGTAACCTCTTCGTTCTAAACCAATAAAATAGCTCAAACTGGGGAAAAAAAAACTAATAATATAGGTAAGTAAAATATGATAATGATACCACAAAATTATTATTATGATTGATTTAACATGGAGGATAATTATATTTATAAGTAGTTAATATTCATTTTTACTGCATTCCAATTTTATTAGTTTTTTTTCTATGAATGTCGATAAAACTTTATTTGTTGAGTAAAAAAGCTTGACAACTTAATACAAGGCTCCTTATTTATTTTTTCAAAAAGATGAAAAATTGTAAAAATTCATAGTCACAATTTTTGAAGTTATACTTCTTTACGCAGGGTAGTGAGGAAAAAAAAAGCGAACGGGCGGCCGTACGAACGCGAAAGCGTACATGTCCGTAAATAAATAAATATTGTCATGGTAATGTTGTTTTATTATATATTAAAATATATATATATATTATATATTATATATTATAATCGGGCCATACTAATTAATATGAATAATTAATGATCGATTATTATTTATTTTTATTATTATTATTATTATTATTATTATTATTCACTCACAAATCTATTGTCTGGATAAAAACAATACTACAAACAATTATCCATCGATCTGTCGAATAAAAATATAAAAAAAATAATAAAACTATCAATACAAAATAATTCCGGATACTTCTTCTCAATTTTTCAAAATAATTAATATTTTTTTCTTTCTTTTTCACTCACTCACGTGTACCATTCAAAAGAAGTTTAACTTCCCGCGCGCGTACTGGTAACACACATACTTATTTTTTTTATAAGTATTTAAAGTTCGAATTTTTAGAAAAGGCGTAAAATTCAAAAAAATGTTTTGAAAAAAAATTATTTTGAGTTAGAAATTCGTAAAAATGTTTCTTTTTAAATCTAAGAATTGAAAATGTTATATAAGATTCCTCATAAGTTTGTCTAACTTTATCAAAAAAAAAAAATGGTTAGAAGAAAGTCAATTTAAAATTAAAATTTCTCGTAATATTATAAGGATTTTGTTATTTTGTTGTAATTCAAAAACAAATAACTGTAGATAGGTACATGACAATTGTACTGAATGTTTATATTTTCATTTTCTATACACCATACAATTTTGACTCTTTTTGAGTTGTTTGCGGACATAGTCAATTTTCAATTTTTTTTAGTTTCTTTTTTAAAAAATACCTATAAAGTCATCATTTTTTTATAATAAGCATTTAAACTTTGAGTTTTAACAAAATACGTTTAAATGTGCAAAATTATTTTGAATTAGAAATTCATAAAAAAATTTATATTGCTTAAATAGCAGTTGAAAAATATTAAGCCGCTAAAAACTGGATTTTAATTTATAATATTAATTCAACTTAAATGATATAATAATTAATAAGAATATAAAATATCCAGACTGACGAACCGTCTCCGCCCAGAATCGTTTTTCTTATACAATGATAGAATATCATTGAATTCAAGCTTAATACAATCCATTATACAATGACCCACTTGTAACCTACTGTACAGCAGAGATACATCCACTTATCCTCTTTCTTTTTTTTATATGAATTATATAAGTTCAATTTTTGACAACATTATAATTCATAATTATTATTTTATATTTTTGTGTAATCAATATTTTATTTATGTTCTATATTATTATTATTAAATAGGTACGTATTATGTTATCTTACGAGTAGTTTTTTCAATAAATATAATATAATATATATACTATAAAATAAAAATGTGAAAAAAAAATTAAAAATTATAAATAAATAAAATATCCTAGAGCCTAGACTGACATTATCATATGATAATAATAATAATTAGACAATATATTATATATCATTGATTTCAAATTGAATTCTATCCATTACAGTTACCCACTTGCAGGAACGGAAAACGTTTTTAATTATTTCGTTTTCGTTTTTATTTATTGATTTAAAATATATCGCTTTTGGTTAACTTTTTTTTTATATTATATTCTTTAGCTTATAACTTTTAAGTTAAAATCATAACGCGCAATATAGAAATGCACTTAAAAGTTAAAAATTAAAATTAATTATTCTTAATATTTAAAATTTAAATCAAAATTATAATTTAAAATTAAAATGTTTTTAAATCTTAAAAGTACATTAATATAGATTTAAAAGTAAAGACTTCAGTGAAATTTTTTTCCGTGGTAAAAATAATTTAATAATGTATAGTACTATAATTTATTTTTGTTTTTGTTTTTGATTTCGTTATTAAATTTTTTTCGGTTTTTGGGATTTTTGGTTATCGTTTTTAATTTGTTTTTTGTTTTATTAATTGTTTTCATTTTTGGTTTTTTTCCGTTTAATAACGTTTTTTAAAAACGTTTTCCATCCTTGCCCACTTGGAACCTAGTGTATAGCAGAGCTATATCCGCTTACGCGACTTTTGTATCATTACATTGTAATGCTATTATTCAATTATTGTATATGTTACTTCAGGTACCTAATACACCAGAAAAAAGGTTGGGAATAGCAAATGATTTTGAAACTAAGTGGAACTTTCCGCACACATTGGGTTCTATCGATGGAAAACATGTGGTAATTCAAGCTCCTATCAATACCGGGAGTGAATATTTTAACTACAAATCTTCATTCAGTATTGTGTTATTTGCTGTTGTCGACGCGAACTATAATTTCATATTCGTCGATGCAGGTTGCCAAGGAAGAATTTCAGACGGAGGTGTATTTCAAGATTGTCAACTTAATAAAAAATTAAAATCCAATTCACTAGGTTTACCATTATTAGCACCACTACCGGGCAGACGTAAAGAAATACCATTTTTTTTTTTTATTGGTGATGGGGCATTTCCTTTAACGGACAACATAATGAAACCTTTTTCTGGCTTATTTTCTAAAGGCACACTAGAACGAATATATAGGTAACTATAGACTTTCTCGAGCCCGTCGGGTGGTGGAAAATGTTTTCGGTATTATTTCATCTGTTTTTAGAGTTATCCGAAAGCCACTGTTATTGAACCCAGAAAAATCAGAACTAATTGTTATGACCATAGCACACCTTCATAATTTTTTAAGAAGAAATAATACCTCAGCTGCTGTTTATACACCCAATGGAATATTCGACTCTGAAGTAAATGGAAACTTTATTGAAGGAACATGGCGGGAGACCAATAATGAAGAAATATCATCCCTCAGACCAATAAAGAGGGTACCACGTAAATCTACAACGAATGCGATGCAAATACGAGAAGAAATAATGCAATACTGTATTAATGAAGGAAATGTTATTTGGCAAGAAAAATATGCATAATCTAAATATTTTAAAAATATTATAAATATTTAAAAAAATGGAATTATTAGTTATTTTACTAATTTTTACTGTAAATAACATGGAATAAAAATATTTCAATATTTTTTAAATTACTAATATCTGTATAATAATTTATAAATTTACCGTGCATCTTCTCTGAAGAGGATTATCTTTGTTCTTTAAAAATTCAAGGCTTTCAAATGCAAACCATGATGACCTATACACGTCTTGAGTACCTGAGAAAACAAATTTAATGTTTAACCATTAAATAATTTAGTTTAGGTAATATGTACTTTCCTGAACCGGTTCCTATACTTTTCCTTATTTTCATTTTTTCTCTCCTATGTGCAGCTTGTATCGACACCATTTTATTTCTACACTCATCCGGCGTGATTGCAGTTGAAATGTGATTGGAAAATTCACTTGCTATTTCATTTCAAGCGTCATTTTTTAAAATCTTATTAATAAAATTCGATTATGAAGTTTGAAAATAATGGTAATTATATTAAAATAACAACAAAAGATTATTTTTCATTTGATAAAGATTTAAATTTAAGTTTAGGAGGGATTGATACAATATATACACATTATGGAGAAAATTCATCATTAAATAATAACAACAAAATATTAGAAGTACATTGTAATATAATTGAAGAATCTATTACACATAATATTGATGAGGTATCTCATTATGATGAAGTTGTATTTGTATTTCAATATAATTCTAATAATGCTTTGAATAAACCTCTTAAAATGATATATAGACCAGTGAGTAAAAATCGGTTTCAAAAAATAGAAATTTATATTTTAGATTTGAAAGGTAATATTGTTAAAACATAAATTAAGTAATATTAAATAACAAAAACACCATGTCTCATGAAAACTTTATTGTTGCAAAAAATGATGCAGTATTTATCCTAGGCTTAGAAACCTGTCTCAAACTAAAATTAATAAATAGAACAGCAGTTAATGAACTAAAGAAATCAAATATAAAGAAAATTGAAGTAATGCATAAATATAGAGATGTGTTTAGAGGGGTAGGTTGTTTTAAGGAACCATATTCAATTAAATTAAAATAAAATCATATGCCCATATCAAAACCTCCACACAGAGTTCCAATTAAAGTAAAAGAAAAGTTAAAAGAAGAACTAAGTCGTTTAACTGAACTTGGAATTATATCTAAAATTAACGAACCCACCAGCTGGGTAAATAAAATAGTAATAGTGGAAAAACCAAATGGATCAATAAGAATATGTCTGGATCCAAAGGATTTAAATATGGCAATAAAAAAGGAATACTTTTCGTTACCAACATTAAATGATTTATCAGCTGAGTTAGGAGGATCGAAAATATTCAGTTGCTTAGATTTAAAGGATGGATTTTTTCATATACCTTTGGATAAGAAAAGCTCAGAATATTGTACATTTTCTACAATTTAAGGGTGTTATTCGTTTAATAGACTACCATTTGGTATATCAGTAGCCGCAGAAGTATTTCAGAAGTATAATACAGAATTGTTTAAAGATATAAAAGGTGTTTTTATATATGTAGATGACATATTAATACATGCTGAAACAGAAGAAGAACATAATAAAATATTAATTTAAGTACTTGAAAGAGCTAGGGCAAATAATATAAAGTTCAACAAAAATAAATTTCAATATATGCTCAATGAAATAAAATATTTAGGACACAGATTTAGTGAAGGTAAAGTACAACCCGATAAAAGTAGAATTACTGCGATAGAAAATTATGATCAACCAAAGAATAAAAAAGATTTGCAAAGATTTTTAGGATTAGTAAACTATCTTCGTAATTTTATGTAGCTGAAATAACATCTCCATTAAGACAATTAATTAAGAAAAATGCAGAGTTCATATGGAATAATACTCATACAGAATGTATTAGAAAATTAAAAAATATAATAACAAGTGAACCAGTGTTACAAAATGTCAATCCAAATCTCAAGAGTACGATACAAACAGATAGTAGCATGAATGGTATAGGGTGTGTGTTATTACAAAATGGAAAACCAAATGCCTCAAAAAGTCTATCACCGGTGGAATGTAATTATTGGCAAATTGATAAAGAATTTTTAGCAATTTAGTTTGCCTGTAATAAATTTTATCAGTTCATTTATGGGCAAAAAACTACTGTACAAACAGACCATTTGCCACTTATTTCACTAATGAAAAAAGATATTAATCAAATTTCATCAAAAAGATTACAACGAATTAAACTAAAATTAAGCTTAGGTATATGACATTGAAGTAGTGTATGTCGCAGGAAAGGAAATGTACATGGCAGATGCAATAAGTAGGGCATGTTCAAAGTCTGAACATCGTGAAACAATACCAGATGTAAATCAAGTAGGACATATGGTGAACAAGAGTAAAAAAAAGTAGAGTTAAAAAATATGTATATACATGGATGGCCGAATTCAAAAACAAAGGTACCGGAGATTATAAAATTTTATTTTAACCAAAGAAACAATATTTATGTAGAAGAAGAGTTAGTATTTTTAGAAAACCGTATTATAGTTCCAAAAACAATGAGATCAATAATTTTGAGTAAATTACATGAATCGCACCTTGGAATAGTTAATACAAAAGGCCGACCAAGAATGCTATTTTACTGGCCTAACATGAATGATGAAATAGAAAATGTAATAGCTAAGTGTAGAGTGTGTGAAAAATTTAGTTACAAAAATTGTAAACAACCAATGATAATAGAAGAACAACCTGACCTTCCATTTCAAAAAAATGGATGCGATATTTTAGAATACAAAAACAACTCATATATGGTGCTTGGGGACTATTATTCAAAATGGATCGAATTAGTAAAACTAAAGTCAAAAAATTCTGAAAACATAATAAGAGTGTTGAAAAATATTTTTTCAATACATGGAATACCTAGAGAAATGAGAGTAGATAATATGCCATTTGATTCTAAAAAAATAGAACTATTTAGTAAAGATTGGGATTTTATAATAACAAGGTCAAGTCCATATTACCCAAAAAGCAATGGATTTGCATAAAAATGTGTAGGAATAGCCAAACAAATTTTAAAAAAAAGTGATGAATCAAAAATTGAATTACAATTAATGCTGA